>BGZK01000073.1:0-600000 GCA_005406025.1 Eumeta japonica | reverse complement strand
TTTAGAAGGATCTGAATTTTAGGAATTTTTAAAATTTTGTTCGTCTGTCAGTCTTTTTGTAGAGCATTGAACAGAGCAAAGCCATTGAACAAAATTTAACAGGGTTCTTAAAGTTTATTAACTGTGGGTCCAACTTGAAATCTAAGCCATAATTCATATAATTCTGTAGCTCGTGTGAAAAAAGTCACGGATAATGTATGAGAAAAACAAGCCTGATTTTCTGTCATCTTAGTATACCTTATGGAATCAATCATGTATCTTCCACAAATATTCATAATTTCTTTCTTTTTCAGAACAACTTTTCTATTGAATTTTTCTTTTATGAGAAAAATTGCTTGAGAAAATTAACCTTAGCTGATGCGTAGGTACCGCGCCTGCGCTTGCGGTCTGACCAAGCATTTATTAGGGTTGTGTCTATATTATTTTATATTATATATACACAGTTGTATTTTAAATTATGTATTTTTGTTATAGTTACTTTTGCAGAGTTGTTCTAAAAAAGAAGGACTTAATGAGTTTTTTTGTGAAAATTTGCATGATCAATTCTATCCTGCATAGCGCCGGTATTATCAAAGCACACTTAAGTGCGCGCTCCATTTTGAGAGTGGAAAGAGCAAGACAGTTATATTGTTTCGCTATATAAAATAATACATGTCTCTCTCCCAAGTTATTTTATGAGATGACGCACGATTTCAGTAAGATTTATCAGTACGGAACAAAGTCACTCAGTTCAATTGTTAACTTACAGGTAGAGCTTAGCTCAATCGTTATGCTAGAGGTTTATCATGGGCCCGAGGAAGCAAACGCTCGCATAACCTTTTACTTCAGATTATGAGACAAACTGAAGGATAAGTCCTTCAGTCCTGATAAGTTAGGTCTTAGCTCTCCACAGTCGTTTGAAGCGGGTCGGATACTGTGTTTATTCTACTCAGCATATGTTCCGATTATTGCTAGATTCGGAAAGTATTTGAAAGTGCTTTACGAATATATTAATTTTTGCGCCTTGTCAGTAACTATTTCTCTCCTGTACTCTCGTTGGTACCCGAAAGTGTGGAAATATTTGCATAGCATTGTGCGGTGAAATTAATTAAAAAAATTATTTAAGGTATTGAAAACAAAAAAACAGAATAGCCGATCCCGTCAATCAGTTAAACAAAATCTTTAAACCACGATCAGACGATCGCTTGTCGAAAAAAACTCGCTAATTTAACCTTTCTGTTATTAGCTTTAAAATTATTGCAAGTAGGTTTCTATTGAAAATGGCTGCTGAATTCGGTGTCTTTATATTATAATTAATAAAAATTTAAATTTACAGACCAAAAGGGAAGTCTCACAAATAGTACTTCTAGTAGTAAATAAACATATTTCATTTTTTCAAATGGCACTTGTCTCCAGATCGGTTCTTGTTATTCATCAATAATAAATGAAGACATTATAAGACGTGCATTTTTGGATTTTCCATTTTTTTTAAATTTCTGCGATATTTTAATTTGTTTTTGAAATCTTATAACAATTACTTGCAATATTCCATCCGCTCCACTAGGTGTAAATTAAAATTTTTCAACTATTATTTTATTTTATGATTTGTAATTCGCTAAAGCCAGCTCGTTCTTTTTTTTCTTGTATAAGCAAATATATACATACATGTATGTCCTGACTGGTTCACTGATTCATCAACGGCCAGCCCAAACCCTTAGACCTAGATAGCTGAGACAAGGGATAAGGGGTTAAATGAGGGTGCAAAATTTCAATATTAAATGGACATTTCGACTCAAATCTTTGCAAAAGAGCTCCTAAAAACAAACAAACAAATATACATTTTTAGTTTTTTTTTAAATCAACCTCTGACGGGGCGAAAATAAACCTGAAATTCGATATGAGTGTCGTTTTTGAGGTTTTTTGTAAAGGTTTTTTTGAAAATGGCATTTATTTTGGGGTGTAATACAAGTTTTTTTGTGAATTAAAATTTAAATTAAAATTTTACCACGGTTTCGCTTCCGTGAAGTCGTTTTTTTGTGTACTAGCTTGTCGGGAAACGAATTCATCAAGCAAACACATATGTTGTATAAGAAGTATTCTATTTTCTACCCCAAGATATGATCTACTTCTATGCAAAATTTCATTAGAATCCGTCAAGCATCTCGAAAGCGATCGAAGGTCAAACATCCAAACGAACATACTGTAGTGCAGAGATCGTCCACGTAGAAGCTGATCTTGCAAGACTTTCATAATTTGGCCTTAGGACTCCGCGTCTAATTGAACGGAGGTTCTATGAGAAACTTAAGAATAGCTTATACTTATGCTGACTTCTAAATTAGTATTATATACATATATAATGAAAATAGGTTGTCTTTGTTCGCCAATCACGTAAAAACTACTAAACGTATAGACATGGGACTGGGACCATTCGATGCGGGATGATTTGTAGATGGTTCTGGGCTACTCATTTTTCGAATTCCGTAAATCCTCCGTCATTTTATTTATAAATAAAAATTACCCAGCGAAGCGGGCGGGACAGATAGTGCATGTATAATATGACGAACGGTAATACAATAAGAAAAATGCGTGAGACTATTCCGATATCTTATTCTATCGTAAGTTCGGACTACCGATGGCGACACACCCCTCCTGGACAAGTCTCAATTATACGAGCCCATATGAAGATTTTGGGGGCGGTACAATTCTATAATTTATGTAGATTTATTTAAAGATTTTTATATGGATGCAGATAATACCACATACCAATGACGGGAGGTACTCTCCCAAAGGGAGCACTAGTGGTTCAGTGTTCGTGGACGTCACCTCGGCCCCAGAAGGTACCGGTTTCGATCCTGATAACAGACGAATTAACCGATGACTTTTCAGTCAAATAAACCACTCGCCGATGCTTTAAACCGTCGATCGCGGACGTTCGTCATTATTGCGATGGTGGGGTAATTAAAAAAATTATAACATAACATACATCAATGATATCTTTTACAATAAATACACGTAATGTTAATGCTATTTGACGTTAGGAAATGTTACAAAATTATACGTATGAAATAAACACGACGCGCCACGCGCCGCTGGCGACCGACTGTGTGTTTTACAATGAAAATTGTCACGCAATAATTATTTCTAGTTGCGGCAACTGTTGCCTTAACGATTGCGCCACCAAAAAACGGACGCGCAGGAATGTCATTGTGCCATTTGTATTGAACCGGTCCGCGACAATAATATGTAAAGTCGATTAAGATATAACCTTTATTGCTTAAGGCGACACGACATAAGGGCGTTGCAATTATTAACCGAGACTTGTTTGAATTAACAAAGACAAGTATTTACATTTTTTTAAATTAATGTATTACATCTATCGTATTTGCTAATAATTTCTTAATTACGAATTTGTTAACGTCTTTATTACATTGAAGAGAAATGCTATTTAATATGTATATAATTTGCTATATAATGCAAAGTCGTTATATATGTATAAAACAAAGTCGTATTTATTGCACCATTTATGACTCAAGAATGGCCTCACGGATATTCATGATGTTTGATTTATGGGATTTATGTCCGCCCTGAATAGCGGAATAATTAATTAAAAATATGTAAAATTTACGAAAAAAAATATGAAAATAATTCGTTTTCTCATACATTTTTTGTTTGCAATGAATGCCATATCCGATACATGAGAGAAACTAAAGGAAGTGGGTTTAACTAAATTTGCATAGATTATATAGTTTGATGTAAAAGTATGTTTGAATGGATGTTTGTCATACGCTGACGGCTGGACGGATTGTGTTTAAATTTGATAGGTGGAATATATTCTCAAATAGGATATAATATGAATAACAAGATTACTATTTTTGTAAAAATACCTAAATACTGTAAAAATAGTAATCTGTTACTACTAACATTACTACTAATAATGATTAAAATAAATGTCTAAAAAAAATAACATGAAGTTTATTGAAAGAAAAAGTGAAGAACACTGTACAATTACAATTAATTTTAATTAACTTGAAAAAAGCCTGGAGTGCATATAACCGCTGTCTAATTTTTATCGCTAGTTATTCAGAGGAGCAAAGCCTTAAAAATATAGAAAATACCCTAATCGATATCGAGCAATCTAAGCCAAACAAAAGTTGTTTTTAGGGTTCCGAGCCAAAATGGCAAAAACGGAATCCTTATAGTTTCGTCATGTTCTGCAGTCCGTCCGTCCGTCCGTATGTCACAGGCATTTTATTCAAAAACTACAAGACGTATATTGCTGAAATTTATACATACATGTAACAGAAGTTGAAAAAAATTTTTTTAGAAAACATCAACGAATAGCACATCTTTCGAGTTTTTTAAAAAAACTTTAAGATTTTTAAGCAATTTTGCTGATTACGTGACTAATTTTGGAAATAATCGCTCCGAAAATTGTAGAAATTGGGTCCCTCCCCTTTGTTTTCTAAACTGTAGGTTCAAGAAATATGAAAAAATAACGATGATAATGCTTAATGAACACTTTCAAGAAAAATTATTTTGAACATGATCGGCTATACTGTTTTTGAGTCACTGCCAAAAAACTGAGCTTGTCGGCAAATGGACGTAAGTGCCATGAAGATACGCTCTTTTGCTAATGCACTTTAGTCAACATTAGTTTAATAGTATTAGTCAACCTATCTACTTGTTTTTCTAGTTGTAAGCAATTAAAATTCCTACAATTCTATGCGGGAAACATGGAAAAAGTACTTTTTTTCATCCGTAGTGCATTTATTTGTAATAATGACTTCGGAACTCTATATTGAGAATAGTCTGAAATGCTCTTGGCCAGTTTTTTAATTACTTGAACTATCTTTTTTAACGTGGTCGGATTATGCCTATATATATATATGTAGATATGAAAAAAAAGTGGAAAAAGACACTCCTGTAGAATGTCTAAGAGTTAGCATTAGGTACATCGCTGTATGAACAAACGTTAGTGTCAAAGCAAAAGCAACCCATTATGATCTTTATTTGCTGACATTTGACATATCTTTATTTGGTTTTACTTTCACGCTTCACTGCTTGCCTTAATCACCGTGTTTGGTAGCCGTGATAACATATCAGCTATCGCACATTGTGTACTTGTGAAATAACGAAATATCATGTATAACAAAATAGCGATATAAATAATGAATTATCAACAAACAGTTATTCAGCGATCGATGAAGTTTCTTCAGCTACGTTTTAAGGCACGTTAAGGGCTACTTTGATTACAGATAAATATAATAAAATCTATATACCCCTTAACAGATACCATAGTATTGACCACAATAGCAGTTCCGTGAAACAAACCTCACGAACTATTGGTCCACAATACACTTTTATTACTACACCCGACAATTACAGGGCCACATTATTATGGAATAACAACAGAATTTAGCACGTAATATTTAGTGATATATTTTTATTAAAATTTTGTATCAAAATGGTGAAATTGTAAAATGTAAGGAAATAATTAATTTCCATTTCATAAGTATTTATATCTATCACGACGATTTTTGTTTTATGTAAAAAAAAACAGTTCTGACCCAAATACAATAACGTGTCCAATGGGATATTAATTTATTAATATATAATAAATTAAATAGTTTATACATTAAAAAATATGAAAATAAACAATAGTCTTGTAATAAAATGAAGATGTTAAAAAATGCTTACGTTGTATATTTTAAAACGCAATATATAAAATATGAAAAACTCTTTATAAATACACTTAAATGAACAAAAAACTGGCCAAGTTGTGAATTGGACTCGTGAAGAGTCCGTACAATAAATCGTAGGTAGCATTAGTCTTCGGTTAAATTAACAACAAATTTTATGCACGCTATCTTTTCACAACCTTTATGCATCTCTTGCGAGAATTTAATGGCATAGGATTTTTTTCTATGTTTTCTTGTAAAGTGTGAGTGAGACGCTATATTCTGTATTTATTTTTTTCAGAATTTTATTTCATTTGTTTCTAAAGTAACGAGTGGGCGAATACTCGATATTCCTATATACATTATTTTATGCTATTTACTTAATATAAAACACGTTTGTATTTATTATAACGAACTTGACCTATTTTTCTATTTTTCTTATTGGCTACTCAAAAATGGAATTCACTTACATATTTACGAAATGTTTATGTTTGGGTCGCCTAAGTCTGTATACGTACGAAATCGTATCTTTTCGTTCTGTAATTTCGAAAAAAATATTCGTAACCGACGGACAGACAGCTACATAGACATACACAAGAATAATCCCATAAGTATTATGTTTTTTTCCTTGGGAATAGACATAAGATAGCAGCCTCCGCGTTTACGTTTCGTCTAGTAAGTGAGAGTTACGATGACCAATACCCCGTACATCAGATATACAATTCCCTCCTAAAAATGCCGGTGGGCCGCTCTTCCTTCCATCAAATATCCTATTCTTTTCTAAAAGCCTGACAATGCACTAGTGACTCCTGTGGGATTGCGAATGTCCATGGTTGACCGTGATCACCTACTCTCTGGTATCTCCCGTAGGCGTTTGACCATAAAAATAACCGTTAAAAAAAAATACAGAATCTTAAAAGTTAAACCTTTTGCGAGTCCATTATGTTTAGTCCGCACATCGACCCCAGTTCGCCTAACAAGTTTTGGTCCGTGCCTTGTCCAAGGCTGACCGAATGAATGGGACAAGTCTCATTATCGCAATCGCGCAAAACGTGGACTACACCGTCTGTTATTGCCAAAGAGCTCAAATATATGATGTATTGTTCAATAACCCTAGTTAGACTCTAGTATTTTCTTATAGAATCACTATGATTAAGACACGAAATAACGTCTGCTGTAATAGTACGTGTGGGTGCTTTACGTTGATTATTTATTCTACTGAACCACAACAAAGATATTTTGTGGTTTACTTTTTAAAAGAAACCTATAAAAGAAGAGTAATATTCAGAATCAGAATCTGTGGTCGTAGAATCGAAAAAGAACCTTTTAACTTCATTATGATGTGTGTACAACTTAGGCTACTTAGAACTACCATATATCTATATATAATATGCAGACAGATATATATATATATATTGGTCGTGTATATATATATCGTCGAGTATATATATATATATATATATATATATCTGTCTGCATAGACATATAATCATATTACAATTTTGTATATCGAGTAATACTAACAAAATAGCTGTATAAAAACCCTATAGTTCATAATAATTTACAGTGAATTTCTTATTATAACATCGCTTCTTCTTTAAGAACAGCATACAATAGGCGTGGCTGACAAAATACAACTAAATTAATGACTTTTAAATATTTTAATTATGAGGAGTTACAGGGATAAAGATATAAAAAAATAAATAATAACCTATATTTTACGTCGCAATGAGTTTTGTCAGCTTTCAAAATTTGTTGAATTTGTCAAATTATATATAAGTAGATATGCAAACAAACAGACGGGAAGAGAATCAGACTGAAAAACTGTAGCTTATATATTAAAAAATATTATGCTCATTTAGTACACTAAAATTCATTAAAATTGCTTTAACTATTATAGAGCTATGAAAAAACATACAAAGAAACAAAATATGACCTATTTCCGTTCCCTGGCGTCTATCTCCGTGGCAAATTACGTCTAAATCGGCACAACGAGTTAGATTAGCTTGGGTTAAATTTGGCTAGGTTAAACGTGAAAAGTTAACAAACAGATCAACAGACGGAAAGATAGAGACACTTTTTAAATTTATAACATTAGCATACATTCATATTGCATTGTATATATCCGCATTAATACATATTGTCCTAACCACATGCAAAGCCATTCGAGTTGCCGGAACATCCCCCTTGATTAACAACAGCGTTCAGTTTTTAATTTTTGCATGTAGTATTAAAGCATTAAGTTTCAATTTTGTTTGCACTAATCGTAGGGTCAATGCCCGTATTTCAACTTCGTACTTCACGCTTCCTAACCCCTTATTTTTTATTCCGACTGTCCTACGCAATTCGAATCACTTAAACTGCAAATAGTATTTAGTCTGGTTCACAAACTCAAATCGGTGTTAAATCACGATGAACTTCCGAAAAATGTGACCGATACCACTTTAGACTCGGAATGACGTCTAGAACAAGGTATTAAAATGGTTTTACAGCACACAAAAAAATATAAAAAGTTGTTAACAAATCGAGATGAAAAATAGGACATTCAATTTTTCACTAATAATTCAGTAATTGTTAATAAATAAGAAATTTCCAGAAATAATTCTCGAAAAGAAGAAAATTTCCAATAAAAATTCCCAACTCCCGGAACTCTCCCTTTAACCCTGAGGATTTCGCACAACCACAGAAGTGTGCCCCGTTTTATTAAACTGTTCATACAATATCATATAACGTCCAAAACTCGTTCCCGGTTCAATTCCCCGAAAAGACTTTATAAGTATTCAAATCTCGGGAGAGAAAACGGTAGTTTATATTCATAATAAAAAAAGTTTTGAGCCCACCTTCCCGCTCATTTTGGTAGAAAATGACGGTTCGCGGTAGAATAACTTTATCCGGGTTACCCGATGTACGTACACATAGCTGACTCAACGCCTACATCTTCTTTCGCAACGAGAGGGGTAGTTTTAAACCAACTTTTTTCGTAGTTCATATGACATAATTTATATTTACTTCCTACTGGAGTGTTGTGCCATCCATGATTATTCATAAATTGACTATTGTGTTTTTCAAGTACGGAGTGAGAAGCAAAAGTTAAGGTTATCAACCGTCACTCAACCATCAACGCCACTGGAAAGCAGTTTCAGCTGAACAGAAAGCAGTTACAACCTAATAACATGCACTTGCACTCTATGTTCTATGAAAATAACAATCTAGTAAAAGACAATGACAGTCTAAACAAAATGGCGCCGTTTCAGCTCCGATTGGAGGTTCCCCCTTAAGAATATAGTCCAGTATATATGATAAACGCGTATAGATGAAAAATCTTGGAACGTATACCGTAGGCAAAGTGGGTAAATAAAAGCAGCTTGTGCATATCTCCTGTAATACTAAAAGTGTATACGCTTATTCATATTTATTTATATTATTTTAATAAATAATGTTTCATGATTATGATAGCAATGACGTTTAACATTACATATATACACCGAAAGCTATGTGTGTCACTATGTGTGTCAAAACTATATGTGTCAAAAAAAATATCTATGAATGAGCAGTACTCGCGTTCAGTGTAAAACACGCGGATTTGTTGCACAAAGTGACAATCTAACAACGACTTCACTTTTTGTTAACACTTGATTTAGCTCCCTATCTAGTTTGCGTACGGAGGTTATATACGAAAATCGACTCTTAAGGAGTAAACTCTAAAAAACAGTGACTGTCTTATAACAATATAGCAAAAAGTAGTAACGATCTAATACGTCCATCCCTAATATTGAAGACGCATTTTGATCTTTAACTGCTTTCCAAAATCATATGCAGGCCAGAGTATCTAGTAATATTTCTTTTAATAACAAAGGAATATAACTTGACCAGACCTTTATATCGGTTTTTGATAGGACTTACAATAATCTTTAACCACATACGAATAATATGCACCCTGTTAGTTATGAAGGAAGGCTTTGACAGCCGATGGATGTTAGTATAAGCTTTATACAAAGAATCGTATAGGTTGTAGGCTTATCCAAATATGATACACATACAGATACAGAAATATAGAAAGGAGAGTAAATGTGAAAAATAAAGTGAATGGGGCCTTGCATGCCTTTACAAATAGTAGAAGTGTCTCGCAATAAGCGCGTTCGGCTATCCCTAATGGGGTCCTAGTACCGTATGTTTAGTAATGCAAGCGGATTAGCAGATGAAAGAGAAAAGTAGATCGATGCGGTAGAAATGCGATCCTTGTCTAGAGTGCGTGGAATGTCTTTGAAACGTAGATGTAGGAACAGTGATTTCAGAGAGCGGTGTGGTTAGAAAAAGGATGTGGTGGCTAGAATAGGAAAAGGTATGTTGCTGTGGTTTGATCTTCTGGAAAAAATGATGAAAGTGGACTGGCGAAACTTTACAGAGCGAGTGTTTGCAACGGAAGGGCCGGCTAAGGTCGGCCCCTAGAAAATCGTATGCAGACCATATTGTGGTGGCATTTTGAAGAAGAGCCAAATTTTCAGCACCCGAAACTGACGAGCTTGCATGCAACGATTGTTGGACGTCGGTAAAGAGAGAGAGTTTTTGTTTCGTGGCTTCTTGAATAATGCAAGGTTCGTTCTTTTTCTATTTTATTCATCCTACGTGTTGGAATTATGTATGGAAATTAAAAAAATAAAAATATATTTATTAAGCTAATAAAAAAAACTTTAATTCTTTCAAACTTTTTCAAAATTCAGAGATATAGTAATCAATGTGTCTGAATTTTGAAAGAAGCGAGATATCTATGATCAATGATATAAGATACTTAATCTTAAATCACCTTGCAAAATTTTATATAATATGTTTTATTTAACTAATATGTCTTGTAAATGTTTGTAGATTCAATTGTATTTTGTATTCTTGTAACTATTTATCACACACAAATAGAAAAGCCTTTTGCCTAAAACGATATCTCTTAACAATAAATTGTGTTAGTAGCAAATGAATAACATAGAAGAAATATTTATTACATTGATAGGTTATAGTAATTTCCAGAAAGGCCGAGATCTACACAGATAGCGGGATAAGAATTTGAAATGAGAACGAAGTGAGAATCATCTGAAATCGAAATGAAAGGCAGGATTGGGAGCTGGAGCGACAAAAGGACTTGGAGCCGAACGGATATGGAATGGGATGTGATAAAAGATGAAGAAATACATTCCACATCCATGTGTGCGGAACCTTGAAAGGTATCATCTTATCTAGAATACGTGTTCCTTTTTTATGAATCGTTTTGCATTATTTAAAGGGATAGATAGGACTAAGGTCATTAGTATCGCGTCTTGCATATCTACGTGGCTGCGACTAATAATGCTATAATTTAAAAGCGGGTCGCAATAAGCAGTGCCACTCTTCACCCCAAAAGCTTTCTGCTTCGGACAGTCAAAGAATAAAATTTCCCCAAAGCCCTAAGATATCGTTTATGCTGAGGCATTAACATAGAATTATCATCTGCTTCCTTGAAAAGCTATTAGCGGGGGGTATAAATAAAAAAGAAAGGAAAAGAAAGAACGCCGCCCATGTTTTCACGTCGAACTATCATATTAAAAAGCCTAGGGATGTGCGTTTTGTCGATGAGGTTTTATCGATGATGCGTTCCTTATTCGTCGGTGTTATACACTTCGTAAAATAAAAAATAAATTAGTTTTTTTATTGCTGATATTACACTTATTAGTATGACAACATTATCAAATCTAAAGTTAAACATAATAAGGTGAGAGAATAATTATTTTAAACTAATTTCTATTCTCGGCATTCGGTTTTTTCTCCCCTCTTCACAGCTTGTCTTTCGGCAAAGACCATAATGGGCCCGCTACCTTCTTCGAGTCGTCCACCCATCATTTCGTTTGTCTTCCCTTGCTTCTATTACTTCCCCTGGATGGCATGCGGTGATTAATTTGGTCCATTTTTCTTTCCTTTCCCTCAGCATGTGTCCCGTCCATTGCCATTTTAATTCTCTGCAGACTGTTTGTACTTTCCTGAACTTAGTCTTTTCATTTGTTCTTTCCAGTTGTGTTTTGTCTCTTTTCTTTATTCCCAACACACCTCTCTCTATTTCGTTCTGACAGAATAAAAAAAAAATCAAAAATTATGAGCAATTCTCAATTAGAAGAACCTATTCGAATTAACAAATATACGTAAATGAGTGTATTGATCTAGGGCAATTAATATCACCAACAGAAAATATGCAGAAAGAAATAGAGAGGAGAATAGCTAACACTTAGAAGAGATTCTAGTCGTTGAGTGTTATAATGAAAAATAAAGAGATGTCTATGTCAGTGAAGCGAAAGGTTTACAAATGCTTGCATCCTGTCATGTCTGACATACGCTTGCCAAACTTGGGCCTTGACCGAACAATAACGAAGTAAAATAAATATCTGTCAGAACACTTCGTAAAATAGGACTTGGCAAATAAATCTATTGATATATTACAGTTTCCTAAGCTATCGAAAATTGCATTTTATTTATTTACAATTTCGACGTGTATATGATCACGAATACATCTATTGAGTAAAATTTATGTGTAAACAAAACGTGACAAATGCATTATGTGATAATAAATAATTGAATAAATAATAAAATTATTATCTTAATGACTTATGTAATGAGTTAAAACAAGAGTTATGTATAACTTACAAAATAAAGATATTTTTGAGTCTGAAAATTGAGAATTTAAATCAAAGTCCAAAAATATAAAATTCTGTATAACTCTCCTTTTGAAGCTTAACTTAATTTTTAAATGTATTCCCCAAAGTTGAATAAGTTAATACTGCCAATAGTAACTTTTATTACAGCAATTAAAATAATGATTAAAATAGGTAATTATTATAAATAAATAAATGGTTATGTTGTTATTATATTAACTTATATTATTACTTTCCTTTTTTTCGTCTTCTATAAAGCATTCAGTAATTACAATTGTTTAATAAAATATATATATAAATATATATACACCCAAATATATGTTATAACTTATAATATGATAATTGAATGATAAAAAATAAAACAATGCTTATCAACAATACTAGCAGTTATTAGTTAACTAGTTTCTGTCCGCGCGTTCGTCCGCGTGGACATATTATCGAGTTCTTATATGTTCTACATCGACATAACACACTGACAAACCATGATGCTTTTCTTTCTTTCGATTTCAGTCCCGGCTCGAATCTCGTTTCCGATGTGATTCCAATCCAAATCGGAATCAAAGTCAAAATCTAAACATACAACGAATTCTTTTATACCGATCGATAGCGTTATCGGCCATGTCCCGATCTCAGTGCTGTTCTAGATTCCATACCTGAAGAGCCGATCTGGTTCACGTTATTGTTCCCGATGCCGAGTTCTATTCGCGATTTTTGTCCCGAACCGATGACTTGAACATCGTAAGAAAACAACAAAACGTCAGTACCTAGTCGTTGAGTTGAAGTTTTAATTGATGTATTCAGATGAAATCCTAGCATAGAATCAACCGTCAACGACGTGTGCCCTCAAGTGTCTGTCCCTTCAAATCCTTGCACTCGGCCACCCCCCGCGCGCCGCACTCCACACCACCGCGAATCGCAACTTCGCTAACTATTTTGAACTTTGGATGAGGATCGCTTAGAAATAGACGAGATGACCTCTAACAAACGAGGCTTGTACCCGGCATTGATCGACATTTTTTTTTTCGATTTAAGTGTTATTAATTTTATTACTAATAATAGTAATGAAATTATGATGATTCTGATGAAAATGACTTATTTACTTACTATTTTCAACCCCAACTAAATTATAATTCAAACAAATCGTATGGTGTTGTGAGACACTGAAAGCGCAAAATCCATTTATAAACAAAAAAAAATGCGTGTTAATTGTATTACAAAAGTAAATCATAGGTATGTAAAATAATTTTAAGTAAACATGAGTTTGTCTTAAATCATTACGGATTAAAAATTATAAGCGGGTACGCTAAAATGAACCACTGCACAATTATCGGCTATTGATATCAATATCATTTTTTTAACTCACACAAAAATTATATTGTTGCCAGCAACAAAAATATATCCAAATTTGAGCTCTCTGACCTAATTTTCTAGCGAGCTCTCGTTACAATGTTTTCTAATTCAATTAGTATTGACAAATTATTTAAGTCAATTTTAATTTTGTAAGTAAATAAATAAAATTAATCAAATAGAAAACTTTTTTATAAATTTGTAAGGAACTAAAAAGTCTATAAAATAGCCATTGAGAACGTGATTTCAAAATCCGCTACTTGTTTTCTGCAGATATTGATAATGATACTTCTCAATTTAATTTAGGGCATTGTATTTCAAAACGAATATGAAATTACCACCGGCAAGGATTAAGAAATGCAAAAAGGAAAAAAGCTTACAAAAAACTGCTCTAGCCAACTTTTTTTTATCACCACCATTCGATTTATTACATTATTGCAAAAATATTGCCATTATTCAAATATTTATTAACACATTTTTAGACTTTCTCGTGAGGTTGGCTTTAATACATTTTTTTTTTACATTCGCTATTGTTTATATTACTATTTTTTTTTCAAGCTATGCATAAAATAATTAAAACCCTTATTAATCATTAGACATTATGAAATCAAAAGTACATTCCAGCTATGTATAAACATATTTTTTTATATATAAATTCTTGCTCTGTAATAATTTAAACCATACTTTTTTATTATACATAAAAATTAGTCTGGGATACAATATTTATATTCCATAAACGCATTGGACAGCTTTTTAAATGGCTTAGGTAAATGATATAAAAATTAAACGTGAACGTGAACGTAATGTCAATACGGCATGTCATGTCAATACGTGACAAGTATTGCCATGACAATACATGCCGTATTGTCATGTATTGATATTATCTGGTAGTAAATAAGTTTACACTTTGAGATCAGTTGGCATTTCTAAAAATTATAGCCGCGATGTCGTTGAGTGTCACAATTCGCACAAAAAGCGTAACAAGATCGATTCTCTAAGTTTATCTACAAATTTTTCAACGATACGACTGAACTTTTGATGGACGCTATCGATAATGGCGGCCGGATGCGGCGCGTCCCTAGAGACAGACGCAAAGGCGCGCCACTTCCGGCCGGCTCGCCGCCACCGGAAATGTATTCCGCGCTATTTATGAAAATAAATTCTCAGTTTCTCAAGTTAAAATTTCAACTTCACTAGACATTACGAAATATGCCAATCATTTTATTAAGATGTCGCTTATCATTTTTTTTGTTCCGGTTAACTTGTTAATTACTCTAAGGAACGGTAAGTGATATCTTTGCGGGGAAAGTTTTATAAAAGCTATCGATAATTTTTGACATAATCGCGAAAATTATAATGTCAATATAGCTACAAATTTCACTTAGATATTACATTTTGTTATGTAAAATAAGTTGTAATTATTTTAATTATAAAGAAAAATCCGTGCGATACCAATGCTTACACACGAATTTCTTAGATATGAGAGAACGATATAAATAAACTGATAGAGCATGCGCACACGCACATTTTTCAGAACACAATGAAATGCTGCATATATGTTTGCAAATGGGAGCGACACGAATTCGCTGGTGGCTTTTGAACCTAAGTCGAATAGAGCCGCTCGTTCTGTGCGGTAGACACGTGAAACCTTCCGTCGCTGACATTGTAATCGCTATGGTGATTGCAATCGTTATCAGCTCCCTATCTGCATTGAGAAGGTTGTAGATCTAAAATCGAAAAGACCATAAAAGGGAAAGGGAGGGGGTGCACTCGCGGAAGGGTGAGAACTGTACTTGAGAAGAAAATCGTTTTCGATTCAACGCGAGTAATCCAAGCCCGTCATAAGACTTCGTATTATTTCGTTCCGGTAGGTTTTTCCGCTAATCAACCCTAATTAATTTTCGTTATGTTACCTACACCTCGTTACGAAGCCTTTGAGCGTACGTCGTGTGCGCGGTTGTATGAAGTCGATTTCGTGAACGAAGTATTTATTTGTATTTCTCGCGGGAAAATACTTCTTGTCTTGAACTTTATTCGGGCACTTGTAATTATTCAATTCTTTATTTCGACAAATATTAATCAGTGTTACGTAGTCTAAATAATTGAAATAACATTCTCTATACAGTATATGAAAGTCTGGCTTTAGGAAATTACATATTGTATAGTCTTTAAATATATATAAGAAAAATGTAGAAAAGTTGGGTGCATTAGAAATAAACAGTTATTCCGTTTAGGTTCTTATAAGGTTTAGTTGATATTTTTTAGCTTGAACACAATTTAAATAGAGTATGATAAAATAAAATGACACAAAATTTGGAGGGGGGTCCAATCAACTTAGACTTACTAAAACGTTGAATTAATTTCTATTTTGAGCAATCTCAAAAATAAAGGTTTCAAGAAAATGTTTTTTTTAATAACTTTTAGACTACTGATCTATACCAAAACCTAATCAGCTTTTTCACCTACACTGGAGTATCGACTGCTGTAAATTACAAAAATTTTTTTTGATTTATTCAAGAATATATTTTGAAAAAAAAAATTTCAAATAGTGTTTTTTAAGATATTTTGTAAAATGTTATACTGATAAATTGTAAAGTCTGTCTAGTATTTTTTATAAAATCACGTTGATCATTGCTAAACGCATCAAAATCAATGGATTTGTACGAGATATATTGTTGGAGAAAATTTTTCCGTAAAGGTTTTTTGAATATTTTTTAAACTAACGACAAATCCGAAAATCTAATCATCTGTTTTCATTAAAAACAATGTCGATTGTCGTAAACTGCATTAAAATCAGTTGGTTTGTTTGTGAGATGTCTTTAATGAAAAATTCGCAAAAAAAAAGATTCGTTTTCGAATACAAACAAATTTCGAAAACAACTTTTTAAGTTCTTTGTGAACTGATGTTTGGCATCTGTTAACTTTCTTTGATTAAAAAAGTATATTAAATGCCGCAAAGTTAATCAAATTCGAATAACTCATTTTATAGATATTGCAGTTTAAATATTGAAAAAAATGTATTTTACTTAAATACAGGCAGTTATTTGAACTGAAGCGTATTAAAATTATATTTTTGAAATCAGAGAGCTCGAAAAAGCCCAAAACTCTGCCTTTCATCCTCAAATTTAATAATTTATTGCTAAGTATATTTTTATAGACTAAGCTCAAAAGTGGCAAAAAATTTTGGAAATGATTTAGAAGGTGAACCGTTCTTACAATTTTTCAGTTCGAAAAGCTTGAAGATAAGTCTTTGGACCTTTGAGACAATTGTATTTTTGAAATCGAGGGATTCGAATGCTTATCGATAAATATCACAGCCGATAGTTTCAGGTATGGCCTGCGGATTCGACTTTTTGCACATATTATTCATATGATATAACTATAAATTATCGAGTTTCAGTTTTTTCCGTATGCTGTGAGAACTAGCTCCTTGCTAAATTTAATAATTCTAGACCAATAACGAGCACCCAAGTACTGTGTAGATTTTTATTCCTTCGCGAGTGTCATTGTTCGACGAAAGTAGCCGTATTTTGACTGTGTTGAGTTAGTATTTCTTAGTACTTCTTGTATTTGCAGCTTCAAAGGACCGCAAATCTGGATGTTTGACATTAATTTCAATTTGAAACCCTCATGCATTCTTGCGAAAATCTCGACAGATAGGCAGACGGACAACTTAAGGCTTCCTTTCGTGGCACGGTACCCAAAAAATTATGGATAATTACTGGTAAATATGAATACTATTGCTAGGTCAGTTTTTGAAGTCCAAGGATCGAGCGGACCACACTCAGAGAATACAGACAATAAGCAACAGCTACCGCTGTTGCGTGACCGAATATTCCGATCTACCTAACTAGTCCGCCAGTCTACCCAAGGGACCGGCGACGTAGTGGTAACACCTCCGAGATTACGAGCATCCATGGGCGACTGTGACCGCCCACTCTCTGCTTACGTCTCGCATGCTCGTCTGCGCCTGGAAAACGTTATAAGACCACCTTATTTACTATTTTTTTTTTATTGATTTTCCGGCCTTTTTTTTCGTATTTCTTTACCAATCGCATACCCCGTTACCGCAATCCGACACCGTGTCATATATAAAGTGGCGTCGAACACGGTCGGAAGAGCGGCCCGTCTCGTGTTTTGTCGGACGTCACGCACGACCGGCCGGTCGGTTCTGGTTATGTCGCTGCGGGATCGACGAGCGCATGCGTACGCGGCGCTCTGGTACTTCAATTTCTTTTTTTTTTTATGACATACCTACCTTTTATTTTCCGCACACATAACGAAACTGCAACTGACACATGTCCGTACTTGGGTAATATTTGTGAGAAATCGTTACGGGAGGTCTGTGCGAGTGCAGGAGAGGCGAAAACGCGCGTTTTTAGAATCTCCGTCTGTCTGTCTGGATGCTTGTCCGTTCGCGCGTCACGCATAAGCTACCTCACAGGTGTACCTCCGAATAACTGACTCTCTTTAAGAATAAAGCCTGTTTCGTTTTAATGTACCTCTTAGAAGCCGATGTTATACGCAAAACCCTGCTACTGTGATGCTGGGCACTAAAACCGAATGTATTAGATTGTTTTTTAGAATTGTGTATTTGTGTATTTTTAAATCGCATCGCATCCCCTCATTGTTACGCCTCAAGGATTAAAACGAGAACGAGACCGGGATCGAGATCACGGTGGACACGGAGTCATCAGTAGATATGGAAGATGTAGATCTTCATTCTCTGGCCACGCGACCGCAGCCGCGGGCGAAAGCTAGTCTCTAATAAAAGGAAACGTCTAAAATACCACATACAAAATCAATAAATACGCAGGACGTAGTAGGTCGTATTGTCGTCTGTTCACGAAGATTTAACGCAAATTGTATGCAGGGTTGTCGAATTCGCGCAGATATCAAGTCTAACTGAACTTTAATAGACAATGAGTAGATCAAGGTTATGTAGAAACCTCTGGGACTTTTTTATATCTAATAAAAACTAACAATGAGAATTGAAAAACATTTACAATTTATTTATATCTCAATATTTGCAGATCGAAACAGAATGATGTATAGATATAGATGATAATAGCGCGTGATGAATGTGATGTGCCAGCACCGAGTAGCCGACCGGCAAACTCGAGCTGTTCGCCGGCTGCACCTCATCGCTCTTCACATTTACAGTCACCGATTTATAGCCAAGATGATGAAGCACTTAGTGGGGAGCGCGTTCTCCAGATTGCAACAGAATAAGTCCCACGGCTTTTTATATAACTCTCTTTATTCGATTTTCAAGGGGCAGACGAGCATGCGGGCCGCGAGAAAGTATATGGCCACCTCCGCCCATGAACAGCAGCTACCGCTGAGGAGTCACCAACGCCTTGCCGGTGTGTCACGAACGTACGCTCTTTTCTTGAAGACCCCTTTGTCGTGGTTTACTGGGAACATCGCCAACGACAAATCGTTCTAAAGTTACACGGCAAGCGTCAGAAAATCGCGCATAAAACATACGGTGGTAGGACGCCGACCATCGAGTTGGTGCCGTGGGGTTCCCGACGAGGGGAATGATAACGAAACTCAGCGGCAAGAACAAGGTAGAATAGTTCATAGCACTCATCATAGTATATGCGACAGAGCATGTGCAGAGATGACACATCTCTGCGCAAATCCGATGATTCGAGTTTGCGGTATACTACATGGCTGCCGACGCCTAAAATACGAAGAATGACATTAATTGTCAAACTTTGCGTAGATACTAACGTCGTCAGCAAGAAGCTGCAATTGTGATAATAAGGTATATATATATATTTTTTTATTATGTATATAATACATACATACATATAGAAAAGTCCTAACTGATTCATTGTCCCATCAGCGGCCAGCCCAAACCCTTCCACCTAGAAAGCTGAAACAAGGGATAAGGGGTTGAATGGGGGTGCAAAATTTCAATATTAAATGGACATTCCGACTCGAATCTTCGTAAAAGTGCTCCTAAAAATAAATAAAAAGATACGCATTTAGAGGTTTTTTTAATCAACCAAATATATATATATACTAAACTTAAAAGACGAACGTGACAGTTATAAAAGAGTAGTTTTTTGAAGTAAGTAATGTGCCTTTTGAGGGTCGAGGGCCGCTAACCGCCGTTGTCACTAATACGGCGACCGTCAGGCCCGGCGCTCGGAGTGCTCGTCGAGATTATACCTTGATTTGACTTAAAGACGCATTGGTCATTCGCTCGTGGTTGGCATCAAATCCGATACCTCCCGAAACTTAATCGCTGATGTACCAACGTTCGAGGAGAGCCTGTGTCAACCAAATACGGCGCGTGACCACTGTTGCCGATATGTCATTAGCTATGGCTTTTCATATTAAGGAAATAAACATAAACTGATCTATAAAAATCAAATTCATCATTTTTTTTCTCATTGATGTGGCCAACTTGGCTGTAGCGAAAAAATATGCCGATTCGACGGGCGAGAGCCGGCGACCGGCGACACCCTCACAGGATTCAGGCGTGAATTACTAGTTTACGCTTTTGATTTCGGCAAGTGAGCGAGAGTTCCGGTGGGTCACCCTCCGTACAACAGTTATTCTATTATTTTTTAACGCTGACAACGCATTAATAACTCTTTTAGTGTCGCGAGTGTCCATGGCGGCGGTGCTCACGTAATCTCCGATGACTCGCGTGTATGTTTGCCCCTTGAAATACTATAGAAAAACTCGGAACTCTCCCCGGATCAGTGTCGTATTTATTTATCCGTCACAGCTGTTTTTTTCAAACTGACTAGACGAAGAATGTTAAAATTGGATACATCAATAGAATAAAAATTCTGATTTTCGATGTCATACGAGAAAAATAAAAAAAATGTATTATGTAATTAGCGTGACATTTGAAATGAAAGAACTCGTTATGAAAAATACAAATTTAAAGTTCAGTCAAGTTCTCTTCAATGCCATAATCCTAATTCTGAGCAGTCAATTCGTTAAAATATATTCAAGGTTTACAGAAGCACGCACACATACACACGTACGCACACACACACTCACACAACACACACACACACGTACGCACACACGCACGAGCAAACATACGGATATTCCTATGAAAATTATTAGAAAAGCTTACTAACACCCATGTCATGACCAATTTAGCTGCAGCACGGAAACGGGCCATCTGAGGTATCACGCTCTCTCATAATACAGACGTGAATCAGCAGCCACTGCTGTTGGGTTTCGTTCAGTAAATGAGAGTTCCGCCGGTCCACTCCATCTCTATCAGATATCCTATTCTTAACTAAGAGTGTAACGCAACGGTGCTCCTTTGGGGTTGCGAATGTTTACCAATGCCAATACTAATTGTGAATTATTATAACAAAATAGATTTTCTTATAACTATTTAATGTTGGTTTAATAGAAAAATATTTTACTTAAATTTTTAAAACACGATTTCGTTCCGCAAACCGTTATTAATAAAATTAAAGATCGTTCACAACAATTATGTACATATTATGTCAATTAATTTATTAGAATACTAGCTGACCCGCCCGCTTCGCTGGGTAATTTTTATTATAAATAAAATGGCGAAGGATTTACGGAATTCTAAAAATGAGTAGCCTAGAACCATCTACAAATCATCCCGCATCGAATGGTCCCAATCCCGTGTCTATACGTTTAGTAGTTTTTACGTGATTGGCGAACAAAGACAACCTATTTTCATTATATATATATATAGAAGATAGATAGAATAGAAGAAGATACAGGTGGTATATAAGAAAACGGAAGTGAGTAACAGAAATCATTGCAATTAGCAAATACAACTGATAGAATTATGATGTAGTAACACTGTAGTTATTTCATTAAAAATACATTGTAATTAAAGTCGATATCACGCTTTTTTTGGAAACCATAATCTGTTACACTCATCCGAGAGCATTATTGAGTAATATAACAAGTTAAGTTTAGTAAATTACTTCTAGTTTCGCAAACGCTCACACAACACGTCAAGAAACAAAATCACAAGACGTAATTAAGGCTCTAAATATTGACTAAACCTTAAAATTTAAATATTCGTAATTTAATTCAATATCTATTATTGACTGCCTGATGGCCGTTATATATTAATAAAATTGTATGCGATAAAACCGATAAAATCTTAGATCACGTCGATTTAATTCTATGTTAAAAGAAAATAATAATAAATGTTTTTTATTGAACCTCTTCGATGGAAAGAAATGGATCTTTAGACCGGACCTAATAATCTATTGATAATAAAAAAGGAAACAATATAAATCAGCTAGATAATTCGCACATTAATAATGTTACGTAGTTCCATTTGCTAAATCAAGACTTGTGTGCCATATGTTGTTGAGAACGTTACTCTAAGCCCATTGGTACCTCGACACTACATCCATTAGCATAGTAACAGAGCAGTCACCTTAAAATTCTACAAGATGGCGCTATAGAGCAAAGTTTATAAAAAAAACTAATCACGGTTGTCCTAACAAGTCATCTATTAAAATAAAAAAAAATCATCAAACTACAGCCTTTTCCGCAATATCAATATACATATATAATATGCAGGTGAGTATATATATATACAAGAATTGATCACTGAAAATAATAAGATATTGTAAATTGTGATAAAAATTAATGGAACTTAAATTATTTCGATTTGATTTTCCATTAAAATAAGACACTCGAGATAAATTATCACCTGTTTGTTATTAATAAATATTGTACCTTACGTTAAAAATAAAGAGACCTTCAAGACACGCACATTTGATTAGGTATTATAAACGAACCGCCCAAGTTAAAATTCGTCGCCATTTTGTCACGAGAATCGAACCCCGGTCCGATGCGTCCGTCCGGTAGCGGCAGTGTCGGGTTACTGTCCTCAGCGGCGGTGGTCTATGGTATTGTTAAGGTGTAGATCGTGTTCAATGTTTTTGTTTTGACGGGAGTTTCTTTCGGGTACAGTGAAATATCATCCTGTATATAAAAAATATATATATTTATTTTCAAATGTAATCAATTAATAGTTTATAACACTGATATTGTTAATGCTTTTTTTTTTTTGTTTATAGCATGGCGAGCTGATCGTAAGTCATTTTATAGTGATAGAGCACGTCCATTTTGTTGATTCAAAAATATCATCAAAATGAACACCACTCGACAACGGTCGAATTGTGTTCACAGGCCGACCGACGATTCGTTTTGTTGAATACTTAAGTCGTCGGTCCAGGATGTTATCACCGCATAGTGATGTCGACTAACAGCCTGCCCATGAGGCTTACAGTCCAAGGGTCGTATTAGTAAAGCACACTTAAGTGCGGCGTTCCATCTTGAGAGTGGATAGAGCGAGACAGTTATAGTGTCTCTCTATGGAAAATAATATATATGTCTCGCTCCCACGTTAGTTCTTGAGACGGCGCGTCATTTGATTGGTGTTTATTAATACGACCCTATCATGTCCGTAAATGTGAATTAAAGAGATTGTAGGGGGTTATATGTTATCAATGGGATGATTGAAGTCTAACACAGAAAACTATTTAGTGTAAAAAGAAAGCCTAATTTGATTACATATAATAATCGTATTAGATTGTTTTCTCTTGTGTATATTTTTCGTTTGAAAAAGTACAACTTCAATCGGAATGTTTATGTAATGTATTTAATATATTTTTTTTTATTTATGCAAAATTTATTTTGTGGACGCTTGCCTGCAACATGCATTAACATGCAGCATGCATGCATGCATGATGCAGCCAAGCGTCTATTATGAATTTCCGCGAATTAACACCTCACACAATAGAATATTTATTTTACGGATTTTTGCTGCAGAGATGCAATAATGAAAGAATGTAACTTTAACCGGCTAATATTTTTCAAAGTTTTATTAATTTATAATCAAAATTTAATTAATTCATTATGCAATATTGATGTGATACAATTTGTGCAATAAATTCCCAGATTCGGTTTCATGCTTTTTGATGGGAATTCATTTAATTATAATGCAGAACATTGTAACGAAAATTCGAAACAAAACCGCGTATTTTGTTCCATATATTTTAATGGCGAAAATTATTCTAATGTTGAAAAGAACCTACCAAACTTTTTAATTGGGAACATAGTACTTGAAATCCATAAATAACCTTGTTCCAAAAAGACATTAGACTTACAGTACAACCCACGAAACTCTCCCGCTCTGAATTTCCTGCAAATGATGCAATGCGCAGTATCAATGCCCCCCGGACCCTTTCCTCCTTCACCCCCGAGTTCCTATTTTACGCCATTGCGACACTTCGTGACTAACTTCACAGCAGCAGAGTTTCATGCGTTGTGCTCTACACGAATTTAAAGGTTGTGATGGTTCTTTATTATTCTTCATCATGTAGAAATTTTGGCATAATGCTTCTTTTGCAGCATGTGATAACATTTTTTTTCATTAAATAGAAGTCAATGGAACTGACTTGTTTATTCCTGGTCAGGTAATCTAGAAGTTAAACACTAAAGGGTTTGCTTTTAGAATAAGCTTATATACATGTGCTTATGAGTGTGTGTGTGCGCGCGCGCGTTTGACCCTCAGGTTTTTATTTACTCCCTCTGCTAAAACATATTTTCCAACAATCTTTAAAAGAATATTTAAATAAAAGCCTAATATAGACAAAAGTGTTCTCCATTATAATATCGTTGATCAGGGTTCGCATTTTATTTTCGTGACGATTTATTTACGGTACGGAAAAGTACGAGGGCCGAGCGCAAGGAAAGCCTTGTATAAATTATGAAGAAAGCCAAAAGGGGCGGAACCATTTTGCAATAAACGATACACTTAACCCCGAAACATAAGCAGTTTATTTCGTGGAATTGGCGCTCGAATTCAAACACACCAGATATAAAGTTTAATTTATTTATTTTTTATATAAAAATAGGCAAAGTAATTTTAAAAATCACCTTGATATGAACAAGAAGACTATAATAAGAAGTTTTTCGAGTTTGTCTTAGAAGAATAATATAGAGTAAATATTGTATAGAGTATAATTTACCCACTCTCGCTTCAACAATATCACGCAGTGTTATCTAATTTATATCTTGCAGTGCCATTTGTTGTTAAAATTTTACCTTAAGCACCACATCCAACAGCTTAGCTACGATACGACAACCTCAAAATTCATCCAAATTGCCCTAAAAAGTAACTTTTGAAAAAACATTATTCGCTTTTTTTTTCCTGGAATTCCTGGATATAGACAAACTTCGAAAGCAAAAATTATGTCAAAAATACATATTTACATCGAAATCATTGCAGCCGTTTCCGGGATACCAGCGTATAAATTTACTTATACACAAGAATTGCTCGCTTATAGTAATAAAATTATATTTGGAAAATAAAATTAAAGGTCATCAATGTATCGAAAATTCTGCACTTGTTTGCTCCGTTTTTCATACACGCCCTTTTATCTTGATTGACAGTGCGTCAAGCCATTGAGGATAATTACCCTTCCACGACCTTATTTCAGTTTCAGCTGCTTAGACCAGCTTTTCTATGTGAAGGGCTCGCGACAGTTATCAGGCGACGTCGCCAATGCGGCCGACAATCTCCAGAGCCGGCGGCTTGAATTGGTTCTTGATCGTAACCCGGCCTCTTGACTACAGTAAAAAAGTTATTCTTCAAATCAAATTGTCCATGTTTAGAGATAGCACGCACTGCGTCTTAATTCAAAACGAACGCGCCCACATCTCAGCCTGGCGACTCGCCGAAACATACTCGTACTTGTGATGTCGATGTTGGCCGTTGTAGTAATTTTTATAAGGTTCCGTAGCCGAAAACGAAAAGGGAACCCTATAGCCTCGTACGCCCGTATGTCGCAGCCTTATAAATCTGCCACTTTTTCAACGATTCTGATGAAGTCGTACAGACAAGTATCTTCTATACACATCTATACACAATCATGTAAAGATGTTACAAAAACAGAAAATAAGGGTAGCTTTTCATACATTAAATTGAGGGATCAATTTTTTGTGTGACGTGACTCAATCATCATTTACGGTTATTAATTGAGTTATTCTCTGAGATTCATATTTTGCGTTTTATTAGCTTTCATTATCATTGATCTAACTCTTCATTTTTATTGCATGTCCATGAATAATCTGAAAACACAGTAACAGGACTTTGTAAATAAATTCAACATAAATATTTTAAACAAAATCTTTTATTCAATTTTTTTACATTTACAATTTGTCCATAACAACGATCTTATCACCGATCTATTTGGGCACGTGTCTGAATTTTGATATATTAGCTGTCAATTCAATACCAGTGTGTGGTAGGTGTCAATTCAATACAATTCACACAATTGCGTTTTTAAATTATGAGGATTGATACGACATGAATTTAATGCATTTGCAATTTTCAGGTCATTTTGTTCGTCGGCGCACAAATCTATATGAGGAAAACCGATTCCATATTGTTGGCGTTATTATTTTCACACTTCTAAGTAATACTCTCCCGAAATCTTTTTATTTCAGACAGTGAGACTAGGAAGCCAAGCCCTCCGCAAAAAAGAACTCACACAGGATCACTGCCCAGTGCGAGTTTTTTAATGGGATTTTTAAGGACAAACGGGCGTGCGGATCGTTTGACAGTAGACGATCGCTGTCGCCCACGGACGTCCGCAGCCCTGCGGGAGTCACTCGTGCGTTGCCGGCCCTTCACGAATAGACTCATTTCGTGGAGGTCCTCTTGTCGTAGCGGGACACCGGCCGCCTGTGGCCGTCGAAAGCGGAACGATGACGGAAATCAACGCTAGGAACGAGGTTGAATAGTTCTTCAGAAGACTCGTCGGAGTATATGCGATAGAGCATGCGCAAAGATTGGACTGCCTGATTGGCGCAGTGGTAGTAACCCTACCTCTCGCGCTGGGGTCGTGGGTTCGATTCCCGCACAAAACAAACATTTATTTATTTGATTAAAAATTAATGTTTGTCTTGAGTCTGGGTGTTTCTATGTATTATACGTATATATTTACAAACAAAAAAAGTATGTATGTAAGTATATCAACTGTCTAGTACCCATAATACAAGCCTAGTTGCTTAGTTTGGGACCAGACGGTGCTGTGTATATATGTCCGAAGATATTATTATTTATTATTTAAAGATCTGCGTAAATCCAAAGACAACTAACCGATAACAGTCTTCAACACGCCACATGTGCGTTCGAAACAGCGACGGTGTCCGTCGCTTAAAAGCGACGCCTTGGAACCTGCTGGATCCGACCCTGATCACGGCGAATTGACCGATAAGTTGCTAACTTAAGTCAAGTCGAGCCACTCAATGCGTGCTTCGAAGACCACGTTAAGACGTTAGTCCGGGACAATGTCTTCGCAAGGGCGACGAGCCCGTCGACGGCCCCGCTCGCACTGAGCCAGCGGGAAGACCTTTGGCACCAAACCCCTCGATTGGTATTAAGAAAATTATGGGAGAGTGTAGTTGCGGCAGGGGAGTGATTAAAAAGAAACGGAACAAGTGCGAGTCGAACTCGCCCACCGAGGGTTCCCTACAAATATGCAGGTACATATTATAAATAGTTCAGAAATCGAGTCTCGCAGTTTTTTTCGAGCTTTTCCAGAAATTCAATTTCCAAAACCTATAATTACATACTCATAGAAAATTGTGGTTATACTAACAATTCATACCTAAATTAGATAGATAATCTAATCAAAGTTATTTTTATCATTTAATTAAAAATGTATGATTTTCAAATTTTTTCCTTTACGTATAGTATAAGACGGTATTATTTACCAAATTTCATAGTTCTAGATGAACGGAAAACACCCTATAAATTTTGATTCCCTTTAGAGAGTCAAAATATACATTTTTGGGAGATAAAGTGCTATATCTTTTTTCACATTAACTTAGAAATTTGATATTTTCACAACTTCAAGGAACTGTAGACTCGAGTACATGGTTTTAATTTCAACTGGATATCTATCTCTACGCGCTCTCGAGATAAAGGGTCTTGACAGACATAGACAGACGGACGGACAACAAAGTGATCCTATAAGGATTTCGTTTTCCCGTTTGAGATACGGAACCCTAAAAATTAAAAATCGGCCAGTACATTTTAATGTTTTAAACTATAAATATTAAAATAACAATAAAAATATATTTGAACGTCTTGTAACGGTTCTTCTTAGGTGACTGATTTGTCGAAAGTTCTTTTAGAAGGATTGGTTTAGTTCAGTTTGACTTTACTCCTTACATATACAAACCTTCAAATTTTTCGTCTGACGGTTCCGTATCAACTAATTTATATGACAGACAGATTCAAAAATAATTCCTTAAGCATTTTTTATCTGGTCTACATAATCCTAAAAATTAAACACTATACATACGTTGATAACAGAAATTCAACTTATAGAACATATTAGCCAAGTGATCCATATTATATCTATCCGTAGTAGGTCTGTCAAGATTTAGGTACCAAGTACCCGAGCAACCGAACTTCGCTCGGAGTCTATCAAGTTTGCCGCGGTAATGTGATAACTTCCCACGGGAAAAGCTGATTATATGTATTTCCAAAGATAAGTATTTAGATACACGATATGCAATTTTTTTTTAATTATGTCCTGCCATCTGCAGTTTATGTTGTATAATCCAATTTGATGTTGAGAACCAACAATTTAGCTAAAAGGTGACTGTTTCAACATTGTATGGATTGGCCTTGATTAAAATAATGGTTAGAATTCTCGTTTATATTTTTTTACCATAGAAGACACCTATATAGATAAATTTGAAAAGTATTACTTTATTAAAATAAAAATTGAGATGGAACTAGGTGGGGACGTTCATGAGATAGCAATGAATAAATTTATATATACACAATAATTTCCCCTTTAAGTAATAAAATGATGGTATAATGTAAGCATTTTTAATTTTCAATTGAGAGCTATGAAATTAACTAACATTCCGCTCACAACTTCGCCCTCGTGGACGTAGAATTTATTCTGATTTTCGTCCCGACACCGTTCCTGATTTATACCCTAGTCGCGCTCTTAATTCTAATCCCTCATATACAAAACATACAAAGATCTATCTTAAGTGTATATATATATATATACACTTTTCTTTATATATATAGGTATATATAAAGAAAAGATAGATGTCCGTATCAATCCTTACGACTACGTTCTCGGAACAGGGCACCTGTTTGTCTTCAGCTTTATCGATCTGAAAAATGCCCGAGCGAAGCTCTTCAAAGAATGGGATTGGGACAACAGATTTAGGGCGGAGCGCCGCCTTGTGCGAGGAACGGACACGGCGGGAGGCTGTTTTGCCGAAAATAAAGCGAGAGAATGCGAAATTACCTTTTATCGAAGTATTTACTGAAGCTGAAATTATATAAAAAAAAAACAAATATATATCTTCACTAAATAGAAACACAGTTTCTTTACAATTTTTAATTTTACTACGATGATGCCAGCAACGCACTACAATTTTTTGAACAAAATATATATATTTTTTAATATTCTATAGAACCTACCAATAAGACAATGTTATATAATTCACTTTAAAAATTAAATTATCAAAGTAGTGGATTAGGAAAATGAGACTTTAACATTAACTGCTTACATTTTTTTTCGACCTTGGAACCAAACCGACAAGACATATAAAGTTACAACACTAAATAATTAACACTGATGGCTGGGTAGTCGGGAGCTTAGCTACGAACCGGAAGGTACGAGATTCGAATACTGACCCTGGCCGAATTGACCTATGAGTTATTAACCTAAGTCTAATCAGATCACTCGACCGTGCCTCGGATAACACATCAAGTCGTCAATCAACCTTCGACCTTCGCCAGACCAGCGTGGATAAATTCAAGTCCGAGCCCTTCAATCTAATATATATAGTTATAAAAGCCTACACAATAAATCAATAACGGCACAATGTCCATAAAGTGTAGACTTTGTTGTACATCCGTATGGGAAAATATCAAATGAAAATATTACAAATCCTGAATGTTATATCTTTACATGTCACAACATAATGTATGATCCTTCATACTGATCAACACTTGTAGCGAAAGATATACTCATATGTCAGCTTGAAATATATCGCTGCATACTTTTTGATTTGAATTAATTTCAAACCATTTAAATATTTCGCTGGCTTTATACCTACAAAGCCATTAAATAATATCCTTGGAAAGTATTACACACGACCGTCTCTAGAAGTTACTGCATTCTGTACTATTAAAGGATCAACATTTGCATATCCTGTTTTTGCAAACGTGTCCTAAAATTTCCACAACGACTTTTATTGCAATATGAAACTGTAAGGATTTCTATATTTGTATAAGGGATTTTCGAGGCGAAAAGTCGATCTCGTATGTCTGCGAAAACTCGTTTCCTCTGGATTTTCACGAGCATAAGACCATTCTATCACAGTAGACGGGCAAAATCACCAATGGTGTATCGTAGCCATCACAGTAGCTCGTTGGTAGAAGGACTGACCGCGCTGCCGGAGCCAAGAGTTCGACAAATCCTGGCGTAGTATAATTTTCATTTTTTATCATTCATTTTAGCGAAATACACTATTATATGTCTAATATACATTTTTAAATAAATTAAATGGAAATAAATTAGAAATCACTATAACAAATCTTACATAAATTTGGCTGCTTCCCAAATCGAATTTTTTTCAGCGGCAGCGACATCTATAATATTTTTAGTAACTCTATTTTCTTAAACAATATCCTACGATATCTATGAAAAGAGATTCATATTATAATTATTTTGCTAAATAGAAAAATAGAATTTTATAATGGATTTAGTAATAGAAATTACATTAAATTCCTATATAACGGAGTAAAATCGCCCAGTTAATGTATATATTAAATCGTAGAGCCACACTCTGGTCAACTTAGCTGCAACACGAAAACGGTCCGGCTCTAATGGTGAAGTATCATACTCTCACAGAAGACGGCCGTGAAGTAACAACGTCCGATTTAGCGTTTCGTCCAGTAAACAAGAGTTCCGGTGTCCCATTCCCCCTATCCTCTCAATGCCCCCAGCATCGCACTACTACCATCCATCAACATATTCCCTCACCGTCAGATTCCTTATTTCTAACCAAGAAATCAGCAACGCATCCGGAACTCCTCTGAAGTCTAAAAAAAGAGCAACACTTCAGTTTCTTGCCCATTCTTCTCAAGGTGAATCAGCATTTGAAATGAGTGGTAATGTCGAAAACTAATTTATTAATGACGTACTTCTAGTGTAATTACATTACCTATGAAATAAAGATATTTTTGATTTGATTTGATTTTGGGGTCGCTAATGTCCACGAACTGCGGTGATAACCTACTCTCTCTGGCGACTGGTATGTTCATTTTCCCCTGGAAATTGGGAAAAAAAAAAGACACAACACAAACCGACCAATCGCAAGCAGAATTCCCGCATCGAGGGTTCCACCATACAAAAAATTGGTATTTATTAAAAAAATAGTTTGCACTAGAGTTTACACTGTGATCACACCGAGTTGATACTTAGGGGTATTATCGTTTTCTACAACAGAGCAAAAAACGACCAAAAAATTCAGAGAACTCGTACTTCACACAACCTTAGGGTACATTAAAAAGGAACTCAATAACAAAAGGAATAAAATAAAACGAATAGTGGTCGACTGTTTGAAAAAAAAATAAACGGTTGTTCTATTATGGAATTACAGTGCCAACCTGTGATGACAAAAGTATTTGTCATCAGAGTCTGAAAACCGTGTGGAGTACATAGAGTACAATTATAATAAACGTTTTGTTTCCAAACCAGTTTTTTTGCGTTTTCGCTTAAAAATAACATTAAACTATTTACAATAAGTCTCGACGTTCGGTGTGCCTTGTGACGTAGGCCTCCTCCAAAACCTTCCACTTTTTTTATATCAGCTGCCACTCGTAATTATAAAGAAGCTAGGGTCACTTTCGGGTCGTCCTTCCATCTTTGGACTTTGCGGCTTCGGCTCCTGAAGCCATCTCTCGGATACCAAGAGTGTCACTAGTTTACTCCAATTTTTATATTTGCAGCGGAACATATCAGTCCGTGTCCATTTGAGTTGGTCAATCTGTAAAAGGATATCTGCTAATTTTGTTTTATTTCTAATGCCTGTACTTCTGATATTGTTTTTTATTTTTAATCCTTGCATGCTTCTCTCCAAGTCTTTCTGGCCTTTTGCATGTTCATCCTTGTGATATCTAGTCAACGCCCAGGTTTCAGACTTCGGGTTTCTCAGATGCAGGAGAGAGTACAAGTATTGAAAGTCTTTTTCTTAATCTTGATATCTAATTCCTTGATTTTCGTAATATCTTTCAAAACCAAAAATTTTTCCCATCCTGTAGCAATTCTTTTGTCTATTTCCTTGGACATTTGATTTACGGATGTTATAATTTGGCCTAGATATACAAACTCCGTTACGTATTCTAATTTTGTCCCATCTATGATAATGTCCGCTGCTGCGAAGTTTATCATCACCTTTGTCTTATCCGAGTTTATTTCTAAACCTAGAGTGTCAAGCTGGAATCTCTAAGGTGTGCTTTTCCAATCAAGAGGGAAGTCAGGCAAGGTGATCCGCTCTCTCGCCGAAACTGTTCTCAGCAGTGCTGGAGGAAGTGTTTAGGAAATTATAATGGAATCATCTGGGACTGAACATAAACGGATCGCAGCAAAACCATCTAAGATTTTTTGATGACTTAGTCATATTGGAGGAAAATCCAAAAATACTAGAATGCATGGTATAAACTCAAGCGGACAAGAGCCGGGTGGAAAAAGCATTATTAATGCTAAAAAATACATTATATAAATACAATTTACCTTAATTTTCTACATTTACTAAGATATTCGTCATAATTACACATATTCTGTGAAAATTTTAACTGACTCATTAGGGTTAAACCTAGGCAGCCCTTTCAGTGTAAGTCATATAGACAGACGGCGGAGGCTTAATAATAGGGTCCCGTCGACGCCCTTCGAGTACGGAACTCCGACAATACAGGCAACGAACGAACGCGGCAGGAAACGCAGACGCGCGGTACAAACAGGAAATTACGTTCGCCGAAGTTCGCGGGAAAGCCTCCGCGACTTTCTGCGCGATTTTAAACTTCCCCAACGTTGAGCGGCCAGAACTCGCCCCCAACTGCTGGAGCTCTTTCATCTCCAGCATTTGGCTATCTAATTTGTATCTGTGCGTGTAATACAACTGAAACTGACCGTTGTTTGGCACTTGGAAAATATATATGAATAACTTAGGTGGGAGGTGTTTCTGAGTATGATTGACGACAAGACATAATTGAGCCGGCAAATTTTCTTGTTGCAGCCAAGTCGACCCCAGCGTACCCACGCTGGGGTATACCCATACCGGTATACCCATACTGCTTTGTGAAGTTATACTCTTAAGAGAAAAGCAAGTGCATAACAGCAATTCGTAACTACAACTGATATCTAGCGACAATTTATTCAAGATTATAACACTAAAAGTGCAAGCAAGAATATGTTTTTCTCAGTACGGGATAAACCTATCCTTTTCTATATCATTAAAATCTATATAATTTTAGACTATACAATTATTTTTTCAATGAATTATCATTGGATCTATTGCGCAGGATTGAACTAGAATGTGACGAGGCTCATCTTCAAATCGGATATTATAAGGTTCAATCCCTGATCGTAAGGAAATTAAGTAATAAGTTTTTAAACTCACATCAAAATTTTTACTCGACGCCTAGACCCTATGTGTTGTCACCACTTTGGTGACTCTTTAATCCCCATCTCCCAATCCCAATCACCGGCACAGAAGACTCCAGATCTAAGACCCTCGATTCGGAGCGATATTTTGGGTAGAAGCATCCCAGAATTGGCATGTTAAATACATCATAGGAATAATACGGATGGCTTGAAATCGCATTTTGATCGTTTGATAATTTATGTACATATTGAGAAGTTGTACATTAAAGCCTTTAACAAGGCGCCATTTGTTGGACGAGACCTAAAAATGCATTTGCGTTTTAATTATGCACAATCTATTTTTTTTTATGTAATATTTTACATTTTGCCCGAAAAATAAGTGCTCATTTACGTCTATAGGTCACGAGTTTACTGCAGCACACAGACATAACTAATTCAACGCCCATAGATGTAGAGTTGAAATAACGTTGAGCCGTGACATATAGACAGACTGACATACAAAACTTAACCTTAAACGGATTTGCCTTAACAGAGAAAGCTTCACATCCCGGACCGAGTCGTCGCTTTGTACATCATAAATACGCAGTCGAGGAAATTAACAAGTTTTCCTATGAATTCTCGTAATTTGGTGTTGTTTGTCGCTTTACATATTTCATTTCAACAATTGCAACACTCTTTATATGGTGGATAAAAATACCAGAATCCAAGCTATATGCAATTGGGAAAATATTCTGTGTAGGTACACAAAAAATGGTCGAGTACTACCATAACCAAGTCGCGATTGGCATTTATCAACTGTCAACATATGTAAAAGTTATTCTTTATGAATTGTGAGATCTTGTTCAATCATAATTAATAATGTTTTTGTGCAATAAAATAATTTCGTGTGTTTTTGACTATTTTTATTTGTTTTTGATAACTTGTACAAAGATCTGACCCAGAATACAAAACGCCTTCTTCCTACTGTTCAATTTAATTGGTCAAAATGTTTATCCTTTAATTTCGGGGGCACAAAAATGAAACGAATGAGAAAGAATGTATAAAGAATATTGTTCTATATTCGTTTAATTTTTACAAGTCTTCTAAAGAATAACAAATTAGCTATCACTTCATGTGACCGTTAACCGTACTAAGAACTTATTACATATAGAAGAAGGATAAAAAAAAACCATGTATAATATATTGGTTCGTTTCAACTGGAAATCTTTTAAAGTATAATAATAAGTGACCTAAGTGCTTTTGCAATTGACGATTTGAAAACGGAGGAACTATTGTCGGCGGCCGCGGGTCATTTCCCACGATCTGTATTAGCGCTGTCGTCCTACCCAAAAGTGGATATGTCTCTTTTTAAATAAATAACGTACTTATTCATACATAATAACGTATTTGTGATGAAAATAAATATATAAACGTATAAAGTGTTTAAAATACTGTAGCTAAAATTTCTCTTTAAGGGTACATTATGGAATGCCCTAACCCTATCATCTGAATGACTTACAGAGAAAATCCGCATTTATGTTACAATTATTATATTTATTAGAATTTACCATAAAGCACTCAGTTCGAATATATTTCATGTAAGACCAATATAAAAAAATTTTGCCTGAATACCAGAGCTGCATTATTACGCTGTATCGAGCCCCTCTTGGTATTACATATTGCACGCCTCACAAGCGGAGCGTTGAGGTGGTGCTCTACTCTCGACATGTCAAAAAACCCAGTCTTTCGGAACTTAAATGACTTTTTTTTTAATAATATAACACTTACAGGGTAATGTGAGTGCACTAATATCAAGTTAAATAATCTGTCTAGCACATACGGTATACTTTATAAATAATTATTTTGTTTAATATAGTAAATAATAACATTAAAATCAATCATAGTTGGACGTCCGTCAGTCTGTGTTTATGGATCCATGTATGTGGCAGAGAAGTTGGTCCAAAAATGTATCTAACCGAAATACTTTTTTTTATTATATAAAGTTATACCTTGTGCTGATTCCTAGTTAATATAGCGTTCTAAGTACTGTCGTTTAATTATAATTTACAAAAAACTAAAAAACGACTGTGTATTGCACGCCTCACAAGCGGAGCGTTGAGGTGGTGTTTGTATATCTATATTTATATACAAGTGAAGATTAGCCTTAAGCAATATGTGAAAAGTTGAGATCAGCGCATGCGCCATTATAAATATCTCACGAAATGGCGCGAAATTTGAATTTGATAAACCTTTTTTTGAAATTTCATTATCAAAAATTCTATTGAAATTTTTTATTTTAAAAGTTAATGACCGCGGTGAGGCGTGCACTTTTGGATATTCCAAATTTTTTGTTTATAAGTGCACAATTATATTAATATGTGTAAAAATCATAAGTTTTGTTGTGTAGAATAAAATTTTAATAATATTTTAATAACATTTTCCCCAATGGTGTCAAACAAAATCATTCTATGTCCTATATCTTATAGAGCTTCCTAGATATTTTAGGTTTTCCTTTTTTTTTATTACTTTACATTTATGTGACACTAAACAATTTTTTTATAACCTATACAATATTTTTATTTAATCTAAATAAGTGACAGTTTTTATTGTCTTAAATTATCAATGGAATTAAATTCCTGTTAAGCGCAATAAAAATCTTCTAATATAAATGCTATCGTTTACTAATATTACTCTTGTGATTTGAAGACAACGCAATACAGTTGCGATCCAGGAGTTATACGTGTGGTGTCCTTGGAAAGCAGATGTAGGGACAATTATATCAAAGAGTAATATGATGTGAGTGAAAAAAAAATACTGGGTTTGTTGAGATGGTTTTTAAAAAGCTTATGTAGATTAAACTAGTAACATATTAAAGAAAGGCGATATATAGTGCTTTCGAAAGCGATGAACTTATTTAAAATATATTTCGTTAATGAACTTTAGCGGCCAGTTGTGTCTACTTCTCCAAGAAATAAGTGTAAGTTTACGTATTTATCCACGTACATACCAAGTGATTGAGTATTATAATGCTTGTTATGAGTATCAACATTCTCGAGGACTTCCAAATTTCATATAACCGGTGTAGATTAGACAATATCTAAAACTATTGCCTGTTTTTATTTGTTTTGTTACTTTTCAAATCAGTAAAGGTTTTTTTCATAAAACCGTGCGGAGTTTTGACAACTTTTAAAATTGTGTTTCAAAGAAAAACGCTCACGACTCTGAAAACTGAATACGTTGCTCATACCATTCCGCTTTTCCCGAATACAAAAACAATATAACACTGTATCGTGTTGCGTCTCCTCATGTAACTCTTTCATAAATAAGAAATATGGTTATTATTACCAACTGTGATGTGTACTACATGACGTTTTTTTAAATTTTTTTTACCTCTATGGTTTTTGATAGCTTATTCTATGAAAACACGCTGGTGGGAGAGACTACTTTTTCATGAACTGGATCAACGTTTAATTTTTATGTATGAGTGACACAAAAATCGAGATCTTAATAAAATTAATTGAAACATAGATCTTTTTTTTCTTACAATGTGTTTTAACTGAATCATATGTATAGGTTCAGTGGATTTCGACAATACCGAAGTCATACAAATAGAGGCGACCGTTATTTCCTTTTATATGCCTCCTCAAAGTTTTATTTGGATTTGATCCATAACGATAAATACGGTGTGAAGCAATCGATGAGCCAGCATCTCATACCTTAATTAGAACAAGCAGTTGATAAATGAAATACTACTGAATAGCCTAGCATATATTTTTTTTTTAGTTATTGCTAGCCCAATTAAAGGAAATACAATTTGAATTTATTGCAACAGTTTACCAATAACTTTACAATAAAATTATCCAATACACAGTCATCTTTATTTCCATTAATAATAAGGTAAAGAGCACACAGCTCTACTCGGTACGAATTTTACATGCCTTTACGACTCCACTGATATGCATCAATCACTTCATATAAGTCTGCTTATGATTTCCTAGAGCTCTTTTTGCCGATCTTACCGTTACAAGTACTCCATGAATTTATTTCGTCAGTTTATATTCATTTATCTTTTTCACACGAAAAAACTACCTTTACTTCATTTCTCTTTCCACTCTAATCGCTATGTATTCTCACAAACTTCTCTGTTTTCTCAAATACCTGTTCCTATAATTATATTTCGAGATGGTTCCACAAATAGGGATCATATTCTCTACATTATTGGTTATATTTTCGTAATTCGTCCTTCCTAAGTCTGTCCATTATGACTAAATTTAGAAACTAAAACTCCATTCCGTATACCTAAACTTGTTTTTAAATTTCGTTCACATTAAAAAACTGGATTGTTTCCTCACATGCGAAAGACTTGCAAAATAAAATTCTTCCAATGCTCTTTCACGTGATTTATTTCATTCAGAAGACATCCGCCAATAGCCTGTAATCACATTCGTGCCCGATGTTCCAAATATTTCGGGATTCTTATATCGTATTCTAAAAAAATTTTGTTTTCCGTAAACCGTTTAATTATCCCCTCTTACAGTAATTTTTAATATTATCCTTTCTTCTTTTCATACATTCTTTAGCACTCGCATCCCAGTTCTGTATATAAATAATTTTCTTCCAGCTTAATTTTAGAAGTACTAAGTACTACTTTCACTAAATCTAATCAACACCAGACAAATAAATAACAAAGTTATCGCTTAAATAGATGGCCGAGGCTATGGTAATATTTAATGTAGAGGTTTTAGAAAAGCTAGGATGAATTTCGAGATTGTGACGTGAAAATAGGGTAAAAGGGTACTGTCACCAAGGAAGATGGTATGAGTGGAACAGACATCAGCTCAAGGGTTTTCCAGACCATGTTTCCTAGTAAAATCCGTTTTTTAATTATTTCCAAGCCATCACATAAACATGTGGCAGCTCAATGGTTGGGGAGGTCAGCGTCGGACCAGAAGGTAGCCGTGTCAATTCTGATTATGGGCGAGTTGCCTTAAGCCCTTAACTTAAATCGAATTAAGCCAGTGGTTCTGCGCTTCTTGACTGAATCAACACAAGCCAATGCTCCTTACATGGCGAATCGGTGATAACCCCATACCTCATATCCCCCAAATCTCTCATATCGAGAGTAGAAAACCGCTTGACAAGCGACCGGCTCCTCCGAGAGGTACGTTTTTATGAACTGCCATCACACCGCAGACATCAATAGTTAGCAATTAAGTCGGACACTAGTCTTATGAGCCACGGCACACACTCGTGACTCAAAAAACGACAAGCGCGAAGGTTTATAATGCACAGTTACAGTTCCTCTAGGACATAAATTTATAAATTTACACCACTCAACAGGAGGACAATGGAATGTAACCGAAAAGATGTAGAATGAAATAATTTCTTTTCTATTGCATTCCATGCTTTAAAAAGCATGCTAAGCTCTCGATCCCGCTCGTCATCATTGTATCGGTGACGGCGGTCAACCCTTAAACGCACTAGGCTAGCGTGGAGGGCTCGAGCCCTCGATCTGTCAATCTGATATATAGAGATAGTGGTAGGGTATACCCACGCAATGAGGTGAATAGAATCTGGTGCCAATTGAAATGACAATAATTGGTTAAGCTATTTGCGCTATTTTAGGACGGATTCTAATATAATAATAATATAAACTCACATCTATTTCCCAGAAAGATAGGCAGAGACTATAGATTTTAAAATGGGTTAACTAATATGAAAAAAATCAAAATATATCCTGCATCTTAAATACAAAAATATTTTAACTGAAATAAATTTAATAAAAATAGTCCTTTATTGAAAAAAAAGAATTTAAAGAGTACACAAAGCAAGAATAATAATTTTCTTTTAATTTAATAGCATTTTGAAGTGGAATATAACTCAAAAAGCAGAACAGTTGAAAATAAGGAAAAGAAATCACGGTGCAGTAAATTTACTTAGACCAAAATTAAATTCAATTTAGATAACCCTAACAGAGCAAGCAAAGCGAATGTGCATTCTTTATTTTAAAAGCTTTGGGTTTCTTCGAATCAATGAAGTCACTTTGTTGGTATCTCAAATTCTATTAAGCTACACAAAACTTCAATATTTTTAATCGTTTACAGTAAAATATTTGTATTAAGACCCAATACATTAAGCCGGTAATAATATACTTTAGATTAGATAGTTTATACAAACTTAAAAAATGTTGATTTGCATATGAAAAGTGCAATATTTTTTCGTCATAATTTTCTTAATTTCTATTAAACGTCTCAACGTTTAGATATTTGGGTAAAAATAATAACTTGATTTTTATATGTAATAAATTACTATATAATAAACTATGTTCTCAACAAATTTTGTATTATCATATATTACAATTTTCCATAAATGCGGTATATAATTCATCACACCCTATAACAACAAAACAAATCTTAATATTTTGAGTTTTCCAACATGCATAGCCTTATAAAACAATTATCACCTATGCATTATTGAACAGTCGATTATGATAGGCCATAGGCAATCAGGAGAACGTAGGAAAACTAAACGTAGTAATCGAAACCAGCAGTAGCAACCAACCGCGTAGCGTAGAGCGGCAGCGGTTCTATGATTAAGAGTTGTCTTTGAACTGAAAGATATCTGGTTCTGGACACTGCTCGAGGTTAAATTGGCCGAAAAATCTTCAAGTTTGCCGCTCTGAATTGCCTGCGAGTGATGCAATGTGCAGGTTTGGCGCCCCCGACCCTTCTTTCTTCTTCCCCGTATTCCTATTTTGCGCCTTTGCGACACTTTCTTGACTAAATTCACAGTGGCAGAGTTTCGTGCGTTATACAATACGCTCATTGGCAGCTCTTGACTCATACTGAGCACACAGGCCGGAGTGGACGGCTTAAATTCGAAGTCTATCGAATTCTTAAATAAAAGATTACGGAAAGGTACCTCGTAATAAAAGATTACGGAAAGGTACCTCGTCAATGAAGTAATTAAACCCTGACACAATAACAATCTTTAAATAAAATTACATTTTACTTCAATAAGATCTCTATATCTTGTCTTTGTTGCATCATTCTCATATACGACAACGAAATTCTTTGGATACCGGTTTTATCGGCCGGACATAAAAAAAACTGACCAAACCTAACTTAGCCGCTTTCGCACTCGGGAGCAGAAAGTGGGCGTATCGTATCATTGATTCGACGGTCGATGACAGCAATTCCAGCTACTTTACTATTCCCTTTCGTTGTTAGTATGCAAGGCAATTTCAGTTGAGTATTTTTGAATCTAGAACACTATTCTTGCTAGAGCTGCTACTGTTCTTAGGGTTCCGTACCTCAGAAGGAAACCTTGTATTCTATACCTCACTTTCTTGTCCGACTGTCAAATCTCTCAAAACCTTTTTGCCAGGAATTCGTTGAGATATGAAGTTGAAATTGGTATCAACTACTTGGATGCACTGTCTCTTGAAACAGAGGCATAGCTAGGGGAGGGCGGCAGAGGCGGCCCGCACCGGGTGCCACCCATTTAGGAGTGACACCCGACTCCATCCGACCGCAAATTTTGATTCACAAAAAATGCACAAAGAAATATAAAACATTGTTTGTCATCAGAGTTTTTCTTCAACTTGACAGTTTTGATTTTTAGGTTGTCACTTCAAATCCGTCCCGGCTAGCTACGCATTAACTTGAAGATGTGAAAAAAATTAAGATTATTAGTCAACGTAATCCAACAATTTAGTCTTTTTTTGCACATTTTGACACTCCCAAATATATTCAATCTCATTAAGTTTAGATTTATTTGGGGGAGACCCACTGACCTAGATTAAATTTTGCAAGAAGCAAGGCCCTACACAGCACAAGTAAAGGGAAAAGTTTGAGTCTATAAGTAATATGGACCGTGATGTAGACCGATACGTGAAACAGGAAATTATAACAACCCACTAAATAAAATTGAATAATAAAATCAATAAAAGTTTTAGAACTTCCGATGCCGATATATCGCCAATATTGGTATAGGAAGCAGGAAATAAATTACGTTTAAGATTCTTAATGAATGCAACGTCTACATACATAATTAAGCTTGTACGGAACCCACAGGCTGCGAGTCCTATACGTACTTGTCCGGTGCTTTTATTTAATGATTATCGAGCCGCTTATTTGCGAAATAAAAGCCGGGGAAATTCTTAAAATAGGTTAAAAGAACGCCACAGTTTCCTAGAGCTCTCTCTCTCTGTCTCTGCGTGTACGTCTGATTGGTTATTTAAAACATTTATAAATACATTACAAAATCCGTCACTTTTGTAGTTATCTACAAATTTCTTCATTTCTCTCCTTATTAAACAAAAAAAAGCCTTTAAATTTAGTAACAAAAAATGGTCAACTAACTTATTGTATACCTATGCGGTCTAAATTTACTGTATATTTCTAGGCATTTATAACTCGTATGTTTCTCTTAAAAAATAAGTTCATTTCACAAACTCCAATTGACTATGCGACATTTTAAAATATTTTTTTCAGACACATTTTTATGTCTTTATATATTTTCTATTGTTTTTTCTTGAAAAAAATTTTTTTTTTTTAAACACGTGGACAATTGCAAATATAGGAGTCGAAACATTGTTGAAATATATGAAAACAACCGGCCCGACAGAGCAATCGAAACGATGGGATCGAAGCAAACGAAAATAGTGCAATTTCGAGGTGTCCCACTGAATTTCAGTATTTTTCACAAAAAAATCGGCGTACAGTTCGGGATCGGCCATCGCACTTCAATAATGCAATGCTATTTTCCGGCCGGGGAAACAAGACGGCGGGGAAAAAGAAAGACACGCATTGTAACTCATTCGTATACAGACAATTTTTCACATTAAATATAGAGGGCGCACATGTGAATTCACGCGGCCCGCGCGTCTACCAAATAAGTATTGTCATCAATCCATCATTTATTCAATACGCATTGAGAATACGAAGAAACGTTGGAGTACATTCACTTCGTATTGATTTTACTCGGGAGCCTTTTGCCTACTTCTTTCCCTGCCCACTTTTAAGGTGGCGCTTCCTATATCGAATAGAGCCTTCATATATCGAAAAGGCTTTCAAAAGTTAGTAATAAGATACGCTATGTCTGTGTGCGATGGTCAATCGGCAGACTTTATTCGTAAGTATATATAAATGATGCTCTGCTTGAAAATTGTCTTGTGTACTTATAAGAAACTCACTGTGGTGTGGAGTTAAGTAAGTATGCTTTTGTGAGTACGTTTGCTGTAGGCTAAGAGATATGAAATACAAATAGCTTATAACTTCCCTGAGAAATATCATGCAGAAGTATTGGATTAATGATCAAAAGATATTGGTGGATTTTGCAAAAGCTTGCAACGGAAGAGAAATTATGTATGAAAAATTGTACATATTTATATATATATATATATAGCTTGGGCAGTGTATCTATAAAAGGACTATTTAGAATATGTACATTTGTACAAATTTGACACCTGTGTTATAATATTATAAACATAGACAATAAAATGAATAGAAAATAAAATAAGACAGGTCTCCATGTATTTTTAACCTATTCATGGATAGTTGCCCGATTTGGAAAATATGTACTAACGATAGATTGTCGTGGTTGTCCACTCATTTCTCTATCAGTATTCTAATCCTTCCCAAAAGTTCTGGTGGCCTACTCCCCCTTCATCACATATTCCATTTCTTTCTTAAAAGCCGGTAACCCACTAATGACTCCTCTGAGGTTGCTAGCATCCTTGGGTGGCGGTGATGACCTACTCTCTTTGCTCCATAAAATGCTATAAAAGAAAAGTAAATTTAACCGTCCTTGGACGCTTGGCAGAGGTGAAACATCGTAAGTATTGTAAAAATATACATGAAAGGATTGTTTATTAAAAAATAAATAACACAATAAACAAAAAAAAATGCACTTTTTTATAGAAAAAGCTTATCCTTTATTGAAAAATACATATTAATATAATACCAATCTTAACAACTTGTTCCGAAGTGAACAAAAATACTACATTCACTATTGGTATTCGAGCTCAGCTCGATGAGACAGAGGGCATCTCAGGTAAGGAGTATGATCTGACGATATTTGACTATTCAGAATACAGTTCTGATACCTAGATTTAAATATGACACTTTATGTTAGATGCAGCAGGAAAAATAGAATCAAGCTAGTGAAGATGCGATCTCCGAGTAGTACGTGTGGAGTCTTTTAAAGATAAATGTAAGAAAAGTGACATCATAAAAGGGTGTGGTTCAAAAGAAGACGTGGTGACCAGAGTGAAAAAAGGAATGTAGAGGTTTGGACTTCAGAAATCGTTGCGCTGAAATATAATGATGGAATGATTTCTAGAGTGAATTTGTATAATGTGATTGTTAAGAGATGATCTAGCATTACTTACGTAGACTAAATTGGTGATATAGCAAAAACGGGTAAAATTTTTCAAAATCTACTTAGAAGTTGTTATCTCCCAATAAGTTAGTACTATCATGCACACATACTAACTTATCCTTTGCGATATTTCTACATAAATATAAATCGTAGTTTACGTGAAATAAAAAAAATCAGACATTTCCGATATTTGTAGAATATTTTGCGAATAATCACAGCGTCATTCCTTTAGGTGATCAAAAATAAATAAAGAAAAAACTGGCCAAGAGCATGTCGGACCATGCTCATTGTAGGGTTCCGAAGCCATTATTACAAAAAAAAAATTGTACTACAGATGAAAAAGTACGTTGTTACACTTTTTTTTATGTTCATCGCATAAATTAGTTTTAAGCACTTTAGTCGCCTATAACTAGAAAAACAAGTAGGTATGTCGACTATTACTATTAAAATAGTGTAAACTAAAGTGCGTCATCAAAAGAGCGTATCTTCATGACACTTACGTCTTTTCGTTGAGAAACGCAATTTTTCGGTGATAACTCAAAAACAGTATATGCGACCATATTCAAAATAATTTTCGTTGAATTTATTAAGCGCTTTCATTTTTTTCTGATCTACGGTTTAGAAAACAAAGGAGGGACACAATTTCTGCTACATTCGGAGCGATTATTTCCAAAATTATTCACGTAATCAGAAAAATTGCCTAAGAAACCTTAAAGTGTTTTTAAAAGAACTGTCAAAATATGCGCCATACGTTGATTTTAGCTGAAAAAAAATATTATTTTCAACTTCTGTGTGGAGTGCCCTCCTAGAAATATTTATTTTTGTTTTTTAACTACCAAACTAAGTAACAACTTATACAAAACACCTAAGTTAATTTCATCAATATACATCTTGTAGTTTTCGAATAAAATGCCTTTGACATACGGACGGACGGACAGACATGACGAAACTATAAGGGTTCCCTTTTTGGCATTTTGGCTCGGAACCTAAAAAATGAAAAGCTCGTCCTACCATTGACTTATTACACAAGCCAGTGTCAGTTGTCTTTGGTGTTACGAGAAACACACCGCGTTCCGACCATCATTAGGTAATGACTAATGGTTCTGAATAGTTATTTCGAACGAAATAATATACGTAAGAAACAGAAAAATTTTCAAGCCTCTACTAAATATTTAAGCAAAAACAACTGTTTTTAATCGACACTGATCGTTAGTTATTGATTCGATATAAGCTACGCTTGAGAAACAAAACCGCGCTGAAACACATGCATTAAGCAGTAATCTTTTAACTTAAAATACACTCTTCGTGCCTCGAAGGGCACATCAAAGCTCTAAGTTCGTCGAGTTAAAATCAAAGAAATATAGAAACGCAGGGCCGTGGGCGCGTCGGACCGGTCACAGCGATCGACGCCGCAAAACGAAAACGAGCATGCGCGTGTAAACGATACTCCACTTCAGTAAAACCTATAGGAAATATATACGAGTTTCCTCTCTTTGTTGCAGCAGGGCCTGTTTTGGCCACTACTAAGGCGTATTTACCCGCCCACGACCTTTTTGTTTTAGGTCGAGAGAATTAGATTTTCGAATGATGTCTCTATGGCTGCATGTGTGTGTATATGTATGTGTGTATGCGTGTGTGTATGTGTGCGTGTGTGTGTGTGTGTGTGTTTGTGTGTGTGAATCCACTCAAACTACACTTACTGAAATTTCGAACTAGTTTCGCAATGTAGATAGTGATGAATCTCAAAAATAAAGGTTTCAGAAAAAGGTTTCTTTGATATGACTTTTAAACTACTCTTTCGATTGATACCAAAATCTAATGAGTTCCTTTCCCCTAGCAGTTGCATCGATTCCCGCAGACTACATAAAAATCGCTTGATTAGTTTGTTCAAGAGAAATAGTTGGAGAAACATTTTTCCATCAGCTGTTGATGTGACAACGTCTTATAAATCGATGAACGCCGGCTGCACGCACGAAAAATCATGACTCATTGTCGCGTTCCGCCTGAGCCGAGGGTGCGAGCGAAAGCGCGGAACGATAGAAAGGCACGATCGGCCTAAGCAATCGGCTTGTGACGCATCTATCTCTTTACTGTGTAATTTAAGTAGAAAAATATGTGAATTAACGAGTGCAAGTAAATGTTAATTTATCGAAAACATTGTCATTTTCAATTAATTCCTTTGTATTATACAAAATAATGATAATTCAGTGACAATAGTTCAATTCAATTTCATAAAAGAATGCAATTTTTCATCAATGTTTTCTTATGACATTATAACGTAAAATTATCGCCCGTAAACCGACTTTACAGACAACAAATTTTTTTAAAGTATTTTTTTAAAGTTCTATAATGATAATTTTTAAATCACATCAAATTTAAAACAGATCAAATTTAAATTTAATTTTTGAATCATAATCGGTCGGTTCGTTTGAAAGACACAGTTATTAACGAAATATTCGAAGAGGATTTTTTCAAAAACATTCGTTTATAAAAGATGTTTGCTACTCGGTCATCTTTTTCTTTTTAACAAGAATTGTCATAATGCAAACCAAAAATAAAAAATGCAAAAGGATATTGTAATAGAGAAATTAAAAAAAAAATGGTTTTGTAATACATGCAGATTTCTGAATTGTAACACCTCAAAAACTATTAGAACTATATATTTGAGCTCGGAAAGCTTGTAAAAGCATTAAAAACTATCTGAGCCCTAAAATAATCGATATATATGTAATAGCGGAAACTTTCAGAGATGGCCTGCAAAGGCCAACCGTTTTAAGTCAAAACTTATAATCACGGTTTAATCGAAATATAAAGACTAGTTCTATTCAGAAAACAAATGTATATGGCAAAAAAGCCATTTAATGCAATATCAATGTACATTTCAATGTATGTATATATTAGGGTTACTTATGTCACTTTTTTCATCATTCTCATCACCAATGAATGTCTCTTAATCTCTCTTCCGTAACGAGATTACTTCGATAACTCAGATAAGTACCTCATCTCAGCCGAAACGCTACCGAGATAGAAACAGAAATCCATACCGATGGGTGCGGCGTACGTCGTGCGTACACGCGTCCGCGTCCAGATGTATCAATTTTGTACGTTTTGTTCGCCGCTGCGCTCGCGACGGCGCGCCCGTGACGTGTGACGTCACGTCTGGCGCGTACTACGCCTCTGGACAGATGCCAGAACGAACTCAGAAGGGATTGTCACTCAAAAATAATGCTGTACCGTGGAAAATTTGTAATACGATTATGTGAAACGTATAGGAAAAAAATGTTTCCCGAGTTTTAATATGCAGCGGATTTTACAAAAAGGACTCGCTACATTTTTTTTATCTTAACGCATATACAATTTAGAATCGACTTTATTATTTTGTGGGATAAAATTTGAATTTTCGATAACCGATTTTTATTTTTAATTTTTTTACTTAAATAACAGTTTACCTTCTTTTTGAAATAATTGAGGGGACACCTATCGGCATATTTTGGAAAGATTAAAAAATAATTACATGATTAGACGGTATCAGCTATAACAATTTCAAAAGTGGATTCCTTTAAAACAGTTCTATCACGAATCGATTCAATAATTCTAGACGCTACGCATACATGCAAATATGTTTTATGTAAGTTATGTTCGACGAAAAACCATCACTCGACATACAGACAGAATAATAGACATTTGACAGTTAGCGGATGGAGGTCTAGCATCCAAGAAACACTTATTAGAATACAATCGCTGAAGTTACTAATGCAGTTTTAATACATCAATTTTGAGAAGTTTGTTTTCGATATTTAGTTTGCGTACTTATCACCCACAGCTAAATGCAACACATGAAACTTGCTAGGAATCCTCAGACCAATCTCCTTGCACTATAAAGCAAACTTTTTAGAAGTAGAAAATATGTCTGGAAGAATCGAGAGAGAAGTATTTCTCACAATTTCTTTCAAAAGTTTTCTGCCACATTTGAATAGTTTTCGCTCAGATTTTTCTATAGAATAAAAAAAAAATTGATTGTTTTTTAAATTTCAATTCTTTCACAATTGAATGAAAAACCCTTTAATCGAGTGAAAAATCATTAAGTTCCCTTACATAAGCGTCGTGCGATTGCCTTTTCTGGTAACACCGGACAAGTGCGAATAGAAATAGCACGCCGAAGACTCCGTACATAATTGATTATGCATGTTGATATTTCATCCATCAAAAGTCTCAACCATTTTTAACTGTTTTCAATATCAATGCAATTTAACAGCTATATAACGATATTAATTAGTAATGAATTTTATTTAAAAAAAAAAGAATAAAGTTTTGCATTTTCCGAAATTCGAACACAGATTAAATATCTCCATAGATAAGTAAAATTGTACTGAACCCTCAGTATGTAAGTCTTTTTTCATGCTTGTGTTGTAATTTTTTTTCTGGATAAAAATTGATTCGAATTCCGAACGTAAACTAATCTACGAAAGATACGTTCTGAAACTGATTTAGAGCAATTTTATTTGTCAAATTCTGTCTTCCGTCGAAAATTATGACTGTATAATTTTTAATAATAAAGAATGTTTTTAGTACAAAAAATAAGTCTTTGACACATTAATCATTTGAAACATAATGGTTTGTAAACAAATGATAATTAAATGTTTTAAATTTTTGGCTGAATGTCGAAAAATATTTCACAGAGAGCAAAGATATTTAGATTATAAACCTTGAAAGACCTCTCCATTTTTTTCCCCTTAAGTGCACAATTCAAAATAAATTCTCGCTTGTGAAAGCCGTTTTTCTCTATAAATAACTTAATATTGCATTATTATAAAAATATGTAATAGAGCATATTTCATTATATATGTTCATATAATAAAATTAACAATAATACCAATTGTGCGTTAAAATCATTAAAGTGAACACAAAAAATTGTGTATTTTAGAGATTGGTTTTACTATAAAGGTGTATGTATTCAATTGAGAGCCGAAATGGAAAAAAAAACGGTTTAAAAACAATAGATTTTGTAATATTTGTCATAATATATTATAATGTAAGATATAATGGATATCATTACATATAACAGCAAAATAAAATTTTATCGCATTTTAAGTGGCAAACGAACATGCTGGCCACTAGAGAGTAGGTGATCAACGCCTTCCGTGAACACTCGCAACCTTAGAGGAATCGTTTGTGCGTTGCCGACTTTTAAGAAAGAAATAGTCTCTTTTCCTAAAGACCCTCGTTTGTGCGTTGCCGACTTTTAAGAAAAAAATAGTCTCTTTTCTTAAAGACCCTCCTATCTTGGTTGGTTGAGAACACCGCTGATGGTAGACCATTCCAGGTTTTTACCGTTCAAGGCGAAAATCGTGCGTGCACTGTAGACTATTAGAACGCCAGACTTGGTGACAGATGGTGCTGACGGTATTTCCTGTGAGTGCTTAGAACTTCTTAAAGCAATAAAATAGGTAGCGAAAAATATTACATCAACGTGATTTTGAGCAAGCTCTGCATCAAAATGATGGAAAACATTTTCACAACTTATATGATAGCTTATTCAAAACTGACGTAACCTATTCAATCGATAGCGGGCTGTGATCTACTGTTGCCGATTTGAGCAGCGGATCAACGCAAACACACGGCACTAGTTTGGCTGTGAAATTGGATAGAAATTAATTAGTTACATTAATTTTACGAATTGAAATAGATTGATCAACAACCCTTAAAGGTATAAAATACGCTGCGTACGATCGGAATGCCCTCTAGTAGACGAACACAAAACGAGGTGTGTGCCAGACTGGATCGCCGGCTTTAACAAAAAAGACAATGCAACATTCTACAATAATAAGTGACTGCACTGTGTTACTAAGGAATTCATGTTTGAACCAGCTATTTCCAGTGGCGGCTTTCGTAAGAATAAATTGTTTTAATAAAAATTTGAGTTTTTATTATAACCTCGTTCCTAAATATGTTCCCAGTTCGAATCACGATCTTGACCCTGTTCCCGAGTTCAGTCTCTTTTGCTCTCCCTTACGTTCATCCTCGCACTTCCAATCATCCTTTCGCCCTTCCCTCTGTTCCTCTCAATCCTCATGACCCTCCCTTCCCGTTTCCCTCGCCAAGCAAAACCGGGAAAAAAACATGGCCCGATAAAATAAAAAATAATGACTATTGACTTATACCTGCACCGATTCGATCAAACTAAGCACTCTACAGGTGAATAATCTGAACAGGACTCCTTAATGAAAGAAAAATTGTTTGGTGATTTTACAAATAGTTGTCTTAGATCCAAATTTCACCATTCAATTTCAATGTTTAACAGGACGTTAATTTAAATTTAGAATCTTTTTACGAAATAGTCTTCAATTTCATTTCAACGGCCTGTTAATTTGTAACTTTGGTTGATGGAATTGGACTTAACCTTTGATTATGTTGGTCATCAAAAGGTGTGAAATAAAAACGAAAGTTAAAGTCAAAATCCTCTACGTATATGGTAATGATTAATGAACAGTGAAACTGTAACTAGGGTTCAAATAAATTAATAAATAATATGTAAATAATACTACAATTACTACAAATACTACAATTTGTGGTCCTAATTTGACATTTGCTGTTGTAACTCTTTCAACAACTATGCAGGCTGACGGTGACAGAACAATACAAAAACCCCTAACAGTAGTAAGAAAACTCTCCATCAGATATCTTTTTTTTTTTTGCTTATATGATAAGGGATAAACGGACATACGAGCCAAAAGGGAGAAGATAGTCATCGTCGCCCATGAACAGCCACAACTCCAGGATCACTAGTGAGTCGCCGGCTTTTTAGAAATAAATACGCTCTTTTCTTGAACACCCCATTGTCGTGGCTGGTCGACAATATCGCTTATGGTGGATCACTCCAAAGCTTTATAGTACGCGGTAGTAGATTACGCATGAGCGTACGATGGTAGAACACCGGCAGTCAAAATTATGTTGATGGTATTTGCGGTGAGCGGAACGGTGACGTATTGGGGTTAAAGTGAATTAAAGCGACCCTAGCTTAATTTTTCCCTCTAAATGTATCACATGGACTAGGCTCGTAGATGTCTTCGAATATATACATATATATTGACACTTGGGGAATATTTGAAATACCTGATGGTGAACCGGGCAGCACGAACGAATTTTGTGAAAATTTGAAACCGCAAAGACCTATATGTCTAGTCTCATAAATGCATGATAATATGTCTTATACATTTGTATAAGACATATTATCATGCATGCTATTGCAGCTTCAAGTTTTCGCGATGAAAGTCTAGGGATAACAGCGCTTTCATAATTCCAGGTCACAATACATTACACGGATAAGTCAAATATTTTTGCGTGAGTGTGAAAATAATTGAACTGTTACGATAATTTAACAGTTTTAGTAAGCGTAATTAAGTCAGATTTTAAACAAGAAGTAAACTAGGAAGAAATATCTAAAAATTTACTACACGCCTTGCTTTTATAATACGTATAATAACGTAACTGTAACATGAATTTGATACTTGATACCATTAAATAGATGACATTAAAGAAAAATAAACGGTATAGTTCCGCCATATTTCAATTGTTTGACTGTCCACCAAAACGAGTGAAGCGGACATACAAATTCGATATATTTTGAAGTTTTAATGCAAAAACGAGAAAAATGCGACAGAAGTCTAGAAAAAAAAAAAACGAATCTCAACTCCCAAAATTTCTACAGCAATGGGATTATGTCAGTACCTACAAAATAGTAACAAGTTGTTATACGAATTGGCGTATATATAATTAAATGTAAATAAAATGTGAATAAAAATTATTTTGAATTTTATATAAAATACGAAAAACTTTTCCCCCCGACCTTATAGTCACCCAATATTACCAACTATGGCTCAATTCATATCTTTCTTGTTTATAATTATTATAACATTTATAACAATTAGACAGTTATAACTAGATGGTTATAACCGTCATCTGCTGACTTTGGCCCACAATATCTTAAATTGTTTTGGATAAATTTGAAGTTATCAGAAAAATTTGTATATCATCAAAAACAACTACGCTGATCTTGTATTAAAGTTTGTCAAGCAACAAATTGGTTTAGATAATAATTTAGGTACCAGCTACCGGACACCTGGCTTCAGAGGACACTTACAAAATATATGTTGCAGATCTGTGTTCATATTATTTATAGCAGATTCAGAGACGAATGGGCATGCAAGTCACTAAAATGTAGGTCATCGCCGCCCACGGCCGCTAGCAAACCTAGAGGAATTACCAGTACGTTGCCGGCCTCTTGGGTAGGAATAGAATATTTTATGCAGGGAGGAGTGGGCTAATAGAGGAGTGGTCCCTCTCCCGTTACAATTCTTTAAGTAACACCTCATTGATGTTTATGAACTACCTAATCGACGTCATTTAGGTGCTTAAGGATCATTCGTGAAATTAGCTTTAAAAATTTTCAAATTCATACATTAAAAATAAAAAGGGCACCAAAATGATGTCTTAACTCTTCAATAGAAACACGAGTGTGAAAGCATTACAGTAGAAATGAGACTACTGTGTGGTACGTGTGGGATGTCTTTAAAAGATAGATGTAGGAACAGTGATCTCAGAGAGCGGTGTGGTTTGAAGGAAGATTTAGTAACTATGGTAGTAAAAGGTGTGTTGCGCGAACTTGACCATCTGGAAAGGGTGAATGAAGTTAGGCTATACAAACCAATCTATAAAGTGCATTTATGTCATGGAAGGGTCGACAAGGGTTGCCCTAGACTTATGCAGTTCGAATCGACATTTAAAAAAAAAAAGTGAAACACGAAACCGACGAACTAGCATGCAAAGATTTATGGATATCAGTGAAGCAAGAGAGATATACCGAGATCGTACTATGTGGAAATCTATGACCTCTGACTACCGTTCTGGGGAAATAAGCCTTTAGAAAAAACTCTTTCGATAAACTCACGCCAATTTCTGTCAATCTGTCGAGTTTTGATACAGAATTTGAAATGGAATATAAAAGGAAAAATGTGACGAACAAAAAAGAAATACAAATAACTCGAAATGAAATTTAATTTTCAATATTTTGGGCAGGGAAAGATATTTTATATGTGTAGAAATCACTTCAAATTAATAGCTTATTATTTTTAATAGTTCAATTGTATTATGCAAATTATATATGTATGTATGATTTTACGATGAAATTATTATAATAAATAAAATTTTTTTAGTGTTGCTCTTTGAGTATTCTAATAAATGCTCTGTTCCTAAACAAATTAAGTTTTGTTAAATCACCTTGAAATCTGTCGTAATCCATGAATTATTATTAATTATTTATCTTCCAATGATTGTAAGTAACCTACTAAAATATGCCGTTTTTCATACTTATAGTAATCTGTCTCAGTTGAAAATCATTGGTTAGATATTCCTATTACTCATGGTTCCTCGTGATACTTTAAGATACAATTTAATGTGTTTAAGATAAATTCTTCATTGAGGACTGGAATCACCAGATGTATCATATTCGTGTACTTCTGTCACTACGTATGTAGATTCTACGACAGAGGAATCACTAGAAATAATATTCTGTTTAAATATGTCGCTGAGTGACCGACTGGGCCTGTTTTTGTCATGACAACACTGCTTTTTTAACAGGTTCGGATCTGGTTTGATTCAAAATTTGAGCGTTGACCAATCCGGTGCTTTGGTCCGTGGAGACACAGAAACCAACCGTGTAATCATCATCATCATCTGTTTCTGATACGTTACCTCGTACGAGGTCGTCTTCTATTGATGCCTCGTAGCTGTCTGTCTGTATCGTTATGGTTATTTTCTCTTCCCTGAACGTGCCATCGCAGTTTTGGTAACGTCTTATTTTCGTATACTTCTTCACGGACGTGTCCACGGGTGTCCTTCTAACTTCGCCTCTCGACAATCCTGCGGTTCCGTCGCTTCCGCCAGAATTAGATTCTGGAGTTCCGCATGGCGTAGATGGTTCCACTTTCTCCGATTCCAAGCACATACAAGGTGGCAAATTGATTGAATCCGCAGTTCCTTTTTGGTTAAAATCTTTCTTGTCATCTATTTTAGTTTTGTTCGGCCCAGCGATATTAAATTGCTTATTAAGATCTTCACAAGATCTACTTATTTTGTTTTTCGGTTCCACTTTCGTTCTTGTACTTGTCGTACAAGGTCCTTCACAAACAGTTTCATCTTCGTCAATATTGAAGTGTATTTTATGATCGTATATTGGCATTTTAGGCTTTTTTTCACTCTTTGATTCTTTTTTTCCTATACAAGAACCTTCACATCTTTCACGTTCTAAGTCGCCGTCTTCTTCCGAGATGGCTATTAAACTGGTCGAATCCGTTTCGTTTTCTCCGAATTCTCCCATAACTGTTTCAGACTCTGAATATTCTGCTTTTTTTTCTTCATCTTCGTCCTCATTCACAACGACTTCGAAGCCTGCAGATTCTTCTTGATTCGGTTTTTCAATGCAAACAGGTATGTTTTCACTGTCTTCAATATCACAAGGTCCGTTTTCAATATCACAAGGCCCTTTACCAGTTTTAAGGCAATCGCATTTTTCTTCGACTGCCTTTCCACTCATTATTGCAAAACAAATTGGGCATTTGCGTTTTAATTCGATTTCTTTTTTGGCTCTTATTTTTCTTTTGAGATCTACTACTTTTTTTAAGCGAAAGAAATCTTCTCTCGCTCTCTCTTCCAATTCTAATATTATATATTTTATAGTGTTCATTGTCTTAGGTATCACTATTTTTGATAAAACATTCATTTTTCTGTGAACAAGACATAACCAGTTAATTATTCAATAATATCTTTATTGTTTCGTCAACAGATTATTATTGGTAATTCAACAAAATTTTAATAACATCATTTTAAACATGAAACAAAGAATCAATTAATATTTTGCAAAATTAAATAAAATCTTCAAGCTAAAAGTGCATAATTATATTTTTTTTAAATTAAAAGTGCCGATTTTTCCGTGCTATAATTTATAAATATCAACTTAAATTTAAACTTTATTATAGAAAACGTATAAAAATATAATAATCCAAAAAGTGAACACTATTTTTTGTAATACTAACTTATCACATAACTTTTCCTCAAAAACGTCTCTTTCGTTTCACAATTTTTGGAAAATTATCTTTTGAGAAAAAATCCTCAGACTCACTATACAAACCCAAACAAAAATTACTAAATCAACTGTACTCTCTATAAGTCACTCACTTCGTAGCAACTTTGGTGTAAGCATCGAGGTATGTGAAGCTGATACGCAAAGAAAGGTGTTGGATTATTTTCCTTATGAGACGCACCCAGACCATTTTGGTCTCGGCTATCACCTGTCCACCTTTATCTATACCCAAATGCACGTAGACGTTCTCCCCGCACTGAAAAGGATAGCTTGGCTTATTAATGCAGTCTTCGGGGTCGCGAGTGAACTGGGAAAAAACGTGGGCCGTGTCACGCGACAACGTCACGCTGCTGTGTCTCTTTATAATATGACGTGTAACACTACAGTGATTTGTCTGCATGCGTGCTTTATTGTTTTTATGCATTTCAAAATATAGTACTCGGGCAACCGAGCTTTACACGATCTTTAGAATTTAACGTGGAAATGTGACAAATTCCCACGGGCAAAGTTGCTAATATTCATTCCCATAAATAAATATTCAATTACATAACATGAAAAATTTGCCCACTAGCCGATCTCTCGTAAATAATATCACGCAGTGCCATCTGTTATTAAGAAGGTGAAGTTGAGCCTGCTGGTACCTCGGCACTACATCCAATAATATATCGACAATGCAATCGCTTCCAAATTATACGAGACAGCACTAAAAATCAACGCATAGGAAAATATTTCAAAAATTAAAAAAATATATATCAAAGCATAAATTTTATTCTAAGCAGCTATATATGTACAGAAGACATCCATCAATCTTTTCATGAAGCTCGAGTGCTAAACATTTTAGCCCTTTTTTAATATGCCACCGTTTTGGTCTGCATTGGATTTTCTAGATCTTTGCTGATTTTCCACCATCATTCAGTGAAGCAAGAGAGATATGCATAGTTCATATCATGTGAAAATCTATAAACTCTGTCTACCCTTCAGGGAAATAGGCGTCAGTTTAAGACATAACACCATATATATTATACAAAAATGTTCACTTAAAACAATAAAATATTAAATACTTACCGTATTTTTGTATTTTGTGAAGCGATGGGAATGAAGTTCCTTAAGATTATTATCCATTTTTTTTTAATTCAAACATTTGTTACAATTGCACACCTCATAACGCGAAGAATTACAATTAATAAATCGTGGGGTCATTTAATTGCCAGATTTAAAAAAAAAGCCGAATTTCAGTTGATCTTTTGTACATCTACATCGATGTTAATTCCGTTCATTGACAACGCATGCGTAGTATTCTTCTGTTCGGAGTCGAAAAGGGCGCGTAACTTTGAAAAGAGATTTTTTTTATTTATTAATATAAATATCCAATAAAATGACAATATATAAATACATGTATATTAAGAAAAATACTCTCATTAATACACATTTCTTTTATATCAATTATGTATGATATTTTTTTTCCGTTTTACTTTAAAAAGCAACAGTATACTATTTGTTTTTTTTTTTATATAAAAATTTCATGAGAGTTACGAGGCGTGCACTTTTGGATTATACAAATTTTTATTCCCTATTCACATGCTTGTCTATGAGCATCTGCTCACATAATAAGCATTGCAAGAGATTTGATGTATCGTTTGTAATATATTAAACATATAGCCCGAAACTTAACCTACACTCACAACCTGTCGTCACTCATAAATGTGGCTACAATACTTTCATATTTATCTGTTAATTTAGAATATTCATCACTAACGTCATTTTTAGTTATTATTCGTCATTGCCGTTTTTTCTCGTCGTTCATCAATTTTAAGTTAACTGTATTGTTGCTATGCCAATGGATGTAATAACGAAGTACCCACTGGGTTTAATATAATGTTTCAACGATAGGTAGCTCTATATGACATAAATAAGTCCGATAACAGTGCGTGATATTATTAACGTGAGGTCAGGTACAGGTTAATATTCCGTATTACGTACCTAAATATATATTGTTGGCAATGAACTTAAACAACTTTTCCCTTGACAGTTTATCATATTCCCACGACGCCGAGCGAAGCTCCGTTGTCGGTTGTAAATATCAAGTAATAGTCAGCTGCTATCATATATAAAATTTCGTGTAAATATTTAAAAATAGGATTGAGATGAATTTAAAATTACATTTAATTGAAAAGGTATTGTTGTATCTATAGCATCGCCTAGCCTGGCAAACACCTTGCCTTAAACAGTTTTATTTTATAAAGTAACGAATCCACGGCACGTTAATTCAAATCGCACTTGTCCGATTTTCATTATTTGAGCTTTCGAAAAAAATACTCATCGATACATACGTCTTCAACTTCGAAGCTCTTGTATTTGCAGCCGGTCACCGATTTCATAGCTTGACTCACCGTCAGCCTGGCCTTTAGTCATGAAATAGAATTGAAAATGAAAAATCAAGTAACACTTAAATATCCTTTAGAATATAAAAATAGGAAATCTAAAATCAATACTAAGTAACTAGTAGAATGTTGAAAGGTTTTGAATTCGATTGGCAGAAGGCGATAGTAAAAAAAATGTGTTATAGGCTCTCACTCACTGAACGAAAAGCAGAAAGCGAAAGCCGCTAATTTACGTCTGTATTCTGGAAAAGTGTGGCATTGCTACCGATCGAGCCTGTTCATTTTCGTGCTGCAATTAAATTGACCAAAGCATGGCTCTACCACATGGACATTTTTTTCAATACAAATTATATGCATAATTATGTCAATAGAAATTATAGAGAATTCACCAGTGGGGGATGATTTTCAACGGTCATCGCGTTCAGCTGCGAGTGGTAATAGCGGCAGCGGGCCAACTTCACGAGGGCTTCTCTCAAGTCTTCCACCAGGATCTCGTGCGCTCTGTTGTGATAGAGTGGAAATGAAGAAGGAGATGAAGAAGTCTTGATAGTCTACAATTTGATGACACGTCAATTTTCCCGCACACATAGAGACTTGTTCCTATCATCAATAGCGATATGTTTTAAAGCTGTCAAGGAAATTATGAATCAGATGAAATATTTACTCTTAACTATGAAAAATATGTGACTCCATAACTAAGAGGCATTGATAACAATATAGAAAAATGAAGGAAGAACCATTTAATCACCAAATTCAAACAAAGGAGACGTATTGTACAAGTCACATTTAAATTCAAGTCTATTCAAAGTTTGAAAGCCAAGATCTGATCGCCATCGAGATAATAATCATAATCGAAATTTAAATAAAAACCTAAGGATCTATTGCAATCGCGATTTAATTCGCAATTGACCTGAAAAACATCACCAAATCCAACAATATCTGACGCCTGAATTTGCCTAAAGATTTACGATCGTGGAAAAGACACGAAATGTCATCAACATGTAGAAGTTATTGGACTAACACGCTGATGTTGAAAGCTATCCGCCTGAGATCTCTGCTGGTAGCCAGGACGGTCCACTTCATGAGCCTCTTCCCCAGGTACGCCATGTGGAGCCTGTTTTTCATCTGCTGTAGGGCCATCAGGGAAGGAGTACAAGCGTACACGCTGGAACTCATACCTGCGTTCAGTGCGTCTTCATCTGAAATGTATGAAATTGTCATGTAACAAAAGAGTGTTTTGTGTGTTAGTTTATAATTTAGTTAGTGTTTTTGTTAGTACAAAAAATTGTTGTAATAATACAATAATAAGAAAAGCGGTTGTCAGTGCAACGTCTTTAAATCAAAAGGTGACCAATGAATTCGATTCGATTGATCAATGATTTCTTAACCTGCTTGAAATTAGAACACTCGCTCAGTATATCGGGTTGCAAGATCGATCTAATATCAAGGAATTGTGAGAGGGTATATATGTCTGCAAATGAGTGATTAAAACTCGACATATCAGCAACAACAGCCCTCGTCTATGAAGGTTACGCATGCGCAGCAGTGGGACGTGATAAATACTTATAACGAGCACGAATACTTTGAGCGCTAGACAGGATATGTTTAAGTCTCTAGAGTATTTAAAATCTGTAGACAACTCTTTTTTTTTGCATCCCGAAATTGAAAAACAACAAACGCAATTTGGACAAAACAGATATGAAATCTATTTAGCCTTTATACATGGTTATTTACTTCCTTTCTATACGGTATGCTAAAAAAAAATGGATACTGCAGCCGCTGACGTCAAAATTAAATTAAATATTCCGTGCAAGTTATTTTAAAATGGCGTCGCCTTATTGACTATGTACATAGTGACGACAGTAACGTTTGTAATGACGTACATCGCAAAGTATAACCTCTTTATATAATGGTAAATCGGGTTTAAAGCGACAATGTAAAAGAACAACGATGGTCCAACGTGACCTGCTAGAAACAATTATTCGCCCGCTTCGTAGAAGGTGTAATTTGAATCCGGCGCCCAGTGGAGCGCCATGTCTTGCACATTTTAATTATGGTCTAACTGCAGATTGCATTGCAACGAAAAATGCAATTTGTAAACTTAGCTGTAAGATTTACAGATTTTCTACGTTATCACATCTTACGTTAAATTTGACAATTTTCTTTCGACCTTCTCGTTACAACTCGCCCTACCAAATACTTTATATAGGTTAGTGGTTAACTTACTTTATTTTATTGTTCATATTCGCGTTGGTAAATCGAAATTTATTAATATATTTGTTAACATTATAACAAAATGTTTACCGTCATCGTCCATTTCGGTGGTTCATTTGTTGCTTTTAGAGGAGGCCGCTGGTTTAATTTATTTCTTCTATTAACTTAGTCTTCATATGAAAGACCTCTTTCAAGCGACTAACAAGAAAGTACTTGGAGTTTTGAAATTCAGCTTTATTGGTATTGGTCATGTCGTTAGATTTTTGGCTCCTTTTTTTCTCGGTTATTATTATACACGTAAGCCATTTTAATGGAATATTTTCGTTGGATATATTCACCTCGATAAATTTTGATTTCGTCGTGACATATTGAATGTGATTTTTCTAAATGTCAAAAAACAAAAATATACATGATGAAACCTTTAATTGGACTATTCATTACACGCAAGAAATTATATTTATCTTAATGTATTTTATTAATTTTCTGCTATAATAATTGAAAAAAAATCGTAAAATTGGAAAGTTATTATTATCATCCCGATTGTCAAAAATCTAATTTTCACCAGATCTTCGCGTTTTAGAGTCCTAGGAATCTACTACGACCATTTTCCGGGTGAATGTCTCTATGTGTGCACGTGTATATACGAGTGAGTGTGTTCGTGCGTCATGTGTGTATGTGTGTGTGCCTGCGTGCGTGCGAGTATGTGTAGTCAAAGCACTCTGCAACATTAATATTTGTTGATATCTCGAGACGATACACTGAAAAATAATTGGTCATTCTAACCAAAATTTTGAAAAAAGTGACGAATTTGCATCGTTGATTTTGAGCGAACCTAGATTAGTTGGTCATCTTTAGTTGGGTTATGGAAGTTAATTCGTTAAAATAAATACATACACATTTATTGATTTATCTAACTGAATTGGTTGTTGTAGTCAGACAGCATACTCAATTTAGCCTTACATTTTATATACATTAAAGAACCTTTGTTGTCCTCTTACCTATCTTTCTTAACTATTTCAACTATTTGAACTTACTATAATAACATATGTTATTAGGTTTGTGTCCAAGTCAATCACCTAAAATGACTAATATTTCGGTTTTTTATAGAAATCTTTTTCAATCATGTACCTAAAATGTTGATTATATTAACCAATTTAATTCGTTAGTTTTATCGAACGGTTTGCCTATGGTGATTTATCTGTTTAAATGATTTTACAAATTATCTTGTTTATTACCTGTAATTCCTATAGCCCAAGAAAATTTACTTTTGAATGCGAATTTTGAAATAAGTTCTGGATTTTTGATACAAATTGCTCTGAAGAATCTAAAAAAAAAAGTAACCTTCATAATTCATTTTTAGATTCTACATAGCAAATTATATCAAAAATTCCAGAGCTTATCTCAAAATTCGCATTTAAAAGTATATTTTGGCTATGAGAATTGAAGGTAGTAAACTAGAGAATTCATTAAATTATTTAAAGAGATCAGTCACCGTAGTTAAACCGTTCGTAAACACAAACGAATTGAATAGATTAAAATAATCACCGCCCTTAAGTATATGACTGAAAAGAAATGCTTATAAAAACAAAGACATAGTTATTGTAATTGAATTAGAGACAAAATTATCGGATTATAATTCAGACTCAGCAAAAATATTTGTATCAAAAATGAGTTAATATAAATTTAAACAAAATGAAATTACTATATTATATTTAAATAACTAATTTGGTTGTAAATACCTCAAAATTAGACTAAATAATTACATATTATGGAATAACATTTAATGATTTCATGAAATCTTATAAACTACATTGGCTTGTGCAAATGTTTTAGTAAAACATTGGCATTAGTTTATGTAAATATTTTTGCCTACATACAAAAAGAGTGCTCATTATCTTACAAATTTACAGGTTTATAAGGATTAATTAGGAAAATAACACTAATGTGATGATTTATTTTTTATTTTAATATGTAAAGTACCCTATTACAAATTAAACGCTATAAATCACAAAATATAAAATTGCTAATAAATAAAGTAAAATAATAAAATGTATCACAAGCTATATTGACATAGTACTTATAATATTTGACATTAGTATACAGATAAAATGACATTTAAAAATTGAGATACAAGAAATTTAAAATAATATATTACAAAATAAGACATTGTGGGTTACGAATGAATAAAATTAGAATCCCGATCACCTAAACTGTAGTAAAGGTTTTACATTGGGAATTATAAACTAGCCATGTAATAATTACGAAAACATATAACAATTTTTAGTTTCAATTACAACATTGACGTTTAGCTGAAAGAAATATTTTTTTTCTAAGGCACTAGAAAACAAATTTGCAGAAAGAGCAAGCGCCCATTGAGAACCCACGGACTTTTCCTAAGATAGTTTATATATTTCAAGTCTTTTAAATAGAAATGCCTGTTTACACATTTCTGAAAATTATAAAAATAACACAATTGACTATCAAGCATGTCAATCAACATTATAATATATTGTTTAAATACGATTATAAGCAAAACTACAAAAAAAGATAATTACACAGCAATGGCTTTCTTCTTCAAATTTTCTTCTTATTCATAAAAACATAGTTGTTTCTTCTGACAGTTCTGATAGTGAGATTCCGCTTGTTCTCTTCCTACGATTTTGTGAAATAAACAGAACTATTGTTCGGTGATATCTTTGAATGTAATTAGAAATCGATATAAAAAAACTTCACATTACAATCTGGTCAGATAAGATGCTACCATTTGAAATAAAAGAATCATGTAAAACTAATCAATGGTACTCGAGTCCCAAGCGCGACTGGAATTTTTCTTGCGGCATGATAGACTAAGATAGTTAATAATAATGCCCTAGGTCGTTTACCTTTATCGAGTACACGAGCTGAAATCTAGCTAAATAAGGATTTTCATAAAAAAAAATAACCATGTAAATCGGATCAATGATTGTCGTTTTGTTGCGCACGAACTAACAGTCAGACAAGTTTTATAACGTGGGGACAAAAGTTTTTTCGTATTTCATATGCAAATTCAAGATGATTTCTCATCATACCTTTATTTACAATTCATTGAACAACTTGTTGCCATTTTGTAAGTAGCGACATAATCACATTGCTGTAGAAATTTTGGGACTTCTGATCAAAAAACTGCGCCAAGTAGTTTTGACAGCCCTCTCTTGATGTTAACCGGACACTAACTAAAGAATACTGAAGAGACCGAAACAGGTGAACATCTGAGGGTGCAAGGTTTGGGCTAAATGGTGAATATATTAACACTTCCCAAACTAATTTCCTCAATATTTGCCGAGTGACTAAAAATGTTCGTGGTCTGGCATTATCATGGTGAAAAACCACACCCTTTCTGTTGATCAATTCCGGCTGTTTTTTCTCAACTTCTTTCTTCAGCTGTTGACAGTCGAAACCCAAATTGTTGATTTTGCTCGGCAGTGAAAGTTCATAATGAATAATGCTCTTCCAAGCTCACCATACACATAGCATTAACTTAATGCTATATATATATATATATGGTGAGATTGCGTTTTGTTATATTCTTCGGGTTTCTTTATAGTCTGTGGAACTTGTTTGCCTTTTTAACATGATATTTTCGCATGTTCTTATCGTAGGTAAACTATTTTTCATCATCAGTAATCAATCTTTTCAAAAACGGTTAGGTTTCATTATATTTCTATAGAGAATCGTAAATGCGTACACGATTTATTAGATTTCCTTTAGTGAGCTCGTGTGGGACCCCAGTGTCGAGCTTTTTTGTATATCTAGCTTTTTATCAAATAGGTTAAAACTGTTCAGTGATCAATCCTCAGCTCTTCAGCTACGTCGTAAGAACTAATATGCCGATCTTGCTCTACTTTTTCCAAAATGGCATCGACTTTATCCGTAAAAGGTCTACCTGGGCGAGGTTCATTTTTAACATCAAAATTACCTGACTGACAACTCTTTAACCAACTTTATGCTACTTTTACCGACACTTCATTAAGTCCATAAACATCACAAATTTCTTTCGCGATTATGTCACATTTTTCCCTTTTTTTTTTTTGTAGTAAAACTTCAAAATATATCGAAATTCTACTTTAAATTCATTTTGGCGGACAGAAAAACAATAGAGAAATGGCGGAACACCGTTTCTACTAATTTTTTTTATGTCATCTATTTTAAAGGTATCAAAACCAGCCAGACACAAACAGCACAATCAAAGAGATTTTACAGCAACTTTGCACTTATAAAATACGAAGAAACTTTTTCCCGATCTATTATAACAAATATGCGCCGGATATGATGCATAAGTATGTTTGTTTGATTATCCTTTTCAATTACGTTCGCATCTCTGAACACATTGCAATAAAATTTTGTATAAAAGTAGATTATGTCCTGTAATGGAACATAGTACATTTTTAATAAAGGAAAAATTATTTTTGTACATATTATACCAGAAAAATTGTAACTTGATATCGCAATTCGCTCGAATCATGAAATAAAACAAGGAGCGTTAATTTTAATATTAGCCTTGCGAAGTGGGCCGGAAACGGCTATTGAATTATAAAACTTTAAAAGCGAAAGCGCTCAATACTAGTATTTTAATTGTTTAAATTTTAATATTAGAAATATCACATATATTTCCAGCTACCGACATATTTCCGATCGTTTTAGAGCGAAGAGCGCTCCCAATTTTTTTCCGCTGCTTTGCTGCGAAGGCTCAAAGGACGCAAAAGGGCATAAAATTGAATTTGCAACACAAAGCGCAGGCTGGCATTTCGCTAGCCCGTACGACAGAGAGTTAAAATGGTAGGAAAATGGGAAAATTGTGACTAAAAAATTACCGTCACTATTGCAATTTAATTTTAATTAGAATCAAATTCGATTTATTGACGGGATAGTTAATGAAATGAATTTTAAATTCATTGAAATATTATCAAACTCATTACATAATCAGATATGAAAATTACCTATAACAGCCATTTAATAATAATAATTGAATTTTAAGGGTTACTGTCTAAAATAAATACAAAAGAATAATATCTTACGTCACTCATATTGTCACCTTATTTTTTTCTCTAATAAAGGCTTTAGTTTGCTAAAGACTGAAAAATTATTTAAATCGATTACAGTATTCTTAGACATTTTTAATGTTCATAAAATTTTTGTAAAGACTTGAATATCATACGAGGAACCCTTTTTAAATCTGCTTTGCAGTTGCGATTTTGGAAAATGTATTATTAAAATCAGGTAAATATACGAATAAATAGGCAATTAATTGCCTGCTCTATGCCTTTGATCGAACTGATCGGTTAAAAAAGAGAGCAGTGTTGGCTAAGTCGTCAAAGCGTCGCCTTCGCACCGGGTTCGACCTTAGCCATAGGCAAATCAACAAATGAGTTTTTAACTCAAATGGAATTAAACCGATTCCTCCGTGATTCAGAGATCACGTTAAGCCGTTGGGCTCGGACGTTGCATCGCGTCGATGACGTCGATCGTTACCTGTCAACGCCCTAGGCCAGCATGGGGGCTTAATATCTGAACCCCTATAGCTGAAATAAAAAGCTTATGAGAGGGTATATAAGTCATACCTTACACAGAGTGGGGTAAATTAAACTTGATAGAAGAATAACTAATTTATTCTGTTAATAAATATCTTCTATTCTATTAAAGTTACAGCCTTTAACACGTTGTCATTCTCAAGCGATTTTGGACCAAATTTATAATTCTTTTCTGGATGCAATATCATATTTTTCTTTTAAGTTTTTTAGCACCGCTCTATAATTTATGATCGTCTTTATTTATCTTTTTAACACACGTTAGTAAATTCGTAAATGCTAAATAATCCGCCATATTCTTTTCGAAATTACACTCGTCAGTTTTTGCCTGACACCGATTAGCAAACTGAAAAGCATTACGACTTTGCCGTTTTTAACTCGATTATGTGTTGTAAACAGTCTATTTTCCTCTTATGTCTCTATTTTTTTCTTACCGATCTCTTTTCACACAAACCAAAGAGTACTGTCGACGATAAAAAATCTCCGGCAACTTCAATCCCACGCTGCCTAATATCCATGTGTATTATTGTAGGCTTTCATTTCTTGCAATTTTACAATAACTGATGATTGAGGATGTCGATTTTTATTGATAGAAATATAACGTGCTTCTTGCAAAAACCCGCCATCTTAGCGGGTACAAAGTCCTATGCCCGTAAAATATCTAGTGTCCCTTTTCTAGCGGTCTGAATTAGAGAGCGAGCGAGTGTTAAAGTTGACAACTCAGCCTAAACATTAACAGAACATGTCTAAATTTGCGCCGAGAGACATACCAAGTTCTAATTAGGCCTTATTTTATTCAGAAACTAACCCGTTACCGTTTTTAATTCGGAATTAAAAACGTGCTATCTCTAGTTCTCCAGTATTTCCTAAGTCAAGTTTACTATAATAAGCCCAGCATAAATCTAGAATTAACTCTCATATTTGGTCAGAACACAACGCTAAATGTCACAAACTCACTGGCTCCTAGCACGAAAATGGACGTGCTTGTCAAGGATAAAGCTCGGTCTAGTATAATTATTATTTATCCGAGCTTTCTAAATAATTCTGATTGTTATTTTATCGTTATTGTCTAAGTACACACGGTCAATGACAGTCTTAATATATAACATTCCTGTGTCACGTTGTTGCTCTGAGATAAACTCAGAAACTACTTATATGATCTTAATGAAATTTTGAGCACTGTATTTAACTTAGTCCAATTTGAGAGATAGGACAGTATTTTTACCCGTTAGCTGGAGTAATTTTTTTTTACGAAATAGTTATTTTTTTGAGTTTTTTTTTTTTATTTTAAAAATGCATACAAAAACAAATTTCAGTTTACCTCTACCTCCGTCCCACAATCAGCATAAGACGGATTAATATAAATAATGTTACCAGACCGCAGCGTATTAAATTTTTGAAGTTTACTCACTAAGAATCGATTTCATATTTAGGCCCGGGGTATGGAATTTTATGGGAGTATAATCAAGTGTTAGATAAATGACGTTACGCTGTCGTCATGGTTACTGAAATAAATAAATCGTCATGGTCACTGTTTACATTACAATCAATCAGAATGTGACAAATATAATAGATTTTCTCCACGAATCATTGTTAGTGGATACAGAAGGGGGGTTCAAAACTATTGAAGAAACGTTACCATGAACTTCCACTTATACTTGGTGGAGATTTTAATATTGATTTTAATAAAGAAGATGGTTTCCGTTTAGTACAATTTCTGAAAGATGAACTGAACTTAGATTTAATTTCTGACAGAACACTAGGGACAACTAGATATGGTACAAATATTGATGCGATGTTTTCACGATTTATCACACATGTATCTTCCGACATTCATGTATCATATTTTAGTTACCATAAACCAATTGTTTCAGTGTTTAATGATACCGCTATTGTTCCTGTGATAAACCTTACGCAAAATAACGTCAATGATAGAGAAAATCAATCTTACTAAAAATTTTATTGTATAACATAATTATTTTTTCAATATTTTCTTAAATGACGAATTAATTGTTTTACTATTAACATAAATAAATGAATTGTGTATTATGCTTTAAATAATATAATAGATGCTTTCATTTACCATTATACTAATCTATATGTACGATATCATCTTAAAGCAGTAAACTCCATTCGTGCGTCGGAGCTGACACACTTTTTTTTAATTCATTACTTCATTTTAAAACGACAATATTATGTGTAATTATGATGGATAGCCGGGATAAGGATGAATAGCCGGGATAAGGATGGATAGCTGGGATAAGGATGGATAGCCGGGACCGGCAACGGAGTTAAAAACGGAGTCGGGATCGAAATACAAAAGACGGAGATGAATTTATGATTTGCGACCGATGGACGTCTCTCAGAAAACAATTTGAGGAAATCAATATCCCAACTTCGGCATCACGATGCACGTACGAAAACTAGGTGTATGTCAAGAGACATATAGAATCGTTCCGAAAAAAGAAGCGACATCCATAACATTAACACTAGACATAAGAAAGGATCTTGCTGCTCGTAAGACCCGTCTAAGCGAAGTTAATAAATCATTTAAGGGGCAGTATGCGCGCTTTTATAATAAGATCGCAGCTGAAATTCAAAATTTGCCATTGGCTGAGTTTAAAGGTTTCGTTAAAAGAAATTTATATGGCAAGGGCTATTATACCGCGTCTGAATATCTTAATGAAAAAGCCCTTGGTATTGAACTGCTCGGCTATCAGGTTACTTCATATTATTTTTAAATTTCGACTAAATTATTAATTAATCAGTCCTTTGTATTGATGAGTAAAAAGAGCAACACTTGAGTTTCTTGCCCATTCTTCTCAAGGTGAATCAGCATTTGAAATAGGTGGTAATGCCGAAAAGAGCTTATTAATGACGTATTTCAAGTGTAATTTCATTACCTATTAAACAAAGATATTTTTTATTTTGAATGAATTATTTGCTCCCAGTTTCAGAATCGAAAACGGAATGGGGAACAGAATCGAGACCGGGGCCAGGATCAGAATTGAAAATAGGACCGAGTTCGATATTGAGGACGAGACTGGGGTTGAAATCGAGTGTAAGTTCGGGACTTGAATCAATCAAGTGTGACTGAGTGCAGAATCTAAAGCGAGACCGAAACCCAGATTGACATTAATCGATACAAAGCACGAAGAAAATTAATTCTAGGTCCATCCTGGCGGAGCTGCGGACATCAACTATATGGGCAAGACACCCACTAGAAAGGGCAGAACAACGTCTACCGGGCCAGCTAGTAGTATAATATAAGAAAAAAAAAACGTTAATTATTATTAAAATTCTTCATCGACCCGTCAAACAAGCCATCCTAGAAATAGAAAACGAAAAAAAAACAGCATAAAAACCCCATTCACTCTAAAACAAATACCATTCCTTTTTAAACCACTGAACAAACTCAAATCCCACAGTGCTCGAATCACGCGTTTTATGTGGTACGTGATAGGTGTGAAAAAAATCGGTCGAATGAAAGGACCAAGGTGTCAAAAGGGAGTCTTGTAAATAGGTTTTGTGAACACACCCTTATTCCAGTCATTATTTCTGATATAGTTGGCGAGAGGCTCCATACCTACCCCAATGTTTGAGTAAAGTCAGCAAAAAAAAAAGTGTGTGTGTATTAGTGTACACACGTAAGAAGTGAAACTTCTTTATGACATCATTTTTCGAAAAATGATTTACTATTTACAACTTCACAGAAATTGGTTGAATAAAGTTAAATTAGATAAAGTTTATGCAAAAGGCTTTTATTATCATAGACATGGATACATAAATAATACAATTATTTCACCATTCTGATACTTAGATTATAGCATTTCATTAATTATAATAGAATTATTACTATTATTGTTACCGTTATTATATATTTTTGTAATTAATGGCTTAACTCACTGATATTTACAATCAAAAACTAAGGTTAACCTGAAATAACCATAAAAAAAATAAATACCCTAATCACACCCACGTGTTGAATGTATTAGAAAAAAGGTTTAATTACATACTTACTTCTGTTAGAAATCCACGGGAATTAGAATAAATATCTTTTATTCTATTTGCCAATAACTTTATAAAATTGTTTTCGCTAATCACCTAATTGAAATATTATTTTTCACGTCACTACTGAGTTTCAGAAATAGAAATGTTCAGTTTCATGTAGGAGACTTGGTAATGGTATATGTACCTAGAAGGGTGATAGGTAAAACTGTTCAATTAATGCGATGTTATAAAGGGCCATATAGAATTGTAGGAAAATTATCGAGCGCTACATATAAAATCGAGTTACTCAATGAAAGAATGTGAGATATAGTTCATGTATGTCGGTTGAAAAGGTTCCAACTTAGATAATAGGAAAATGTAATATATACAAACTGTAAATAGATCTAGGGTGTTGACAGAAAGTATATGTGACAGGTGGCCTTAGTAACAATTATGTTTATGCCACGATGACATTAATAACATTGAATAAATATGGCGCGTAACGGAAAAATGTTACCCAGAAATAAAGATGGCGCGTAACAGAAAAACGTTACATTGCTATGAAATTTCTCCCATACGCCGATAAAGAATATTCACTTCAAAAATTATAATTAATAGTTTTTAAATTGGTATCATCCCCGACATGGACGCGAGAAATTGTCAAAGTATGTAATGGCAAATGTTGCCATTCATCAGGACGCCGCCGAACATTTTGACGTCATTTTGTGCGGGTAAAATGGTATAATATAGCCACTATCGGTTATTATGCATTGTTTACTTGTTAAATGTGATTCGATCGCGCATTTAAGATGGCAACAGTATTGTAACACGAACGCCTCGACATCGATAACGATGAGAGGCAATGAGGCCTTCGCTAAACATGCCTCCCAATAGCATAGTCCCATTTGAGCTCTCCTATGACCTATTAATATGTATATATATATATATATATATATATATATATATATATATATATATATATATATATATATATATATATATACATATGTACGTATGTATTGATACGTCATACATTCTTGATGGAAAGTACTGTCACTATAAAAACTACTGACAGGTATCACTGCTTTCAGAAATTAAATTCATAAACATCTTTTTTAATTTGTAAACTGTAATTAGACCAAAATTGTAAATAAGTCTCAGACCAATTATTGGGTTTGATTGATATTAATTAACTAAGTTTAGTTATTGATGGGGTGTAGTTATCTAAAAGTATGATTACTGAAAGGAAACGACTATTAATAAGCCCCGCACATTACGATGACTCTTACGCAAAGCTTCACGTGCGCCATGCGGTGTTAAAACAAAGAAAGTTGTGGTTCAAGAGAACTAACTGTTACAATTCAAATTCAAACAAAATTTCAAAAACTCAGTTTATATATAGAGTTGGAGACGGTGGAGTAATTTTAATATAAAACAAATAAAATAGTAGTTCCATTTGAATACACATGAATGTATTTCAATTTGTAAGCGCCTGCACTGTATTGTAATGCACAAAAAAAATTAATATAGATACTTTATACAGAGCTTCTGGAAAGTTCGTAAGAGTGGTAAAAGACTAAAAGACATGTAAAGATAATATATATATATATATATATATATATATATATATATATATATATATATATATATATATATATATATATAAATTTAAATAACTAATAGAAATTTAAAAACAAACGCAATACATTTTTCTCAATTGTTATTTAATTGATATCATAGAAGTTCAAATTCAATAGTGTTTTGCAAAATTAATACGAGGTATGTAATAGGTATGTAAGGTAAATAAGCAGGACTTATGACCTTAAACGCTTTAATTTGAACCAATAATATTATTGGAAGGTATGCCTCTTTAATGAAGTGATGAAGACGTGTTGCACGATGTAAACTTCATCATGATGATGGTGATTAAGGTAGTGGTGATCTCTGGAGATCGGCGCGATACTTTCTAGTCAGAAGGCAACGGATTCTACGCAATGATCACAGATATTCGCCTGTTGAAAAAAAAAAAACTCGTTGGTGCCTCGAAAAACACATAAAGCCGTCAACTACGGACGTTGTTACGCATCGATGATAACATTTGATAACAACCCCCAACATATATTGCGCAAGCGCATTGGACTCGAAAAGCAACTCCCGCCAGATAAATGACATATTCAAAAGATGTAACTAGACAGTGAGATGACAAAAACCTTACTCCAAGTTAGTTTTAGTTTCGCTATATTTACGTTCCAATTTTCCCTACTTTGTTAAATTTGAAGATGTTGATATGATTTTAGATTGCTATATTAAAATATTGCAATAACATAATGTCATTTCACAATCCATTGTCTACTTCACTTTAATATTTCACTACTTATTTTTATTAATTTTTTTTCTGCTGTTCGTACCCATCTGTGGCGTGATGCGTGTAACGCAGATCGCTTTGAGACACGCGCGTTTTACAAATCGCGCGCTCATTAAACCTCTGTTGGGTTGTCCCTTTCAAAAAAAAAAAAATAAAACAACTAAGAGTTATAATACGAATTTTTCGTCGAGCCATAGAGTTCAAATTGCAATTAACATACTCACTTAGCTTGAATATTTACCCAATTAAAATAAAAATAGATTCTAATGCACATGAATATTAAAACTAAAATAATTCACATTTTTATTTCTTACCGCAAAAGGTAGCGTTCGTTTTAAAGATTTGCTTGAAAAGTTAAATAGGCGTTTTCATTAAAAAAAATATATTATTAACGCTAGCGTAATGTTGCTTTTAGAAACTATTAAGCTAAAAGGTGACAAAAGTGACAATATTAAAAAAAAAGCACATCAAATTCGCCATCGAAAACATTCTAGTATTATTTTTTCTCTTTCCTTTATGGTCTTTCGTTTAATCGAAGTCGGCCATTTTTCACATGCCGCTCTGGACATTTATCAATCAAGAGGTCAGTGGTTTTCCTTCGTTATTTGTTTTGTCTATGTTTAGTGTCTATGGAAAAGCACCTCTTCACTATATGATATGATAAGTCCTTTTGATATATTTAATATCGTATATCGCCTTTATGTGAATCTTGTAGTTTTATCGGATTGGATCTGTACCTAGTATTGAATTAGAATTAAAATATGTTAATTAGTATAAGATTATAAATACATTTAAGTCGTTAAATATTAAAAAGACTGCTGACTGTCATAGTTTTCGCGTTGCAATTATAAATTTTGTCACGGACTGTATTGCGTCATCCTTGGCGATTTCTTTAAGTGTTTAGACAATGGCGTGCTTCCAGATTCGATGAAAAAAAAAAAATAGTCATCAATCTGTTTAATGGCGGTAGTACTTAGTTTATTTTATTATTTTGTGTCATTTTCATGGGTCGAACGAGCGTGTGACGTACCAGAGAATATGTGATCAATTCCGCCTATAGACCATCGCAACCTTAGAGAATTCACCAGTAGTTTACCAACCTCTTGATGCAGAATACACTGTCTAATGGAAGGAGTTAGAGATGGAGGGGAGAGCGCTTCGATGGTGGGCAGAGTAAGCTAAGGGATATGGAATGGGCCACCGGAATTTTCGCTCACTGGACGAAATGCAACAGCGGAAGCTGTTACTTCCCGTCTGTATTCCGCGAGAGCGTGGTATCTCACCGGGTGGACCATTTGTGTTATGTAACCAAGTTCACAGCATAGCTCATCCACTGTCGTTATTCTTTAAAAACGAAAGACACATTTATGACGACGCGGACATTACTATCATAAAAGTATACTAAAAATAATGTATACTAAAAATAACCCACCGCTTAATGAAAAGAATACCAATATTATAAAATTGACGTTACCATGTGCAAGCCACACATACAGAAACATGAAAGTAGAAATTAGATTTTGTCTAATTTCTAGATACATCTATATTCCTGGGCATCACTCTTGATAAAAGACTTCCATGGGGTCCTCTCACCAATAAATTGACCAAAGGGCATAAGCTCTGCTCTATATGCATTTAAAAAGACACGAAATTCATCAGATGTAGAAGCTGCCGGAGTGCATTATTTTGGTTGTTTCTTTAGCATTATGTTTGCACATGGTCTAAGAGCCAGTGGGCGGCGACCTATAGGTAAATTATAAAACCTGAAATTTTGCCCAGGGAGTGTCTTATATGTGTCCTCCATAAGGCGGGGTCTGGCTAAGCCCAGCGAGGTAGACCCTTGTTACACTCAGGCGCGCTAGGTATGAAAACTTCATCAATTTAAAAAATATTTCATAAGGGCTGCCGTTTGGAAATTTCAAAATATATAAGGATTATTAGGATACTTATAAGTTGTATAAGCATGCTTTTTTTTTTCTTTCATGTAGTAATATTGTATTTTTTGTAACCTCTCTTTTTCTTCTTCTTCTAATGGTTATTATGATTATTTCTTGGAGTCTATGCCAGGCAAGAGTCGTGTTGCCTAGGACAAAATAAAAGTACACCTGGCCTTACGGTTTATGCCACATATTTTCAGTCTATTTGAGTTTTCAGTCTATTTCAGAGTTCGATGTAGATGCGTCGTATTTCATATATGAGTGCAGTGAAATAACCTAATTCTAGTAATTTCTATTTTTTTTTTGTATTATATTATTATTAATATAATTTCAATGTGCAATACTAAATTCTGGTAATTTCTATTTTTCTTTTGTATTATATTATTATTAAAATAATTTCAATGTACAATACTACTATTAATATACTTTTATGCATTCGGATGTGACTTTATTATTATTGATATATTTTTGTAAATTCAACATTATGTCTGCTGAGTTACAATATCTGTTTTGTGTCAGTGAAAAAGCTGATAAAACTGAAAAAGTTTATTTATTTGGCCGAAAATACAATGGACTAATGATGGAAAATTCAACGACTGTGAAAATACCATAAACTTAAATATAAGGATATTAGCTTTACATAGTGATTTATATGATAGAGAATATCATAGTAATTGCTATAAGACATTAACAGCCTTGTAAAAAAAAATTTATGACACAGAACAAATTGTAGAAGCTTCTTCCGTTTCTCAACCCAGTCCATCACCATTAGACTCGGTATCGATTGATCAACCATCAGCATCGACCAGCAGTTCAACACTTCATGATACTACATTGCCTATGATCGGTGAACTTGTACAAGAAGGTCATAGTATCCAAGCTCATTAAACTTCCGAAATGGTACTGGTTCCAAATCCTGAAGCAGCAAGTTCGTTAGATATTCCAACTTTGAACATCGAAGATGTGACAAACGTAGACATTGTATGTTTATTTTTTAACGAAAAAAGAAGCAATTTCGGTCTAAGTATAAGCGATTTTATAAGCGTAATACTGTATTCAACTGCATCCAAAATATATGAAGATGGAATGTGTACTATACATGAAAACGGTCGGTAAGTTTTTGATGTCTGCCAGTAGACCCACGGAGAAAACGTCTGCCGAGGCAAGCTTTTTATAATCTATATATTTAAATATATAAATCATATTTAATAAAATACTTATGAAAAACTATAAAATTTATCAATATTAAAAGTGTCTGCCATGGCTTTGGAAGCGCAACATTCGTCTGCCATTGTTGTTATTGTATAAGAATGTTTATATATTTTAAAAATTTCAAACGACAGCCTTTATAAAATACTTTTAAAATTGGTGAAAATTTTTTACCTGGCGCGCCTGAGTATAACAAGGGTCCACCTCGCTGGGCTTAGCCAGACCCCGCTTAATTGAGGACATATATAAGACACTCCCTAGGCAAAATTTCAGATTTTATAATTTACCTTTAGGTCGCCGGCCGCTGGCTTTTAGACGAATAGATTATGTACCTAGAATTTTCGTGATGCAGAAGTTGTCTATTCGAACAATTTACAAACTTTGACCTCAAATATCTCTGAAAAATAAATTTAAGGTAATAAAAATCTCAACTTGGGAATCTCAGTTTATATATGGTAATTTAATGACGTAAAAAAAAATTAAAAATGTTTAATAAAACAATGAACGACACAGTTTCGGCCCTAAAAAATAAACCGTGTTTACATGTCACACGATTACGTGAAGTCACGAACTTATTTATGGTGCTCTGTGTGCGCATGCTCACATGCTGACGTATCTGTAAATATACAAAATTTACCCTTAAACAAGTTTAAGATAATCATTAAGGTTATTAAAAAGGTTATTATAAAATTTATGATCATTTTGAGGACAAATAATGCCAGCTCGATTTCTGATAATGCTTTTTTTTCAAATCGTCATCTAGGAATTCAAAATATTTACTTCGTGTCATTAAGCATATTTTAACAATTTAAAATAATGATAATTAATTAAATTCGATCGACGTGTAGGTGTCTTATAAGAGCCACTACTTAGTTTCGCAGTTAAATATCAAAAATAAATATTTCGGGGGGGCACTCCATACATGTAAAAATTTTTTTAGCAAACATCAACGAGTGGCACACATTTCGATAGTTCTATTAAAATCATTTAAAGATTTTTTAACAATTTTTCTTATTACATGAATAATTTCGGAAACAATCGCTCCGAAATTGCAGAAATTGTGTCGTCGGCGTCCCTCTATTTTCTAAACCGTACGTCCAAAAATATGAAAAAAATAACGAAAATAACGCTTAATAAATACTTTCAATGAAAATTATTTTGAACATGGTCGGATATACTGCCTTCGAGTATTGCTGAAAAACTACGCTTCTCAACAAAGGGACGTAAGTGTCATGAACATACTCTCTTTTGCTGATGCACTTTAGTTTACACTAGTTTAATAGTAATAGTCGACATACCTACCTTTTTCTCTAGTTATAGGCGATTAAAGTGCTTATAACTATTAAGTGCGGGAAACATGGAAAAAGTGTAACGACGTAGTTTTTTCAATTGTAGCGCATACTTTGTAATAACCCTTCGGAACCCTATAATGAGCATGGTCCGATATACTCTTAGCCAATTTTTCTATTTAAGCTCATATAGTGAAAAGCCATTATTAACATTGAATTCTATTGTTCTTAATTTACAAGTTAAACATATTTGTTTAATACATTGAACAACAAAAACATGCATTTTTTTTATGTATAGAGTTGAACTACTAACAAGATTAGTAATATAACCAGACGATAAGAAAAAAGAAACTAAATATTGTAATTAAAATTACAATCCTTTTCAGATATAGACTCATATAACTCTATAAATGAGACAAACAAAAAATATGTAATACTCAATATCTTCATAATCTGATATGTATTTATTAATATCAATTAAACGACATTAATAAATTTTCAATTTTAATCTAATTATATCAATTACGTTGTATATTAAAGTTGCTGTTGATATATCCATACACGCACCCACCCAAAGCGTTATCCGACAAGTCGGACTGTTCACGGGCGGGTTTAGTAACAACACGTTCCCCAGCGAGAATTGCAAATCATTGCGTTTCTATAACGCCGTGGGATATTGATGGATGTGGAGGGGAAAATCTATTAATTCTGACATTTCAATGGAAAATCTCATCCCAATCTCAGCATGGGGATATAATCTTCCTTAGGTTTCCCCCGAGAGTCATTATAGTTAAAAAGGTTTCATGTTTAATAGAATTTTCCGGGTGAATGCAGCATCTTCGTATTTTAGAGAAAATCGATAATATGATATTAACGATTTTATTCATCGTATGGTTGCAAATGGGCCGGCTCGAACGATAAAATATCACACTCTCATACAATGCCGACGTGCAGTAACAGGTACCACTAAATCGTTTCGTCTAGTGAGTGTGAGTTCCGGTGGCCCACTCCCCCTCCATCACCTTCGCTCCCACCCACCCTTCTTACCATCACTTCCTCTTACAGATATTCTATCCCTATCCAAGAGGCCGGCAACGCACTGGTGACTCGTACGCTTGTTTGGTTCCTGAAAATACTATAAAACAAATTAAAATACATCTGTTAGGTTGGCTCTCAAAGTGCTTCTAATAAGTTTTCCATCTCGCGCGCCAAATTTTGAACATTTCCAAACACCCGAAAAAGCCTTCAGCTCGCATATTACTGCCATCAATGATGACAGTCGTTGACAGCACTCAACCAGAACTAGCGTTAGAAAATTCAAGACACCTAAACAAATCAATTTTAAATATGAAAAAGAGAAGATTATAGCAAGATAAGACATATGCAGTAGGAAGATAGAACGTGACGTCGCAATAACTTTAGCACGGTACACCACACGAACTCCGTCAGAAGTTCCAAGGTACCAAAGATTGTAACCATACTCAGCTTATGAACAGGCTATGTTCACAATTTTATCATGGACTCTATGCGGCAGACTGCACGATTAGACAGGTCCGGATTATCTAAACAGATCTAGGGAAGAATGTGAATTACCTAGGAAGCGTTCGGAAAATCGCTAAAAGGGCTGAAGATAACATTTTTTGAATAGTACACGGTTTCAATGATGTGATGATGTATGAATACCATTTTTATGGTCCCTTGCTGCTGAACTCTGTTAACATAATCAAGGATTGATCAATACCACTTCGCATCCAATCACAAAATTAACTTGAATTGGGATGACGCCATTTTACAGTTCAAATATTGTTGATTGTCGTCAATATTAATGAAAACCGTGGTCGTTTTTGATTTACTATGATTTTTAATTATCCCGGCCGCTTCGCTGGGCGTTATAGACTACGAAAGCAAATAAAAAGCTGGCTAAGAGCATGTCGGACTATGCTCGTAGTGAGATTCCAAAAACATTATTATAAAAAAATGCACCACGGATGAAAAAAGTACGTTGTTACAATTTTTCCATATTTCCCGCACATAATAGTTATAAGCACTTTAGTTGCCTGTAACTAGAAAAACAAGGAGGTATGTCGACTATTACTATTGAACTAGTGTAAACTAAAGTGCGTCACCAAAAGAGCGTATCTTCATGGTACTAACAGTATATCCGATCATGTTCAAAATAACTTTTATTGAAAGTATTTATTAAGCGTCATCTTCGTTATTTTTTTCATATTTTTGAGATATACGGCTTATAAAATAGAAGAGGAGGACACAATTTCTGCTACTTTTAAAGCGATTATTTCCGATATTATTCAGGTAATCAGAAAAATAGCTTAGAAACCTTAAATATTTTTTTAAAATAACTGTCCAAACATGTGCCGTAACGTTGAGAAATGCTTAAAAATTTTTTTCTACTTTTGTTATATATATAAAGTGGGGCACTTTATACACGTAACAGAAGTCGAAAAAAAATTTAAGAAATATTTATTTTTGTGATTTAACCACCTAACTAAGAAGCGGCTTCTACAAGACATTTCCACTATAAATATCATCAATATACGTCTTGTAGATATTTAATAAAATGCCTATAACATACGGACGGACATGACGAAATTATGAGAGTTCCGTTTTTGGCATTTTAACTCAGAACCCTAGAAACGGTAAAGGATATACTGATTCTAAAAAATATATAATCATATACCAACTGCAAACAATTCTGCGTTAAATGCTAAAATTCCCACAGCGATGTGTTCAGTAGTTTTTAAATTATGCTCAGACAAAGGAATATATATGTGTATATATATATATATATATATATATATATATATATATATATACATACATACATACATACATTTATACAATATATAATGCGTATATAAGCGCTGTACATATATATAAATTTATGTACGCGCTTCAATTCCGAACGACTGCACCAAATTGGCAGATTGGTTAATTCTTTTTTTTTGTTGTGTTCCTTATTGCCAGGGCAAGGCTTTTATGAAAGAAGGTAAACCTTATTGTCTTTCTGTCTATTTGTTTTTTCCGGTGTATTTTCGGAACGGCTGAAAACATAACAACGCGATTTTCACTTGAAGATAGAGGAGCTTCCTGGTCGTATACGTTTAGGGCAGTTCTTAATCATTTTTTAGGGTTCCCACACTTACATAACCCTTAATAATGGGACAATTTATTGGAATTGAATCAAAAATTGAACCGTAATCAAGATCAGGAGCAAAACCGAAATCGGGACTATGTCTATACGAAACCAAGAACTAGGAGCGAGGACGCAACTATCATGGACAATACTATCGTCAGTCGATATAAAAAAGACGTAGGAAATCACTCCATATTCAAAAGGAAGAAGCCTCGGGCAATAACTATATATATATATATGTATATATAAATAAGAATGGATGCATGTTTGTTTGTCCTCTATACGTGCCTACCTCATCGATCTGATTATAGTCAAATATATGATGATATATTGTACGCATGCCGGGAAAGGTCTATAAAAAAAAAACTAAAAAATTCTCCCGCCGACAGATATTTGCACTATTTTTGAGTAAACTATAGCGGAATCGAAAACGAATATGGGGACAGGATTAGAATCAAAGAAATTGACATCGATCGATACAAAAGTAGAAAAAACCATCCTACTTCCATTTTGGAGAGCATCGGTCATTAACTATACGGGTAAGTCACCTAAAAGAAAGTGCAGAACAACGTCTGCCGGGCCAGCTAGTAATATAATATTTATATTGAAGTAATGACGCAAGTCTGACTATATAAATTTACCTGCTGATAAAATTTTGTGTATAATGTAGTTTGAGTCGAGTTAAACGCAACCTAGTCTAAATAGACAACCTAGGTGTCCAAATAAACAATCTTTAGTTTATGAAGAAATTTTAGTTCAGAAATTTTTAAAGTGACTCACTTAACGACTGCACTTTGCTTCCCTTGAATATAATATTCATACACAATCCTTATACCTACATACATGTATATAATTCCACAACGTCGGTCCCAATATGAAGTAGCTGAAGATCTGAGAGAATACATCGAAAGAAGCTCGGATTAGAACTCGAGTCTTTAGGATCGAGAGTCGAGCGTCACGCCACTAATCCACGTGAGACATTATAATTTCCTATTCACCTCTAGGACGCACACAGACAAAAGCGCACACGCATCTAGATAGCGCGTGGAGCATTGAAGTCGGCGCGTGAATTTTCACACCCTCGCGCGAGAGTTTTCACGTTTTTTTTAATTACAACCCCCCCGCCGGCCTATTGTCGTAGACCCTAGCTCGAGCACTCTAACGCAACCCTAGTTTTAGGGTTGTCGATAGTCTCATAATTTACTGTATAATATTAATAATGTGTATAGCACAACTACATACGTTTGTGAAGCAAGAAAGGTTAAATAAGCAGAAACACTCAAACTCTTCCCCAAAATTTTATGTCTATTTAGTGCTAATTTAATTCCACAAAATAATGTTTAGTGCACTAAAGCACTAAAATGGATTAGTTTAGTTTTATTATTAAATAAATTAAATTAAAATAAATTATATTAGTTTCTAGCTTCATAGATGTCATGTAACAACACGGCGAAAACATAGTGGCTGAGACTAAAAGTATTAAAAATGTAAATAGTAACAAATAATCAATGTGTATTGGGGGGTATACTATCCACATTTTTTTTTTTTCAAATCGATTGAATCTTACGCCCTCCACGATCACCCAGCAGGGCTAGACAAGTGGTTTTTTATGGTTTTTTTTCTGTCGATGACGCTCGTACAATACTAAATAATAGAAAGCTAAATGTGCAGATTTGATGTAAGCTAACGAAATGCCAATCGCCAGTTAACGTCAACCCATATATTTTATCTCTATTCTACGAGCGTTTACGACAACAGAAAGCCGCTTGTCTAATCCTGCTGTTTGAGTTGAGGGCTACCAACGACACATCCTCACGAATGCAATAACAGCATCCGGGGCTAACGGCTTAACGTGCTCCCCGATTTGTTTCAATATAGCCCAAGTAAATAAACTCCTAGATCAATTGGCCCATGGTCACCATCGAACCCGGCACCTTCCGGTTTCATGGCAACGTCCTTGATAACTTAGCTACGATCGCTATGCTTCCATAGCAACGCTGTTAACCGTTCAGCTACCAAGCCGCCTCTTAATAAACAATAGTATAACGGAATCGCTCGTAGAATCGGAATGAATATTTCACTATGGTGAAGAACCCCCATTCAGAATTTCATTTTGGGAAACAAGATGTTTCATTATTTATAGCAATAACCGGAGACTTACCCACACCAGAAAAGTCGCAATTTATTGGGGGTATGATATCGCGGAGCCATCCTTGAGCCCGCTCTTGACTGTACACCTCATTGGTTCAAATATATATATATATAGGCTTATTTGTTCAACCTGCGGTATTTTTAAGCGATCACTCGGAAATCTCAGCGAATGAAAATTTTTGTTATCTGGTTGTGATTTCTAATCAGGGATGGATATATTGAATAGCTATTCGTAAAAAAATCGGCCAAGTGCGACTCGGCTTATGCACCGAGGATCCTGTACCGCCACTCATTTTATAGATCTTATGTCTATATTTTTTTTTTCTCACTCGGTTCGGCATCTTTAGCGCAATATGACTTGAATTAGTTGGTTTTTCTTTTTATTGGTAATTGTTTTACTTTACATTTTGAACTATAATCACATCAAATTTGAAGCTTGCATATATTATCATCTTTACCATAGAGCAAAAAAAAAGCTAAAAGCGAAATTTGTTATATATGACAACTACATAGTTATTTTTAGTTTTTTTAACCGACTTCAAAAAAAGAGGAACTTTTCAATTCGGTTGTATTTTTTGTTACTATATATTAGTATATTCTTTATAATTTATACATAAAATAAAACATTAGACAGAAAAATCTATACATTAAAGATATTTGAGAAAAATTACTCGACGGGCATTAGCAACGTTGACAGAATACATTTCAACGGTTTCAAGAACTTCTGTATGTTTATCTTCTTCCCAGAAGGGCGAGCACGGACCACGAATATCCATAGGGTAAGGTCTTCTTCACTGTCAGTCTCTCGGACAGAATTAGTTATATTGAAGGCGATGTGGTTTTACCGTGAATGGATGACCAAATCTAGCACCAAATTAAGTTCAATTAACGTAAAACTTACGACTACAGCTTACCTTTCTGATATAAGAATATGCGCTTTTAATGTAGAAAAGGATGTTTATTTTTTTTATATATTTTTTTTTTGTTATATTGTAAACGGAATATTCAATACTCAATCAAACTCATTTTTTTCTCTTTAAATATTACGTCTACAGTACAATTTCCATATTTTTTGTGTTATATGCGTTTTCGAAAAAGTGACAGCCCTGGCGTACGTCATCGAACAGGGGTGCGTCAAAGAGTATATCGGAGTGCCTTCGTAATATAGAAATACATTTGCGGACCTTAAGCATAGTCCTCGTTTTTTTAGATAGAGACTGAATGACAGATAGGTACATTTAAATAAAATGTCTGTGTGCCTGTTTGTTCGTCCGGGCTAATCGTCGTAGCGGCGAAACGCATTATTAACTTTCGAATATAAATTCTAACTCTTCTTAGCTTTAGAATCGTCGGACGAGACACAGAATGAAGTAGAACTTTTTGGGTAAGAGAACTGCTTCATTATCTGTAGCAGAAGAAGATAGCACCAAGCTATGTCTTAACTTAACAGTAGGCATGGATGGAGCTTAAATTTGGGGTTTCCTGTTGTGTCTGTCGATATCGTTGTACTAACATTTTGTTGATAGCAGATCGCACCTTTTCTTCGCAAAAATTATAGTTAGAGGAAGTATGCTTTTTCGATCTACTAAATAACGAATATATTTTACAATAATAATGTCAGTTTCCTGTACCTCAATAGGGCAAATAAATAAAACGCGAATTTGAATAAGTTTAATGAAGTACAGTTAGCGGAATTAGAAAATTATAAAAATAAATAACACTTGCTTAGGTGTTCGATATCTGTCAATCCTCTGGAATCAATATTCAATCATTTAGATAGAGATTCGTAGTGGATAGGCAGATTCGAGGGTCAGCGGTGGGTTGCATGCTGCATGTTGCAGGCAAGCGTCTACTATGGATTTCCGCGAATTAACACCTCACACAATACAAAGTTTAATGAAATTTTTAGAATGAATAATTGCAGAAACATAACATGAATAACGTGTCACGTTTTGAATTTAATAATATTCCATCGCTATGTTATCATTGTAATAAACGCAATTATATATTCATATAATTGAATTTATAATAAATGATAAACGGACATATATAAAAAACTAACTGCGTTTATAATGATGATAATACAGCGCATTATTAGTGAATAATAGCAAAAGTACCCACACCACTTAGTTTTTCACAGAACTTGAATTTGTATATTTATATGCAAGTTAACGAGATGTATAACTACGTATCATTTCTAACCCATAACGTTCCAAAAGGGAAGTACCGTTGTATTTAACAACCACTTTTGCTTTTACACACCCAAATTAAATGTGATTTAAACAAAAAAACGGTCCACATTTTCCACACTTGAGTCCCCGATGGCAGAGCGTGGTGGCCGGTAAAGATTCAATTTAACACTGAACGGACCCGCTAAAGACAATAAATTCTGTCATCAAAACCGAATAACATCGATTCAATCTCACCTTAAAAGCCTCCTGCCACTCCTTTGATTTTACTGCAATGACATATGTCATTTTTTACTTCCAATTGATACAACCGCAATTTATAATTAAACATACATCTCTATTCTAACTCAAAACTCATGAGATCTAATGTCGCTTGTAACAATTTCGAATCTAGACTATGAATACGGACCTAGGGCTCCCTAGATGCCCTACATGTCTGCCGGAGTAGTAGTCAGACCCGTTATAACAATCCTTAGCGCGTTCAATTATTTCTCGTCCTATTTCATGTACATCTGATGAAGAACTGATATAAGTACTTTTAAACTCGTGCACTCTATCATCGGTATCGTACACTAGAAGCTAGTATATAATCGAAACTGGGATCGAGGTCGAGATTGAAAGAGACCGTGAACGGGATTACGTTCTTATTCATTATTGAATAGCAGAATAACGCGCAGATTTCGAGATAAAATTTATGAAGTGTACATTTAAAAATTTAAAAGTCTTTGTATTTACTTTTATATGTGTATTATACGGTACATATATATATGTGTGTGTGTATATATATACCAATATATATAGGTATTATATAATATTGGTATATAATATATACCAATATTGGTATACAATATTGTATACCAATACAAAGTATTGTGATACTTTGTACAATACTGTACAAAGTATTGTCGTTGTCTCTCAGTGTTATATTATACACTAAATCAGTGCCGGATTAGCCACGTAGCAAAAGTAGCAAATGCTACGGGCCCCGCGTATTTGAGGGCCCCGCGGTTCAACGTCTATCTGACCGTAATAAAAAAATATTAATTTAGAATTTACGTTAAACGCGAAGCGCTTAGTTATGCGAGATTGTATGTACTTTGTTAATCGATTTTGATATAATATCACTAAGTATAAGTATTTTGAGAAAACTATTTATTTAAATTTTATTAATTAAATCTACTGTGATTGGTCGATTTATAATAAAATATAGATACGTTTTATGAGTGAATATTTTTTTAATCGATTATCATATTGATCATGTTTCAAGATTATTGAAAGCTAGTGACGGTTAAGAGCAAGGTGTTTCAGAGGTCAAGTAAAAGGCGGGTAATTCAAAATAATGAATCATTGAAATTATAAACAAAAATTATTCAATTAAAATTACACCTTTATGTGTTCGTCGACATTTAATTTCCTTAAATATCTTTACTATAAAATAAATGCTTAAGATATGCACATTTGATATTGTGGATTTTAAACTTGTTTAAAATTACTATATAGGAGTAGGTATAATACCTACGACGAGAAACGTTGGTATCAAAATCTACGAAAATAATTTTAAATTGTACCACATTTCTAAAATTGAGCGCTGGCCACACCACAAATTATGTGTTGTAATGTAGTACGTACGAGGGCGGCTGATAAGTCCGCGGCCCAAGGTACTTAGCGATGACTCATTATTTCACAACTATTACCACCAATTGCGACACTTCTTGTTAGTATAAATATAGCCTCCTTGTTAAAGTCATTAACAAATTATCTGTCGAAGCACAAACGTCATCATGTCAGCCGAATCGTCAAAACTCAGTAATATTGAACATCGCGCCGTAATAAAGTACTTCGTAAAGAAAGGAAAAGCGCCCAAAGAAATTTTTGAAGACATGGTATCAGTTCTTCAGGAATCTGCGCCTTCGTATACGATGGTCAAAAAATGGGCTCGCTTATTTCAACAAGGACGAGAGAGCTGTGAAGATGATCCTGGCCCAGGGCGTCCTGTGACGGTAGTGACGGAGAAAATGTTTGAAAAATCGAAAAATTAGTACTGGCCGACCGAAGAATAAAATTACGGCAGATAGCTGAAGAGTTGCAGATTAGTAAAGAACGAGTTGGAGAAATTATACACAAGCATATGAATATGAGAAAAATCAGTGCGCGTTGGGTACCAAAAATGCTAACGCAGTTTGACAAACAGCGGCGACTTCAGACAAGTAAGGATTTTTTGGAGTTAGGGATAATATAGACGAAATTTGCGACCGAATTGTAACCGTGGATGAAACCTGGGTTCGTCAATACGATCCGGAATCTAAACAGGAGTCCATGCAATGGACGAAAAAAGGAGAAAGGCCGCCGAAGAAATTCAAGGTTCAGAAGTCGGCATCGAAGCTTATGGCGACAATTTTTTGGGATAGTGAAGGTGTTTTACTAATTGATTACTTGCCAAAGGGGACTACTATGAATGGCCAATATTACGCGAATTTATTGGCTCAGACACGAGAGGCAGTCGTACAGAAGCGACGTGGGAAGTTATCGCGCGGAGTGCTGTTTTTACAAGACAATGCATCTGTCCATACGGCGCGGGTTTCGAGGCAGGCCCTGAAGGACACGGGCTTCTCGGAAATAGACCACCCACCCTAGAGCCCAGATCTAGCTCCCAGCGACTATTTCCTTTTTTCCCATTTAAAAAAGGAGTTACGTGGTCGTAGATTTGTTGATGACAATCAAATGAAGATGGCTGTAAAAAGCCATTTTGACTGCAAAGAAAAGGAATATTTTTTGGGCGGTTTGAAGGCGTTGTACACCAGATGTGAAAAATGTATTTCGCTTGAGGGAGACTATATTGAAAAATAAAAATAAAATACTCGTACTTTTCTTTCATTTAATGCCTTAGACCGCGGACTTATCAGCCGCCCCTCGTACTACGAATTACGTACTACTTGCACTGCACTACACGCAAGTTGGCAGCACTGCAAAACTAATAAGAGAATTCCCTGACTGACATTGTCATCGAAAGAGCTAGTCGTAACGCGAACAAATAAATTAGAACTTCTACTGACTATCAAACAATAAGAAATTGCTATACATTTACCTTTGGCTTGGCACAACGTAAAAGCTTTTAAAAGCACTTTAGATGTGAGGCATTCTTTGAAAAGTTGTTTTGACATTACTTCGAGTACGTGCGCGCAACTCATTCAATTATCTTTTAAAACATAGTAGAACAGTTTTTGTATATACAAAGGCAAAAATATCAACGAGAAAACTTCACTTCAGGTAAGATATTTTACTAGGTATGTTTTGCATATTACATTTGTCAATAATGGCTTCTAATGTTTGCACGACTAGTACTCATTTTTAGAACGGACATTTATATTTAAAATATTTATAAATTACATATATTAACCCGACGTTTCGATTACTTTACAGTTATCATGGTCACGGGAGGACTAAGTTGGTTAATTAACCGTAAAGTACTGTAAAGTAATGGAAACGTCGGGTTAATATATGTAATGTATTTTAAATTATTTTAAATATGACATGACAAAATCCGTTCTAAAAAGTGTATTATTTAATTACATTTGTCAAGTTGTTTTTTTTTAATTTAAAATTTAAAAAAATATTTTTCTGATTGTAGGTAACATGAGTAGCAGATCTAGAGATACGGGTAGGCTCTACGCTTCTGGAAGTGCTAAGCGTAAAGCAAAAGATGAAATGGAAAAAAAGAATGAAGCTGTTCTATCAAAAACACGTAAGCTGATCGAGTATTTAAATGTTCAGAGTGATGCTGCTAAATCTACAGAAAGTAAATCAGAAAATACTGAAATTGAATCTTGTACTTATGATAGTGGTACTACCGTTTCTGATGAAGCTACATTTTCTACAATAAGTGAAGCTGTAGTTGAAGAGACAGCAATTCCTTCTAATTTAGCTATATCATGTTGTAGCCAAGGAGAAGCTAAAAGCACAGCCAGTCCTCTCGATCTAGAGTTGTCTTGTTCTAATCAAAAGTAGTCGATGGCATATTACTCGATTCTAATGTTACTACAGTTTCAAGTCAAAACCAAACGAAAGTAAAATATACTCCAACGATATTGGTGAATGGCCGAGCAACTTTGATAAAGATTATTGATTGAGAAAGGAAGCAGCGAACTGCAACATATGAATAGTGATTTTTGTCTTCAAAGAAATTTACGTAAACGAAAATAAGCCACGGTTCTGCCATAAGTCATTTTTCACCTATAAACATAAACTAACGAATAAAACTCATGTCAGAGACTGGTCGTGTTATTCGGAAACCAAAGGACGACTTTTTTGTTTTGTTTGCAAAGTTACGAATTCAGATAGTTCGTCACCACGATTTACGAATGACGGATTAGATGACTGGAAAAATGCGCACGATTTATTGACAAAACATGAAGAAAGCACTCAGCATAGACAAGCCATAATTTCGCTGTTAAACCTCAAAAACAAGAATACGCGTGTTGATTCTCAACTTGTGAGCCAAATTGAGACTGAGCAAAAGTATTGGAGGCTACTCTTAAAACAAATCATTGCAGTAATAAAGTTTTTAGCAGAACGAGGTCTTGCGTTTCGGGGTAGTGACGAAATTGTTGGTTCACCTCACAATGGAAATTATTTAGGCTTGTTAGAATTAATAGTCCAATTTGACGCTTTTATGGCTCAACATATACAAAATCATGCTAACAAAGGAAAGGGACATACATCATATTTATCAAAAACAATTTGTGAGGAATTTATTCATCTAATTGCATCAAGCATACTGAATCAAATTATTTGCGAAATTAAGAGATGCAAATACTACTCAGTTTCATTGGATTCTACTCCAGATATATCGCATGTAGACCAACTGACTCTGATAGTGCGCTATGTTCTGCCATCTGGACCAGTGGAAAGATCTGTTAAGTTCTTGGACATGGAAGGTCATACAGCAGAACAACTCGCTCAAAGTTTACTAGATTTCTTAAGTGAGAGTGGCATTGATATCAAAGATTGTCGTGGGCAAAGCTACGATAATGCCAGCAACATGAGTGGAAATACACCGGCTTACAAGCCCGAATTAAGGAAATAAATAAGTACGCTGAATACATTCCTGTCTTGCACATTCATTAAATTTGGTTGCTAAGTGCGCTGCAGACTGCTGTACAGAAGCATCACTTTTCTTCGATTTCATTGAAACCCTCTATACATTTTTTCCGTTTCTACCTATCGATGGGGTCGTCTTACGAGTGCACTTAGAGATTCTACTTCTAATATTCCGATATTGAAACGGTTATCGGACACTAGGTGGTCAGCCCGAGCTGATGCTACGAAGGCACTTCTATGTGGTTTTATGACTATTAAGCAAGTATTGGAAGACATTTTCAATAACGTGGATCAAAAAGCGGAGTGCCGTAATAAAGCTTACGGACTAGTTTCAACAATGAATAAATTAGAAACGGGAATAATGACAATTACGTGGAACGGAATTCTAGAACGCTTGCAAGCGACTAGTGCTTCGCTGCAATCGTCTGATCAAGACCTTAATACGGGATACGCCCTTTATGAATCATTATATGTCTACGTCCAAGCAATGCGATACACATTTTCAGATATTGAGGCAAGAGCTAAAGACCTGACCAACTGTGAAGAATACCAGCAACAGTCATCCAGACGAATCAAGCGAAATACAAAGTACGACCATTTCAGCGGCTCTACTACATTCGACGACGGCTTTGTTGAAAACCAAACACATGTACAACATTTCGAAGTTCAGGTGTTTATTGTCATTATTGATAACGTACTGTCTGCTTTAACTAAACGTATGAAAGCATATCATAGGATTACTAGTGTTTTTGAAGTATTTCGACAGCTAAAATTTCTTACAACACAAGAGATTTTGGAAAAATCCTCCAATATGGTCAGTGCTTACGAAGACGATTTGGAGAACAGCCTAGGTGGCGAATTAGTGCAGTTCGCAGAGCTGCTGAAAACAGATGTGGCTATTGTTATTGACAGCAAGAAACAGGAGCCTCTGGAACAACAATTTTATAAATTCTTATGAAATAATTCTTTAGGATCGTGTTTCCCAAACTTAGAAATTGCCTTGCGCATATACTTATCTCTCATGAACACTAACTGCAGTGGGGAACGTTCGTTTTCCACATTGAAACGTATTAAAACTGAATTAAGAAACACGATGGGCCAAGAACGTCTTAATCATCTCACTTTGTTGAATATAGAGCACGATTTACTTAAAGAAAGTATTATTTCTAAATTTGCCCATATTACATCCAGAAAAGTTTATTTGTAACGGTTTTGTTTTATTTAATATCCTAAACTTGAGAACCTAAAGCAAACCAAGGGCCCCTTGACAGAATTTGCTACAGGCCCCGCGCTGGCTTAATCCGGCACTGCAATAAATATTGTAGAAATATATATAAACAACATATATTACACCGGATGTCAACTTGGTATGGTACCTCAGTGCTAGATCCAGCACGGCTAGCTCGCGAGTGCTGCCAATAAGAAAAATAAAACGAAACTAGTGTAAGTTAATAAATACAATAAAAATCTTTATATATAATAAAATTATAACAGGCTGATGTCTGTACATTAGAGATATTTAAAAAAAACTGATATGAGGGCTTTTTATGAGAGCGACAGAAGCCAAAACAGCATTTTTTATAATTTTTGTCTATCTGTCTGTATGTTTGTTACCGCATCATATAAAAACCGCTAAACGGATTTTGATGAAGTTTTCATAGTTTGGTAGTTTAGGGTCCAACTTCACGTCTAAGCTTTGTTTCATCAAATTCTGTTGGATAGAGCCAGAGATACAGCTTAATCTCTGCGTAATACTGCCTTTCATATATTAGGAAGGTTATTTAAAATAGTTGCATGGGAAAAATATGAATAAACGCCACGAGCGCTTCTAGAATTATCTAAATATTCATCCGTTCGTTTAAAACTCCGTTCACGCGGGCGGAGCTGCGGGCAAGAGCTAGTTTATAAATAAGTATAAAAATGAAAAAACAGGTCAGGTCATAGGTCTAAACACGACTAGCCTATCGAGTGGTAAGTCGGACGTCACGACCAAGGAAATATTATAGGGTTCTGTACGAAATAGCAAATAAATAGATGAATAATCTTTAGTATAAAAAGACTTAGCATTATATATATATATATATATATATATATATATATATATATATATATATATATATATATAAGAATATAAAGCTTAATAATAATAAAGTAGAGGACCGATACTTCTCATTTGATACACGAGAATGATGGCTGTACGTCCAATTCTGATACGTAATACAGTCTGGCACAATAATTCGGGCAACATGGTACATGGCCTCGTACTCCTAGAACAAGCTCAGCTCCTAATTTTGTCGTTACTTCAACACCTTCGCTTTTGCTGAGGGTGTTTTCATCTTGTGCTCATTGGAGAAAGTAGTTTATCCATTCAAGAAGTAAGATTTTACAGAACACTTGTCCACATTCTTCGGAACTTCCAAAGTTTTGCCACTTAATCGTTCGTTGTCGTTTCGTTTTTCTTTTTTTTTTGGCGTGATCTGTCAGCCATTGCTTGAGTTTGACCGAAGAGAAAACTATAAAAATAAAACATTCATTTGGTTCAATAAAATGCCTGCGACATACGGACGGACGGACACGACGAAACCCTAAGGATTATGTTTTCGCCATTTTGTCTCGAAACCCTAATAAAAAATTTGACTTCCCGACGTATAAAGAAGGTTGATGAATGTGCGTAGGATGCGTTATATACAGAAATATAGTCAAAACAGATGATGCATGCTTAAGATTAGAGAGTGTTCACGTGTTCACAGGCATGATCGCAATGCGATATCGTATTGTATGTTTGCGCTGAACATTGGTTCTGCAGCGGCAAAGTATCGGACCGCGGTCTCGGCAGCTTTCGCGGAACCCTAACTTACTACAGCACTCGACACTCCGAGACAAAGTATTCGGAATTGCTCCCACTTCCACGTTTCGAGTGTTTCTTGAGAATCGCCTCGCAATTCTTGACTTTCCTTCACACCGATCTACGAAACTATGCAAACCTAATTTGGAAAAGAAATCGCTTTGAAAACACCTTAACTCCTTGGCTTGGACATTCCATACAAAATATGTCAAAACGGCGTCATACACACGAAGCTTTATAAGTCGACCAAAAAGAGTCGTTTTTGTCTATGATCTTATATATATAAAAAAAAGTAGAACGATTTTGTATCGTATTATACAGCGTGTTACTGTTCTCGCGAAGACCTGCTTTATACGTAAACACATGTATGTTTTTTTTTTATATAATATAGAAAATATACATATATTACAGCCGTGTACAAATTTACACAACTGTGTTTTTTTTTACACATTTTGTAGTTGCAGATTACTTTCATAATTAAAATATCTGATGGATACTTTTCGAATTATGTGTACATTATTAAGAAACGTTGCGTTATTTATTATCTTAATAAATGACATTAAGCCGGATCGCATCTCGGCACTCGTATACGTCACGAACTGTAGATTTTAAAAAAAACGCGAATAACGCATTGTTAGCTTTGTCTTTCGGAATTAAATTATTTGCAGTGGTTTGACTTAATTTTTGTTAGAAAAAAAAATGTATCTGAATTTTGATATAAATGAAAAAAAATAAATGTAGCTGTGAATAAGTATATAAATTTTAAAAAATGTGGCCGTAGCGGGATTTCTGGAAGTTATATTGTAAGTGGAAACTATACCATACAGATTGTATACGCAAAACATATTTCTGTTAATGCAAATAATCTTTAAATTACAAATGGAAAAGGTAAAGAATAAAATGTTTTTTTTTTTAATACGAACATTTATTTGATTGAAATTAATATTTGCGTTGAGTCTGGGGGATTTATATGTATTTTGCGTATATATTATATATGTACGGAAATAAATACCCATCTGATATCCATAGTAAATGCCTTGTCGCTTATTTTGGAACCAGATGGCGCTGTACACGTGTCCGAAGGCATTATTATTATCATCCATTTGCATTCCATTCGCGCTCCTCGAATCATTTGGCCAATTTATCTTATATATGTATAACATTCTTCAGGCAAATATTTTTGTAACTCAAGCGGCATGCACTACTAAAAACTTACAACAGATTTCATCTTTCTCTACCTTTCCGTTAAAAACATATTCTTAACATATTCTTAAAGAACATTGGTGACGATTGAAATCCAAATGGTTTATTCCTGATATCGACATTACCTCGTCCGGACGATTAATTATTGATTCATGTAAAAATGCCACATCAAATAAAAATTCTGGAAAAATAGCCCGAAGCGATGGCGGCGAGGGCTTGGTACCCTCCTAAAGTGTTCCAGTGTACTTAAAGGGGAAAAACTCGAAATTAAAACTGTGCAGTGTCTACCATTGAACTCATAAATTTTCCCAACTGTTTCGGCCGTGCTCGTTTTTGCACTTTGGGTTGTTCCCAAAATTGGGACTTAATTTAAAATATATATATATATATATATATATATATATATATATATATATATATATATAGGTCGTACCGTTAACGAAGATAACCAAATTCCTTAAAGACCACTCGTGTGTGTCTGTCTGTATTTCTAGGCCATTTCTCCACAGAACATTCAGACGTAGAAACTCGGTATTTGAATAGTAATACAACATACGAATCTGTATATTTTGTTGTTCTTCAAACTTGGCAAGATTCTTTTATTGTCCATTTCTTTTTTTTTCGCATCCATAAAAATGGGGTGAATTAGGTCAGTTTGCAGGTATTTCGAAATTTTTTTAGGTCAATATGCAACAATCAAACCATTATTGATTTACGACGAGTTTCGTCTTCATTACAAATAAAATCTAGTGTTCTCATATGTTTTTGAAAACAAACATCAAGCGATATTTAAATGACTTGAAGGTTGCAATTTATTAAATTAATATATGTATACATATTTTAATATGGTCACAAGAAATTGAACGTATTAAGGTTAGTTTTAATATTTAAAAAAAAATCTTTTTTTTTTTCCCTTAGTTTTTGAGCTTCTTGAGTTATAATTATCATCTATGAATTTTCGAGAACAATAATTTGAAACGTGGGTGACTCTTCAGGCCAACCCTGGAACTTCTTACTACTTTCAAGCTCAAAGTATTAAAAATAAGGAAACAGTAAATTATTCAGCTTATTATGCTCAAAAGTTCGATTTTATTCCTTTTTAAAGCTCTTCGAGCTCAAACATATAATTCTAATACATTTTAAGCTATAAAATAGTTCGAAAATTTTGTACTAAAAAAAACAGATTTTTTTTAATTTGTAGACTATAATATCTTTGGAACACGGTGTTCGATTTTGATCTGCTTTAAGGCATTCAACGCAGTTTTTTAAACAGAATAAGATGACCGAGTACCATACATCAATTCATCAAGAAATTCACACATTATTTTGAAAAAAAATCCCTTTTTTTTTTCAAATTTTCCTTTAACGATATCTCTCAGGCTAACCCGTTGATTTTGATGCAGTTTGCAATAATCCACGTTGTTTTTTAAGCAGGAAATGTACTTATATTTAAAATATAGAGTAGAGCAGTTTGAAATATATGCTAAAAGAACACACACGTACACACATGCACAAACAGAAAGATGCATACAAACACACAATTATTCGGAAAAAGGGTCATAACATATTTCTAGGAAGCCAAAACGTCAAAAGCCGGTGGAAACTCTATTTTCCGAAAATCGCACTGGGAACAGCATTTTCCCAATTTATGAAAATTTTACGATTTTCAAATGCGGGAAGTTAAAAAAACGCCCTTCATTTTAAATATTACAACTACTATATCACACGAACACTTAATACAGTTTTCATCTAATTTACGGTATTCAACGCCGTATTTTAAGGAGAAAAACATGACCGTATCCCAAACATCAATTCATTAAAAATGTTTCATGATATGTTATTTTGAAAAAAAATCTTTTTTATTGTATTTCGTCAACAATATTTCTCAAATGAACCAATCGATTTTCATGACGATCACAAAGATTGACGTTGTCCATTAAGAAGGAGGGCTGGTTAAATTTTGGAAAGTGTGGGTAGGGGAGCTTAAAAATTGTTTTAAGAAAACACTTTCTGAAAAATTTTTCTCCAAAAATGTCTCTTGAACAAATCAGCCGGTTTTGATTTATTTAGCAAACGATCGACGTTGCTTTTTAAGGACAACAACGGAATAGATTTTGGAATCTATCGGTAGAGCTATTTACAAAATATTTTTAAAAACGCTTTTCAAAATATTTTTAACGACATTATCTCATTAACAAAACAACCGATTTTTATGCAATTTGCGGCAGTCGATGCACCTGTCTGGGGGAAAAGGGCTGATCAGATTTTGATGTTGATCGATAAAGTAATCTAAAAGTTATTTCACGGAAAAAAAAATTTGAGAACCTTATTTTTGAGAGTCCTCAAAATCTAAAGGTCGAAATTAGTTCATAGTTTCACCAAGTCTATATTGAGTGGACCCCTTTCGAATGTCGTAAACTGCGTTTCGATTCACACACACACACACACATACAGACATGATTCGGAAAATGGTCGAAATAGATTCTTAGGATCCTATAACGTTAAAATCTGATGATAGCTCAATTTTCGAAAATCGCTGTTACTTTCTAATTTTATAAAAAATTTTCAATTTTCTTAGCGGAAAGTCAAAAAATTTTATATACCATTCTATTTAGTGAAACATATGTAATTAATGCATTATTATATTACTTTTCAATGTCTATTAAAGTCTCGATAAATTAGAGGTGCTACGTACATCTGTGCCAAACGTTCCAAATCAATAATATTTCAATCGTTTATTGACCAAAAACAATTTCCAAATAGCTGCAAATTAACCTGCTTCACTATATTGTAATTATAAAGCAGGCAAATGGCGCAAGGAGTTTAATTATTTTAGACCTGCATATTCAGTAGGATTAAGTCAAAGTGCTGTTTACTAATAGGTACACATAGGTACATACATAAATGTTTTGTTTTTTTTTTATGTATGTCGTATATGTTAAATGGTATTATGACGTAAATTGTGTAAAAAAAAAGTGCGTTATTTTTTAGGGTTCCGTATGCAACGAGGACCCTTATAGTTTCGCCGTGTCCGTCCGACCATCAGTCTGTCTGTCCACGGTTTAACTCGCATACTCCCTATACTAGAAAGCTGTAATTTTGTACGGGTATACATATTAAATACGCCGATGAAGTGGTAAAATAAAATATCGATGATATAAATTAATTTTTTTTTCAGAATCCCTGCACGTAAAATGGTGATGATGTTCACCGTTCTCACCTATCTCATGGTGTAGGGTGTCGTTGGATAGGTCTTTGAAAAATATTTCCGGTGTATGATAACTATTTTTTCGATTGCAAATTTTCGTTATAGTCCAATCTATCCGCCCCGAGTGAATGGCTGATCTTAGTTATTTGAAAATATTCACGGCACTCGGTATATATAATACAATTAAAAAGAAAACTATCGGAGCCGAGTAGGCTAACAAGTTAACGGGTGAAGTCGGCCAACTTATAAAATATACTTGGACAAGTAAAAAAAACGAAATTTCGTAGGAATTCAATTTAAAATTTGTGTAAAATAAGTAGTGAATATAAGATGAAATGTAACAACGTGAAATTATGGAAAAATAAAATCATATCCCTAACACCGTCCTACGTGTGCCCGTTTTAGACATTAGCCGTTGGACCTTGAACGGCATTAATAGGTTCATAGCACCAAACAACCCTTCTCCGAGTCGGAGCAGTTTTCCAGCTCTTAGCTTCACGATCGGAGTCTCGTCGCTAATATAATGCCTTGTATTATAGTTGTATAGTAATTCTTATACTACAGTATATTTCAATGTTTACATAAATCAGACGAGTCAATCTCAAACAGTCTACTAACAATCATTGACGAGTTCCATTGTCCACTTCCTGGCTCCATCATCAGAGCGGTTCGTCGGTAGCGAATTATTGTATTCCAATCCGAATTAGATAGGTAGACTTTAAGTTTCATATTGCATTCAATTTCATTATTTATATTTTTAGCTACATCATTTAATTTGAAATCTAATATGTATTTTGATTTATAGCATTGCAAATATGTAATGATGGTTATGATTAGATGGAAATTGACTTCCTAGATTTGTTTTGCATGATTTGTTAGTTAGATATGTATGAAGTTAATTAATGCGTTTTGGAACGCAACGCATTTTGGAAAATTTTGAACTCTTACATGTTCTGGAAGAATCCTAAGAATAGTGTCTGTTTCAGGACCTATAAAACGTAATGCCGTATGTTTTGTTACTATAATAATATTAAAAGTAGGAATTACAAGAAAGTCCGCTGAAATTTTCGCAAGAACACCTTAAAAAATGTAACAAGTACATAATTAATTCTCACAATTACAACAAATTTTTAAAACACTGTCGATATCATTGCGTCGACTGTTAGATATTAAAAAAATATATATTTTTAACACCTTAAACTGCGGATTTGATGATTGAACTTCTCTGTACGGTATTTCATGTTTTTCTGTATATATTTCTTTTTAGCACGTAAAATCTTAAACATGTTTAATATTCTCCGTGGTTCACGATGTTTGTGATGTGCACACATATATCTATAAATACTTCTTTTTATATTTGCAATTCTATTTAAAAAATAAATGCGTGTTTTTCCCCCTTTTTAATTATATTAATCAATAAAAAAGAAATATTGTTTATTCTTAGATAAAGTTGATAATTAAAAGATCTTTTCGTATCAATATTACATATCATTTACTTATATCGTACGGTTTAAGCTTTTCTTACTTAATCTTTTAAACCAACTCAATAGTCGGCTGGCCCGACCAAACATATTTATTGTACCAAAGAAATCGGTTAATTTTTTGCCGTCATTAAAAAACAATTAGCAATTCACGACTCGTACATACGCGATGGTCAAGCGAGCACTTGATGCGGGACCCTTCGAAGGGACCCCGATTTCTTTATTTCAACCCTTTCAATTCACAACGGCTATTAGGTCCGCCATAGGGCGCGTGACACAGAACGGACAAACAGACCGCAGTTTTAATAAGTTTTCACGAACGAAAAGGCTTTACAATTTACGTATTTTTCGATTCGAATTATGCTTTGCTGCGTCAAAGCTCGGACTATAAATTGATGATCGGCCAAAAATGCTAACTATTAAATTATCATCACTACTTTTTTTATGAGTGATAAATGACGATTGATTGTTTACAAGAAAGTGGTCAGTTGTTATGGGGTATTAATATAGATATTAAATACGCTAATGTTTAGTTCGGGTTAATAGTATGATTGGCAGGTATAATTTTTAAATTTTTAATTTTGAAAATAATTGCACAAAAGAAATTTAATTTTCATTAATGTAACATTTCGTGGTATCGATTAGAAAAGTTTAATGAATTTGTTCATTATTTTGTTCCTTCGGTGTATTATAATACATATTTTGTTAGTTTCAAAATATTGCATTCTCTTTGCAATGGTATTTAAACCGTTCCATTCTTGCTCGAAGAACAAGTTAGGTCATAGGTCTCAAACTTTGACACCGGATTGTTCACAGTCGGCAGCACCCTCTCCGCACTAGGCTAGTATGACAAAATTTTGTAAGAAAATTACCGAATTAAAAAATTTTTTTATACCCTCACGACGTCTTTATTTGTAATGCGAGGTAGCCAGAATCTGTAAAGCTAATGCATATCCCAGTATTGCAGTATCCGAGATGACAAATCATGACTCTATCGCTCTTTATAGATTTTCTATATATAATTTAAATAATTTTATGTATTCTCGATATGCAGATTACCTCTCAAAGTCATAAAATATCTATAAGAATAACAGAGTGATGATACGCGATAGAATTCATTACTCTAAAAGTGTCTCTTATTCTCTGTTCTTTGACCCCCTCCGGTACAAACGCAGTGGACACGAGCGCTAACAAATGTTATATTATTTAGCGAGTTTTAAATACAGGCAAACCAGAGTTGTGTGTTAATATTCCTTTTCCTTTGATATCCGATGCCGGCCCGGGCACAGCTGTCATTGTTTCATTCAAACTGGCCGAATAAGAAAATCATGCAGTCGCTATAAAGTAAATTGGACATTTCATTATCCCAAAATTTCTAACTTAAAAAATTCTTTCATACTTGTAAAAAAACCCCCTTACTGGGATAAAACTTTTGCTTTTGCTCTATATAAAAAAAAATAACCCAAGTGTTGAAAAATATGCTTTAGCCTATGTACTCCTTTTGGCGCTTTAGGAAAAGCGAATCAGGGTGTATTTTCTGCATGGCATGTGACGCGGCTATGTAACACACAATGAAGTTAGTACGGTCTGAAGTTATACAAGTGATGGGCAGTGGAGTATTCTATTCCGGCTCTATAGTACAATAACAATCCAAAGCACATGAGTGTAGTGTCTTAATTACTCATTCATTGTTCTCAAATGATCAAGCATGTTACGAACATGCTATGTTGTAAATATAGCAGATATTGGGTTGTAATAAATATCTATAGCGATAAGTGACGTTAAAAGGTTTGTCTGTTTGTTCGTTTGGACGATCCCATTATCTCTGAAACTACCAGTCGGAAAAAAAAATCTTTTTGCATTTTATAGCCCATTTTTTGAGAAAGACTATAAGTTATCTCAACGCATTTCGATTTGGCGATAGGTTGTATAATTTAAGGATGCGCTAAGAAGAACTTTTCAAATTAGCTATTTATCGGAGTAAATGGCAGTTGAGTTTTTATGAAACGAGGCACGACTATGGAATTTGATATAAATATTACTTATTAAAATTGGTAAGGCGCGCATTTCGCAATTAGATGAAAGAGAGTGGTACTGTTTAATCTATAAAAATAAGTATGTGTATTGTTGGTTTTTTTTTTTGCGTGCCTAAAGCATTCATCCAATGACTATAAAACGGGCGATATGTTACACTCGCGAATGGGGAGGTTTCTGAAAAGGAAGACTGACATTTGTATTTGACGCTGTATGCGTATTTGTACAATTGAACCAAACTACTGAATTAAATCTAAAAGTTACTATGAAGTAACTTTAGTAACATTATTAATGATAATAAGAAGTTCCTTATGTAAAATAGTCTATTGACATTTCGCTTTGGCTTCATGTGCATATTTGTGTTATTACAGATTTTAAAAATTCTTTCACACCTAGAAAGCTATGCAATCCTTAAGTGATACGACAAAAATTCAATTAAATACCAGCATTTGCCCAGGCTCTATCAAACTTGAAACTGTGATCGGTAACAGAATCGAGATTCCAAACGGAACGAGGAACAGAATCGAAAGCCGAGATCGGGAGGGTTCGAAATGTAGAACGGGACCGATACCTATCGAAATCGACTGTGGCACCAAAATTATATTCATGATCAAGACCGGAACTGGGAGGAGCAGTACAGAATTAAGCACAGAATTAAGCACAGCACAGAATTAAGAGTGAGACTAATTGCCGTCGAGATACAGGACCGGGATCGGACCATTTTTGAAGTGTGTAATTTCACAATGTGAATATTGTTGTTCATGTTCCTAAAATTTTTTTTATTTTTTCTTAACATGAAACTTGACAATCAAAGGTTGCCTTAAGTACCTGAGCAACCGAGCTAGCTTGGTGTCTTTCTAATTTGCCTCAGAAACATGACAACCTTCCACGGAACGTTCATATTCAACACTAAATATACATTTATTGTTGGAGATATATATATATATATATATATATATATATATATATAATAGTAGATGGCACTACATATATATTTAGTGCTATCTATAGTTTGTCATACAGTGCCATTTCTTGTTGATAAACAGTGACGTAACAACAATGTGAATATCTCAAAATTCCTCAAATGACGCTAAGTACAGCTACGTTTAGACTTTTTTCATCGGTTTTTTAACTTCCCGCTATGAAAATTGAAAAATTTTGATGCAATTTACTGTTTTCAGTTTGATTTTCGAAAATCGAGTTATCATCAAATCTTGACGTAATAAGGCCCTAAGAATCTGTTTCGAACATTTTCCTAGTGATGTCTGTATTTCTGTATGTGTCTGTGTATATATATATATAAATCCCTAATAACTTTTGAACGGATTAACCGCTAAAAATTCGGTTTGCGGCATTCAAACGGATTCAAGTCAACTTAGACTTTTTGAAAGCTTGAAAATTTCGTCCGGTATACTTTGAGGAATCTTAAAAACAAAGTTTAAAAAAAAAAGATTTTTTCGAAATAACGTTTATATTGCCTTAACGGTAAATAGCAAAATGTAATCAGCTCTTTATACCAAGCAGTTGCATCGACTACCGCAAACTGTATAAAATCGGCTGATCTGTTCAAAAGATGTCGATGGAGAAAATGTTTTTAAAAATATTTTTTAACAATGTTTTATAAGCTGCACTCTCGCGAAATTACAAAATTTATTCAGTTATTTTCGTAAAATACCACGTCGACCTTTTGATAAATGCATTAAAAAGCGGTGGATTTGTTCAAGAGATATTGTTGCAGGATTTTTTTTTTAATTATCTTTAAGAATATTTTTTAGGATCTAAACAATTATTTCTTTAAAAAAACAACATCAATCATTGCAAACTGCATCACAATCGGTTGGTCGTTTGAGAAATATCAATAACAAATAATTCAGAGAAGGATTTTTTTTCAATAGTACGTATAATTTTTGGTAGAATAATATTTTATATATAATAGTTATTGTTGTCTACTTAAAAATTGCGTCAAATGCCGTAAAGTAGATAAAAATCGAATAATGTGTTCGCAAGATATCGTAGTAGAGAAATAAAAAAAAAATAATCTATATGTTTAAACTCGAAAAGCTCGGAACTTGTTAGTAATATTTTAAGAAAAAGCATTAAAATCGATCCTTTAAGCGTGATGAGCTCAATAATTTACCGTTCTTTAATTTTTGAAAACTTCGAGCTTCAAGGTAGTAAGAACTTTCAGGGATGGCCTACAGGTCAGAACCGTCTTTCAAATTCTTAAGCTCCAAAAGCTCAAAAACTCATAGACAATATTTATAATTCGAGGAGCTTTTTTACAGATTTTTTTCCAGAGAAGGCGCCTATTTAGATAAACTTGAAAAACAAATCATTAACAAAATAACTATTTTTATGGCAATCATTATTGGCGATCAATATATGACATATACAAAAATTACCCTTTTAATTCCGTATAATACGTCGGCTCAACTTGGAAACTGTAAAATAAAAAACATATTTTAATATATAAAAATATAACTCTTTGTCAACCTTATTGTATATATTGTATTCATGTGTCATTTGTTTTTACAAATTGGCGGCAAAAATGCAATTGTTTATCTAACGTCGACATGAATTCAACGCGAGAGAAAGTTTCGTGCAATGATTTTCTATGACTTCGTTGCCATTCAAACCAAGAAGGGAGTTATAACAGACTCCGGTTGGCCTTTCATGATGAAGCGGTACATCTCTTGCCACTGTTTATAATTGGTTTAGGGAGTTCAAATGTGGTTGCACTAAAATGACAGATGATCTGCGTGATGGAGGTCCTTCCATGGCGACGACCGAAGACAACATCAATGGTGTGCGGCTCATCGTAGAGATCTGACAAAAGAATGATCTATCAGCAGATTTGGTCAGGTTTAGGTATCAGTATGAGTCAAATGCACAAAATCTTTCATGAAGATTTAGCGATTAGGAAGCTTTGTTCTCAGTGGATACCTCATAATTTGACTGACATTCAAAAACTCCGTCGTGTTAATTGGTGCCGCGAAATGACGCTAAATTTGCCGATGGTGACTCAAAAACTCTGTACGACATGGTTGTAGGTGACGAAAGCTGGATTTGCTGTTACGATCCCGAAACCAAAAGACAGTCTGCTCAATGGGTGTTTCCTTCCGAGGAGTTGCTTGCTAAAGTAAAACGAGGTCGATGCGTTGGAAAACAGATGGTGGCCTCTTTTATCAGAAGGACAGGTAATTATGCTATAATTCTTTTAGAAAATAAAAAAATAGTCACTGCACTAACAATTGTTTGTTTTTTTGAGAACCTTCGGGGAAAACGACCTCTCAAAAGGATTCTCCTTCATCGTGACAACGCGACAACGCCTCTTCACATGCCGCTAGACAAACAACTAACAATTCGGGGACGTTAGGCATAGAAATAGTGGCTCACCCACCTCACAGCCCCGACCACACACCATACGATTTCTATTTATTTCCTCATATAAAACAAAAACTTCGAGGAAAGCGGTCTACGAATGCCGAGGAAGCAATAGCTGCATACGAAAACGCCGTTGAAGTTGACTTCTGAGTACGAGTGGACTAAGTGTTTCTCTCAACGATTCCATCGAATGCAGCAATGTATTAACGGACACTGTTTTACATAACAGTAATAATAACTTAATAGTTTACTCAGTTTTTGATTTTCTAAGTACTTTGAAATTGACCCACATACTAACAGGTTTTTTTCAATTTGCTTAAAGTAACGTTGTCTTAAATTGGTTTTCGTTGTCTCCAAGTGTCATGTAATCGGAGACTTTGGTTGAATTTTGCAAGGTACGCTTTCGAACAAAACAATCGGTAGTAAACAGTATCAATATTTGTATATCGGGTTGTGATAATGATAATAATGATATAATGTTAACAAATATTATTATATTTTAATTACGATTAGATGGTCAAGTATGTGAGCAAATGCGGGAATAAAATGAGTGAGAACTTTTATAAACAGTATATAAAATAGAGTCACGACAAGAGCATTAGGCTAACCAAAATGGAGTCCTGATCCCTAGCCTTATATAGGGTAGTAAAAGTTGGGTATAGCATAATAAAGTCGAAAGTAGAATCGATGCGGTGGAGATGCGTCTCTGCGTAGTGTGTGTGGAGTGTCTCCGAAAGACAGATGTAGGAACAGTGATGTCAGAGAATGCTGTGGTTTGGAAAAAGATAAATAGAGTAAAAAGTTTATGTTGCGATGGTTTAGCCATCTCGAAAGGATAAGTGGAATTAGACTGACTATACAAATTTATAGAGCGAATGTATTTGACGGAAGAGTTAGTAGGGATCGTCCTAGAAAATCCTATGTAACCGAATTGATTGTATATTAAAAAAAAAAGGGTCAAATTTTAAGCACGTGAAACCGATGAGCTTGCATGAAAACGGATTAACGGATGTCAGCAAAGTAAGATAAATATGCGAAAATCTGTGCTCCCTGCGTAATTCGAGAAGTCTACGTCTTATATTTATAAAAAAAGTCTACGACGTATACTTATAAAAAAATATATATATAAGCCTATTAATAATATGAAACATTTTATTAGTATTGATGATTATTTTTAATCCTTAAAGCATGGCAATATATACAGACGAACAGGGCAACAACCCTCTGAACGAAAATACTGAGAAATATAAACTGCTTAGTTAGCATATTTAAAACACTGCGTCGATCACCAAACACAGCGATGTCATAATTATCCACAATAAAAGTAAAAACAGACATATTTCATGACGTGCATTTTTTCTAAGTCGGTGAACCCAGCCTTGGTTCGAATTCAGAATAAATAGATCATATATAGGACACTTACAGAATTATTTACATCTGTGAAATAGAAAATATTGCCCGGACCCACTATTTGATAGATGAATATTCTTCATTTTCAAAGTTTACATGAAACTATTTCGGATTCGTACCGAAAACCGGAAGCCTGAAACATGACAGCCGGCCTACAGCCCTAAGGCCAGATCTAGGTAAGAAAAAATTATGCGATGAGGCGCGCGGGCACTAAACACCTATTACCCGACCGCACGCACCCGACCCTACAGCGGGCGACGACCCGCGACCACAGATTGCGAAAGCTGAAGAGGCGGCATTTAAAAATAGGGCAAGCGCGATCCAGAGTTTCGTACATTCATGAACTCGTTAGCCTACACAATCAGATGTTACCCGTCGTATCGGCTAATTTAAGTACAATTTTGTAAAAGAAAATGCCACTTAGCATCCAAAATGTAAGTAGGTTTCTCTATATTATTTCAAATATATGCTATGCTAAATCCCATCATTTAAAAATTATTAGATAAAAAATTCGCCGAAATAACATTTTTTTTTGTACATCGAATATTTTAAATGACCACCATTTCTAAAGTAACAGACCGATTTTTTCTTGGAACTTGTTCAAGGTAATTGCCTGAAAACTAAAATTGCCGAATTTCATTAAGATGCGTTGAGAATAGTGGACGATATCGTGATGACAAGCTGTGGTATATCTTATATGTATGTATGCATGTGTGTATGTGTATAGTTTTGAACTAATTAACAAACTACTCGACTACTGGTAATATAATAAAGGCAAAATTGTTTAAAAGTTCTACTAAGAAACCATATAGTTTAGTTAATATTCTATGGAAATCTACTAAAAAATTAGAAATTGAAAATATTTGTAGATTTTTATATACTAGCAATTTGTATTGTTAAGTTGTTTGATCAATCATTTTGTGTAATCTATTTAATAATACTATTTGAAATGTTAAATAACTCAATTGTTTTCTAAAACAAAATCTGTTAGAACTTGTTAAACATTGTCCAACTTTATCAACTCTCAGAAACGGACACTGAAAGTCTGCACCAAACAAAAAAAACGAAGAACGGAAAATCGACGGAAGAAAGAAATTAGGAAAGAAGGCTTTATCTCAAGAAGCTATGAACGCCATCTACTTGACCCTAATTTAAGACCCATTACAACAGAAAGCTGGTTACACTCAAAAGACTCGCTCAGACGAAACTCCGGCTATGACAAGTCGAAACCGAGAAGAATAGACCGCATTAGCACAGAACAAATTACAAATTAAAAAGCTGTGCATGAAATTCACCAACTTTTAAACGGACATCGAATGTTCTGTATCAAGTGAAGGAAATAAGGAATAGAATGTTGAAGAAAAAAAAATTGGATTATAAGAATTTTTCTTAAGGTCTCGACACCGTCTGTATCTCTTTTAAAATCTTCTGCAACAGAAACCTAGTTACAGTTGGGAGACTCGTTTAGACAAGATAGGAGCCATTACAATAGAAATCAAGATAATGAACCCCATTAACACAAAGCAAAGTAAAAATTAAAAAGGCTGCTGGTGAACTCTTTCTATTACGAACCGAAAGCCTTCGCCAAGAGAAAATAAATGGAAGAAATTTAACCTCTCCTACTATATTTTTTGGTGCACATTGTATCTGTTACCCATCCTGATTTCCATTTCTGGCTGAAGGTGGCTCGAATACCCGCTGGCTCTACGCTCCCGTCACTTCTAATCCAAACTAGATCCTGCACTCTCCCTATAAGATATAAGTATAAATCCTAAAGGTATAAGTCCCGCTCCCTTCGGTGTATCGGGACTTATACCTTTCAGTCATTGCGATTGGCTGAACTTTGAGTTAATGATAACGATGATGATGATGAAGATAAACTTGTCAAAGACTATCAATTTCAATATCCTCTGAAACCAAAATTTTATTGCAAATTTAAAAATTTCAATAGTAAACATTCTACTCAAAAAAAATACGTATTAAATCTAATACAGCTAGAATAGGTGATATTTTCTTTTGACACTTACAAAATATCAAAAACAAAAGGTTTTCCAAACATTTTTAAGCAAGTTTTTAGTTTCTTATGCCCACAGAATACGAAATTTTTATAATTTTCAATTATAAAAATTTCCATACAAAACATGTACATACTTAGTTTGCTGAAAATATGGATCGCAAATCACGTTCAAAACCACCAATCATCCACTAGTGATTTAATTTTAATTTCAAACAACATCTGTAATCGCCGTCACGCGACCAGGCTGTTACAATAATAGTGCACCACACACGCCTTTTGCAACCTCTGTGTTGTTTTTTTTTTTATATGAAGTAAATACTACCTATTACCCTACACCTGAAGGCGGCTAACCGGGTTATGTCGGGTTTCTACCAACCAAAACCGCCATGGCATCTCTCTAGTCGCCTCTGTGCCCAGACGGTAAATTTACATTCTCAGTCTTCCACTACACTGACGGTGATGTATCACTTAAAAAGGAGTGGCTCCTCTATATCAAAAATAGTTCTAATATCTATCGGGTCTCTCTCTCTATTCCGAGATATCCGAATATGATCATAGCCTCTTGCTTTCAGATTAACAATTTATTTTTAACTGATTCGGGATTTGCTTGTCTTACTAAATTTAAGATTTCTTCAAAGCTTAAATAAATAACTTTCGTCATTTTGTTTGAGGGACAAATACGGGTTTTTGTCTTGCAAAGACCTCATTTTTTCAAAGCTTTCAGCTCATAATTTAGAACGATCCCGAACGTCACGCTGGTGACCTCGAAATATGAATGGTCAAACTTTTAGTCCGCCCCTAATTTACATGAATATCAACATCCAATTCTTGCATCGGTGACTTCAACATGGTTTCTCGTTAGTGACGGCAACATGTTTTCGTCATTGTGGCATAAACGGAAGACCGTTTTCAAATCAATGAATGCCACCTCTATCCTCCTAGTCAGCTCTACGATTCTTTTTGATCGCAGCAGAGTCTAGGCAGCGCGTACTTTTGTATTTAAATTAGACCACACGCATTTATGCGTCGCTACGCGCCCCCTTCTCGCCCCCCTTTTACACCCCCTTGCCTATGAAAAGGCACTTACTCATATTTCCTTCAGAAGAAAAAAAATCTGGGCCGGAACACCCCAAAGCACTCTAATGGTCATTTCACATCTCCATAACTCTAAAAGAAACCGTAAGAGATTTCTAAGAAATAATAATGGATAAATTCACATTTAATAAATCACAATTACTGTATTAGGGAACTCATTAAAAATATAATAAAAATTATAATACAAATTATGTGCTGCTCTTATAATAAATTTTTAGTGTCGAAACATTTTTTACCTACATCTAGTTGACTCATTTTTAGTCGTAACTTTCATGTAAATAATGCACGTGTATTATTTTAATCCGTTTTATTTCAAAATTCCGTCACCAAATATTCGAAAATCTCAATACAAATTGATGATTACGCAAATTATTCCAAACAAACTCGCCTTTTAAGGCACGGTAAAAAAATATTTTTAAATTACACCATAGGTGCTAATAATCCGCCATGTATTGATTGGTATTTTAAAATTTTCATACGGAAAACATATCATTAAATATTAAAATATATTAATGTTTCGTTGGAAAAAGAGCGAGTGAAGCGAACGAGGTTTTATATGCAACATCTAATTTAACAAACGTTTTGTTCCTCAGCACATTTTTATAAATTTATTGACATAATTATATCAGTTAATAATATCGATCACATATTTAGCATTCTAAAACGAACACTTCAAGCTATATTCCACGTTTGCTTGTGCCCCTACCTGTCACAGCTATTTTTACCAGTCACAGTGCGATGTATACTAAGCGGTGATTATATTAAAGTCGGATGGTAGCAGCTACTTTGTTCCAAACAAAAAAGCTTAGCAAATTCCACCGAGACTAGTTAATTAGCGACCTTTCGTTGAATTTTGAGATAATTACATTGTTGCTATGTTGCTGGTTCTCAACAACACACAAACTACATACGACACTATATAAATAAAGTACTTATTTAAATTTTGTAATTATTGTGTTGTATATATAAATATATATTGTTGGAAACAATTAATTATCATTTTCGCACGTGGAGTACGACAGCCGCCGAGTAAAGTTCAGTTCTTCGAGTAGGTATTAGATTTTAAAGTCAAGAGATTACACATTTTAGGGTTCCATTTGAAAAAGGTTAAAACGAAACCTCTGCGATGAGACTGCGGCGCCCTTCTCTCCGACTCGCTGTCTGCTTCATATACTTCGGGATATTCGTTCATACCCAGGCGTTTATCGAACCATGACACCATGTCTTACCCGTAAAATAAAATTAAAAAAATAATCTGAAGCCATAATGTTGTTGTCGATGATAAAGCGCAAATTTATATCTCACGATTCAATCGTGAACCTTTTTGCATTCATTTGTAAATTTTTAGCCAATCCAACAATATTTTTATCGTAAAGTTGATGATAGGTAGAATTTTTACATAGAGCAAACCTGTATTAAAAATAGAAAATTTAAAAATGAAACCGTTTCTACCCTTTTCCATTAAAAACTAAAAAGGTGAACAAGAAGGGTAAAGCTATGAAAAACTTTTCTATATTCCGGCGGTGTCCATTATGCGGGCGAAGGCAGACGATGCGTGCTAACTTGTTTCTTTCATGAACCATAGAGAATAACTGTATAAAGGATTGTGAGAGCACTTTTGAATAAAGCTAAAACATAATCCGGTGGATAAATTTTCAGGGTAAATCAAAAGTTCGGTACGTTTATTTCAATACTCGCTTCCTGCCAACGGCTTCGCCCGCGTGGGCATAGAATGTATTCCTTCATCTTATTTATTGAACTATTTTGCTGTCAATCGCAATCTTGTCCCCACTTTCAATTCTAGTCCCGATACTGGCCTTGAATTCGATCTCGGTCACGCTCTTGATTATAATTCCGGTCCCACATTTGGTTCGGACCCCGGTCCCATTCTTAATTTCGCCCAGTTTTCAATAGGTCAAGCGTATCCTAATCGGGAGGTCGAATCCAGATTTGTTATTTTTTTCTTTTGAACTTTGTTGTTCGCTCGTACTGTGACGTTTATAGACGATTATTGTAAGCCTTATAACTTCTCAAGTTAGATCTTTGTTTGAGGATGATTTTCTTCTTAACATTTGCTTTCAATAAAATAACACTTATCTTCTGCTCCAAATCAATCTTTCAGAGACAGACAAACAGTCAAAAAATTTTGTTGCTGACGTTGTTTTTTTCCTATATTACATTTCTCTTATCATCCCCACCAGTTTTTCATACATACTTATCTGCAATGTACAGACACGCCGGGATCTACTATTTTATAAATATGTCAAATCATCGTCAAATCGCGTGGTTCGTGTTCTGTCGTACATTTAGGTACCTCAACGATAATGAAGACATATTTTTATATTGCTTTTGCTATTCCAATATCAGATTTTCATAATAAATATATAACATACATTTACACTCCGAGGCACAGAAGTGCGATGCGATGTCGAATTTCAGTCGCTGAGCTTGCGCAATAGATTCAGCGCCGTACGCGGTAATCATACAATTACCGATGGCCTACTAAAACCGGATCCCATACAAGTGCACTGTTCGTGGAACGGACAGTTCGTGTGTCCTCCAAAGCTTACTTTCATTCGTCCTTACCAGAGGACCAAACAAACACCTCAGCAACATCCATCCAGACCTAGTCACTGACTCCCACTTTCAAGCCACACGGTTCTCTCACACACACGTTCCATATACATATATATCTCTACATGTATATATCTTTCAGGAACAACCCGCTCATCTTATGGAAGCGTGCATGTCGCTTTTGTCTCATCCAACTCTCCTCACCAGACACAATGCATAAGAATCGAAAATTTAATATAGACAGCTAAGCGCACTTAAGACTTTTTTTTATTCAAAAATTAATAAACATTATATAATAAAAGTTTTCTAATTAGAAACTATATAAACATTAGGTACTGTTTATAATATGCAAACGATATTCTAGCAATTTAGCAATTGTTTTTAAATGCTAATAAGAAATAATAAAGACAAATTATCATTTTATACTAGTAATAGCAATAAAACTTATTCTAAAACATTTGTATAAAGACCGTAGTCAAAATTTGTACGTTTTAATTTTTGTATCTATTTATTAAGTGAACCCTATTAAGAACGAACTACAAAACTTACCTGCTGGCTAGCCTAGCGAACGTAAAATAGCGTCAAATCGGACATACCATATCATACATAAGAAGCGATTTATAATTATAAATTTCAAAATCGATTTCAGATAAACTATGAAAAATTACTCAAAGAGTTTCCGCTCCGGTTAAACTATTAAAAACCACTCACAGAGGTGATCTATGAATAAATTAATTTATTCATGCATTGACTCGGTGAATGGTTTCCATATCGTAGCTGACACCGAGGTCAAACTGAAGGATTTCGGTAGGTTAAATCTCGATGTCGTTTACGATTTGTATTACCAAAACCGTATACTGAATACCATCTCAAGTCGTTGTAACCCGTTATTTATATTCCCTGGTAAATAAAAAAAAACGCATTGTTATAACTTGGCGGTATGTATTTCCTATAGCAGAAAAACAAACACTTTTAATAAAATGTTCCTCGTAGAGAAGACCTAAAATAAAAGACGCAGCCACTTTTAAGAGTCGTGTTTTGAAATATTATATAAGACTATTATCGGCCGAGGACTCGTCTTTGGCTACGTTCCGTACGTGCTTTACCTCGCGGTCTTAACCGTTCAGATGGTAACCGACTTAACCTGATTGACGTCTGGTCCCCTGGCAAAGAGAGCGCTGTTTTATTTGTGGATGCCACTTGTGTTGGCATGTTTGCAGGGTTCCATTTAATTAACGCTGCTGTAGTGGCAGCCTCCGCGGTTGAATCTGCCACCAAAGAACAACTCCTCACATCTGGAGTAACTTTTGGTCCCAATAGCCTTTAAAACAGCCGGACTTCTTGAGACTGTGATGCAAATTTCTCCATGAGGGATTTGGACAAGAGACTAGGGAACAAAAAGAACTATCCTAGTTCTGGATCTTATCTGTTCCAAATCCCATCTGTCACGTTCCAGCGTGACAATACCGTCAGTATAAGAGAACTGCTAAGCCATGCCAGAGTTGGGGTGGCATATTTGTAATACCAATTTAACATTTTTATTTAATTTATTAAATTAATTTTCCTGTACCTTTTGACTAAATCGATTAATTACTACTGCTTAATGATATATATTTAACATAGTATTTTTTTTAATTAAACCTTTCTTAATTATGTAATTTAATATTATTATATTTAAGCCATTGTTATCTTATGTTTTTAAATTAAATCTTATAATCTGGTTTTATGAAAGTAACTAGTATCGTTAGAATTATTGTACCTACCAGTTCAAAGTTAGTATAATAGGATTAAAAAAGCGATCTAAAAACTAATTATGCATACAAAAAAATGTATTATTTATATCCTCGATCGACTCACAAAACATCCAGATCTGGCCACACGATGCACTCAAGACCCAACGCATGTTCTAACGTTTGTAAGCAGAGGGTAGCCGACCACGCGTGAAGCAACGCTAAAGAGTAGAATGTATTATACGAATGGTACTGAAAAAATTTTCAAGAGACTTTTTATCAAAGGCAGCCCATAATAAAGCGTGTCATTATCTCAAACTAACGAACTCTTTACGAGAGGAACGTCTTTTTATTATTTACCTATAGGTTTACTTGATATCAAATAAACAATTCATTATTTTATGATATTTAGATATGTATCAATCACTAGCATCAACAAATTGATGCCTTGGGGCGTCTACTAGTTTTTTTTTAATGCAGTAGAACGTACGCACCAAATTTTTTGCCCGGTCTGAAATAGGCACAAGTCACATTACTGGTTTTTATATTACTTTTGTTGTATTAAGATATGTTTGTATAGCTATTAACTTTAGAATAAATAGGATATACATACCTACCATATTATTTTCTTGTCAAAAAGAAGCACAATAATTTGCCAGAACATTGCATAAAGTCACGAACACGACGTAGTTTCCAGTAAAGTTCATAGATGTCGCTATTGCAACTACGTGACTGCTAATAATTAATCCCACATTTTTATTAATTTAAGAAACGTAATTCCAGTTAATTTGTCCATTGAATTATTTTATAATAATACGGTAAAGCTATAATGTAGCCAACTTGGCTATAGCATATGGGCTACGGAACACAGGCGTGAAACAGCAGCTTCCGCTGTACTAACCGTCCCGTGAGTAAGAGCTCCTGTGCTCATTCCTCATCTCTCTCTTCTGTTTACCCGATCTCTCTCCATCAAATATCCTATCCTCTCCCAAAAGGCCGATAAAGCATTGATGACTCTTCTGGGTTTGCGAGTGTCCATGACCATCTATTATTATTTGTTGAATCTCCTGTTTGTTTGCCTCTCGACCACGATATAAAAAAATCAACACCTAACTAATCATACTGATTTTTTTTAAAATAATGCTCATAAGTCCTTTGAATATTACTACGCATGCGATTGGTTGATACAGAGGCACGAAACTTTTTAAATGAAAAACAGCCAACTGACTAATTCTAGCCACTCTTTTTCCTGTGGCTTATATTGACTCTATAAAAACAAATTAAATCTCGCTGTATCTTAATAATAAAGTTATTTAATAGCTTTCTAATAAAAGAAAAAAAACGCTATTTGAATTCGATATAGCAACTAAACTTTAAAATAGACATATTGAAATTGTTCGATTGGATTGAAGTTGTTTGGAGTGTCAACATGACAAACAATCTGAGCTACCAAGGAACTCACGCAAAAATCACCATATTTAAAAACATTTCTTTTAAAGGTTTTTTAGAATCAACAATTTCATTCGTTGCCTAGAAGGGGAACATGAATAATGATGTAAAAATCTAAATCGTCACTCCATTCCATTCTAAGTTTCTGGTAGAGAAATGCTATACACACACTGCAAAATCAATTGTATTTTCAAACTTTCCTTATGTTTGTTAGTTAAATACAAAGTATGTCTGGATGTTACGATGGTTTGTACCTGTATACCTAATCCGATATTTGGACTGCTTTTATTTATTTTGTTAATAATTGCTAAATTAATATAAAAAATAGCAACTTAATCTTTGAAGGATTTTGAAAATATTTTTTGAATTTTAAGTATTTCAAGAAATATTTAGTGTAGTATTTGATTCAATCTTGTAAATTTAATTTCGTTAGGTATAATAATAAAGTTGCGAATATCCTCAATCTACCATTGTAAATGTGAAACTGTTGCACAAGACAGAAAATTTTTAAACTAACTGAAATTGTATAGAAATTATTGTTTATTTTATTAAGAAAAAGAAGAAAATTGCATTGTAAAAGACTGTTCAAACAATGATGTGAAATTATTACATTTTCATTTTCGACCATTATAAAACATGTCCCACTTTAGACGTTTAATTCTGTTTGCATATTTTGTGCGATTATATTTAATTTATAGTATTAACTTCTTTCTTATTTTAATTTTTATTATGAATTTCAAAGCTATATAAGAATATCGAGTATATTTAGAAAAAACTATCTAGGACTTTTCATTTTTGTACTAAATAGACGAACGTTTATCATGAAAAATGTTTGCCTATTAATTTAATCTGTATACAGTTTTTAGTATAAGTCAAAACTTCAATAGAACGATTGACAGTTGACAGTTCAGTGTTGATAAATTTTACGGTTCTATAAAACGCTAAATAACTCGGATTGACACTAACGACACTTTCAAATACTCGAGATTGTACTGGTTACGATGGAAGTTAATCTCTGTTAAACGTTCATTGATTTATAATAATGTATATTATATGATCTGAAAAATAAAAAGCTCTCTAAGCCTTAGCAGTATTAATTAAAGAACTACAGTATTATTTGTATTTAAGACTAAAATGGTTGATCTGAGCGGCGGGCAAGACGGTCCCCTAGAACATGCTTTTTCAAACACGGTTTTCATTCTTCCCGGAATTATAGTCGTGAGTTTATCAGGTAAAAATAAATCCTCGTTTTTTTTTTTGTTCTTTAACGTTTCTACTTATTTTTACTTTAAAACCTTAAATTATGAAACCATAGCGACGCGTTGTGACGTGGACAATACCTTTACAATACAAACTTATATTGTTTAATAAGAGAAAAAAAATATTTTACTTACTGCTATTTAACCGAATTTCCAACGTTTAGCCGAAAATTAAAATAGTTTTTCCCTTATACCCTTGATTATAGGGGATTTATTATTTAAAAAGTATAAAGTTTGTGTTTCGCCTTATACTTATTATTGTTAAATAGACTTATTACTACGAGATAAATACGTTAATTGGTTTGAATTTAATTTGTAAAGAAATTATTTTTAACCTGTTTTGTATAATATTAAGTAATTAATATTCAGATTTATTGCATGTATTATTTTAAAATATACTAAATGATAATATTACATCTTTGTCTATGAAAACCAGAAATTTTATTAGTCACACACCCTGTATCAGGTATGCATGTAACAATAAATTTTAATGAATGACCTTCATATCATCGATATAATTTACACAAGTGCCATAATTTCGACTTAAAGCAAGTATTGTGTGTATCGCCCAGCTACCAATTCTTATCAATAATAAGTATGCTGATAGCAAAATCGTAAATGCTACTTTTAAATAAAAGTAGCATTTATTTAAAAGTAGCATTTAGTATTTTAAAGTACCTCTTGAAAGTAGCATGCTTACAATTTTGAAATTATCTGGTTTGAATTGGAATACACGTTCAGGTTTTTTAGTAACCTTATTAACATCTGAAATGTTGCATTGTTTAAAGTCGACATCTCAGTATTGACATATTTCAAATACTGCAAAAATCCCTCTACCTACAATTCCATTTGTTTTCTTTGACATGTTTAAATAAAAAGGCATAAAGCATTGTCACACCTTATAAGTATTACCGGTATCATCAAAAAAATATATTTATATTAGGTTTTTATAATTAATTATTACTATTGGTAATAGTTATACCTAACTAACTCAATCTCAGTAACACACAATTTTAAATGTGTTTCCAATACTAATGTCGACCCTTATTTAATTTTTCTTAATTTGAGTTTGGATGAACCCTTGGAAGAACCCTATGGATGTATCATATGGATTTGATAGGATTGATAGATATGATAGATAGACTTTGATAGGATTGCAACAGATTATAAAACAGCTTATACTTAGTTTTGAACTCACATTCAAACATTTCATTTTCATTCATCTTTGTTAAAAATATAGTTATAATGATTTCTTTTGGTGATGATAAGAGACATCCAAAACAGCTATTTAAATATGTCCGAGTATGAATAATCAAACTTTAAGACTTATGAACTTTTTCAAATCGATTCTGTTTGTTTAAACAGATGTCACTATCTTAATATTCCTTGAAGTGATCAGTTGCGCCACATAGTGATAAGTTTAATCTGTTTTTTAATAAAAAAGAAAACTTGTCTAATCCTTGTCAAAATGGAGGCTTTGAAGGAATATTTAGATTCCAACGAAAAGCCAGATAGAAAGAAATTATTGGAATTACTAAAAGATAGCGATATACCAGAAGAGATCAAAGACACCGTTAGGGAACTGATGACTGGAAGAATGCCTCGACTGTTCGGAGAAAACTTTCTAGGGAGTTCTCTGGGATACATATTCATTTTAATATCATTTGGGATTATCTGTAAGTTTGTATTGTTAACTTTACATAATTTTGATGTAAAATATGGGTACATTGAAAATAATACCCAAAATTTTTAAGAAATATTTATTTCAGTTTTTGATTAATATCTAATTTACTATTGTGTTAACAATAATTTAATAGGTGTATTGAATAATAGAGTTTTTCTATACTTGAATATTTTTGCTTAGGTTATTATAATCCATAAACTTCATGTTTAAAAATTAATTAAATGATTTTATAGCCGATCAGAGGTGATTCAGTGATGATGTCACTAAGTTCCCATTGAATTGTTGTTTGATCTACACAATAATTTATGGAAATAATAACTTCAGTCTTAATTAATCTATTTTATCATATGAAAATCTAAGTCACAGGATATATTTTTCTTGTGTCAGTTGTTTTTAATCAACTAATCATATCAACTGCTTAAATAATTAGATAGTAATTACTGTTATTAGCACTTCTTCATACTATATCACATCAAGTATAACTTCACATTAAGTAAAATAAATATGGGAGCTTTATTAGAAATTGAATGTATGTACTTAAGACTCAATATTTAAAAATTATCAAAAGCAATTTAAAAATGCCTTACCTGCTGTAAAACAAACTATCAAGGTTGTATTATGTTACAAAATAATATAACAACCAACAAAAAAAAATCGACAAATACTCGATTAAGTTGATAAGACGAAGATATCAAAATTGTTCTCATTCAGTTATCAACTGTAAGTCTCGGAGTGCCGGTCTTATTTTACTTATAATCTAAAAAGTTGAAAATGAGCGAAAATACAGGAGGAAACGATGCAAACATGGGTTCGGTTATAAATGAGAAAGTTATGGAGGAGGTGAACAACTTTGACGTGTTAGATGCATTGCAAAAACTTGTCGCCTCCGAGGCAAGCGACGAAGAATCTATACTGATAAAAGAAAAGCTGCAAGGCGTGATGGATAAGTACAACCAGATGTCGGAGGATGAGAAACTTGACTTTCAGACCCAAGTCAAGGATGCCCTACAAGCCCAAATCAGTCTGAACCTCCAAGGCGGAAATGTCGATGCTCACTTTCAAAACTTCTACATGTACAGAATGGCAACGTTTGCAATCGGTGTTCTTATATTGTTGGCGATATTCGGTATGAAGATATCTTTAAGAAGTTTCATTATTTTTCTAAATTTAGCCTGCCTAAAATTCTCTTTCTAGAAATTCACATTTTATTTTTAATACTGAGGAATATTATCCAGATATTAATTCCTGGTCAATTATTATTCTTTGATGTACCTACAAATTACAGGAGACATGTGAAAAATTTTCAATGTATTGAATCCAACAATTTCATTATTAGATGTTTGTCCGGGAAATGTAATGGAATGGGTAACCCACCGCTGATCCTTGGATCTGTTCTTTTACAATTAATACCTAAGCGAGTGCACCAAATATTCAGTTCAATTAATTGAACAAGGATATGTAAAGGAAGAACAGATTTGAGGGTGCACTGTGGGTTGTATGCCATTACATGCCACAGGCAAGTATCTGATCATGAATTTCTATGAAGTAGCAGTTTTCTGCAATCTCACACAATATAGCATCAATAGTTCATAGATATATTCAAATTATTTTAAGTATATGCCATTCAGAGAATATACTATTTAATTATTTCTTATAAATTTAATAATGTATTGTAATACATTATACATGAATAATGTGCATGCAATAGTAAATACGCATTTACATCAAAGTAACATTACTTTGATTTAAATGCATATTTACTAATAAAAAATAAAAAGTCATTATTATATAGCAACTAAGTGCTGTATAATGACCTTTTATTTTAGTACTATAAAATAAAAGTCATTAGGTAGTATTTTATATAGCAACTATTACAAATCAAAAATTGAATTGATGAAACATTAATTCAATTTTTAAGTCATTAAACTCCATAATAAAATGCATTGTTTGAGGAAAAGCCTTACGTTGTGAAGGCTGATTTTATTCGTCTTTCTTTTTATTTTCACTTTTTTTTAATAAAATATGCAAATAGGCATTAACTGATTTTTGACTTTCTAGATAAATTTCTTTATACTGGCCACCCTTACCAAGAAACAATGAAATAATTTTTTTGCTAAATCTTAAACCACGCTTCACTATTTATTCGATGCTCTGAAGGAAATACTCATTAAGCCAACTGATGCTTTGTTTTAGAATCATAACTGTATATCCAAAATTCTTCACCTGTTACAATATTATAATTGTCAATTGATTCTTCTTTTTAACATTCTTTCTTAGACCTCTCTACATACCGTCGTCAAACTTCAGTCAAATAATGAGGAGTTTATGAACAAAAACTTTTTAGTCTGCAAGTGATAGTTTTTTTAGTATATATTCAAGAGGAAACAAACACGCAAGCCATCAGAGAGTAGGTGGTCATCGCCTTACATGGTAACTCGGTTCAACACATCGGTCATGTAAGGTCTTTTGTTTTTGATTCACTCCAATACCAAGACTTGTCTATATAATTCTTTAATTTTTTGCTATTAATGACCAAATGACTTCAATGTTGAACTCGGTGAAGGCTGTAGAAGGGACCTATGCTACCGTATGCTCACTAAACTTGGCACAGTTTTCTGTGCAACGAGTGGATAATAAAATTCGTAATAAATGAAATCAAAGAATCCATACACTGCCATAGTGTTTGCAGAGCATTATTTTAAATATGTAATATAATAGAATATATTCGGAATGCACTTAAATTTGTGCCTGCTGTTATCTGATGCGCAATTTTTATTGTATTACATATTAGTATTCCCAATTTTTAAACGTTGCACATGTGCAGATTGGTGATTGCAATCGACATCGCGCCTCTGTACACACACTAAAAGGAATATCGAGGTCGCGGTGTTATCGCGCCGTTATATAAAATATTTCTCAACAAACGGCCACGTACCGTTCGATTATTATTGATAATGCAAAGATATGTGTAGCTTGTTTCGCACCCAGTCAACGAAGATCAGTGCTCGGGGTGATAGCCTCGTGTTTACTTCTTTTTCGTGCCTTTATTCTAGAAAAAGAGTTATTACAAAATGAGTGAAAACACAGAGGAAAATAATGTGAATTTGGGCTCGGTGATAACTGACAAGATTGCCGAAGGCATGAAAAATATGGATGTGGTGGGCACGTTACAAAAGATAGTCGCATCGGATGCAAATGACGAGGAGTCGCTCGCGATAAAGCAGAAACTCCAGGGTGTCATAGACAAGTATAAAGAGATGTCCGAGGAGGACAAGATGGAGTTCCAGAACCAAGTTAAGGAAGCTCTCAAATCTAAGCTGAGCTTGAAATTCCAGGACAAGATGGGGGATATAACCGCTCAGATCCAAAACTTTGTTTTTTATAGATTGGCAATGTACGCTGCCATTGCTATCTTAGTGTTCATTGTAGTTGGTATGGTTATTTATTTCTTTGTTTTTTTTATTATTTTTCATGTTGTCTGTCTCCACTTGCGGCTTGTACTTGAGCACTTGATTCTTTTTTTTTTATTTTACATTGATTTAAACTTTTACATGTAAAAGAAAGTGAACTTACTTTTCACAAAACAACTGTAAAAGAAACCAAGATGTGAATATTATCAATTGCCGATCAAAGAGAAAGAGCATCAATGAACCGACATCAGACGACAGTAAAGTCATATGAAGATAAAGTTAAGTCCTTGGAAAAAAGTGATAGTATACATTCTTTAATGACTTCGGCTTCTTTGTTTTTTAATCTCGCTTCCTGATATATAGTCTATTTTTATATTATAACGCTAACTTTTTTAATATAATTATTTTACTTTTATATATATATATATATATATATATATATATATATATATATATATATATATATATATATATATATCTTAATATTTTAAATATCATTCAACAATCACAAGTTAACACATTTGAATTTCGACCAATGAACTTTTCACATATTTCAAACTGAACATCAAGATCAGTACATCCTAGGTCACGTTAAGCTGATGATCCCGAATGTTGCCAACGCTTTGGTGACAATGCTCATTAGCAACTCCTACCTCACTTTGGTCTGGCATTGATGGAGAATTTAGTTCAATCTCTATTATCTGATAAAAAAAATTGGCATATATGTCAACACAGTGGGCTGATAAAAACTCCAAACACCAACTAAATTGTATTGAAGAGTGATCTACAAGTTGTGAAAAAGTTTAGTTATGATTTTATTTTCTGATTAATCACTACGCCTAAAAACTCGTGAAAGTATTTTGTAATTAAATAGGTTCTGTATAACACATGCGCACAAGTCAATCCTACACTTGGATAATAACTAGATAATAAATAAAATGTAATTTTAAGCATAATATAATGATTATAATTAATTTAATGACATTCACGAAAATCTGTCAAAAAATAGCAAATATACTTTCATTGTATCATTAGAAAATTTTACTGTTATATCAAATTAAACAATCAATCAAACCCTATCAAACAGTCGAAAACAATCTTGATATAAATTATATCATTAATTATTGTTGATTAACATGATAATCTTATCTATGTGAGCAGTTTTATAACTTTAATATATTTCTTAGTAACATTAGGCAATGTGGGTAAACCGAGTGATTAACATGTTTAATCTCTACCCTCAACTTGAATTAAGATTGTGAGAGGATCTGACTGAAGAATTGACCACCAGCCAATTGGTGGTCAGGTTTTTAGTCACACCCTCGTATATGTATTATATTTAACCGTTAAATATAACTGATAAAAATATTATTTAAAATATTTTTTTTTGCTGATGAATTAGTTTATTTGATAGTTTTTGAATCACAATCACACTTTTTTAACATAATTGTGTTCTTCTTTATAGTGTTCTTTGGCTACAAACTGTACAAGTCGATAAAAGACAAAGAGATCAAGAAGGAGGAGAAGAAAAAACAGAAGCAAATGAAGAAGAAAAAATGATAAGAGAAAGTGGAGTTAAAACGTAACGACACACCGCGCCGACTATTGGAAAAACGACTGATTTGTTATAACGTTTCATCGTATGTTGGATAATTTAGATTAATAATTATTATTGTGTATTGCAAATAATGATATTCGTAAGTCAGTTATTTATTTAATAATAATAAACAAATAAATTCAAAGTATGCATATGTAAATTAATAATGGATTCTCATAATTTTTTTAATACAACTCAAATTCTAGCTAAGCCTCAGAAGGCTGTATGAAATATCAGCAATTATATTTTTGTTTTCTTATATTAACATCTTTTTTTTATTGCTTTGCTATCTGATCAACATAAATCTCTGTCTTGTCCCCCGAATGCTATTTCATCTTATTTTCTTGTTTTCATTTTCTATATCTAAATATGTACATTAATAAATAGTACATAACAATAAATAAATATTCCTTCCTATTTCTAATCCAAAATAAAATAAAGAGATAGTGACTAGGTTCTATATATTTTAACCGTATTATTCAGTTTATGTACGTCAGGGGCAACCATATAGAGTTCCTAAAATTTTTTCCAAATATAATATATAATAAGTGGAACAAAACACTAGTTTCAACAACATCTAAAAAAATACATTGATTAGTTGATGATTTTCATTTTATATTATGAGGTAGGCGCATGCAGGTGTTTTTCAAACCACAGTCACTTAGTCATTAGTTAACATAATTGTATTTTATTATACAGTATGTTTCATAATTCACTTATTATCTGATTACAAAGAATGAGCAGCTTGGCAGTTCAAAAATTCAAAATTTCATATAAAATTTCCTTTTGTGAGATGTATTGAGTTGTAAAAATAGTGAGGTTATAAAATGATATTAAAAGCTGCCGTTTTGTGATACCACGGTATTACTAGCATACAAAAACAGTACTTGCACCAAGTACTGTTATATGTAATAAAGTAGCATCATATATGATGTTAGCCCACATTTTATTTTAATGACGTTTAGATGGATGACTTTATCAACTGTTACTATATGTAGAAGCGATGTATACGCCGAGATAGCACTGAGGAATATTCAGTTTGGGGGCTCATCTGGATTTAGCCGACGTTGCGTCTAAGGTGCCCAGGCGCTTCGGGCCGAGATCGTCTAGTGGTACTATCGTTTTCAATTGTTCACTCCCGTAAATTATATGTTTTCTGTATAAAAGGTAGATCGATCCCACACCTGCCCTCGTAATTGGTTTTTATTCAACTGCGTGTGAGCAAAGTACATCCGATCCGCCGGCAAGGAAGTCTTTGGCGTCTCTCGCGCATCTCTTTCTCGCCCCCGCGTCTGTCAGTTGTCTTTTGCCTATGGAAGACAAACTACAATATTAAAGGGGGATGGCTTAATTAAGCAATTAACCACCACGTATTATACAATATTTTATTAATGTAAAAGCGGCATTGAAGCAATCGACAGACTGCAACAATTAGCCCTAAAATATAGAAAATGTTACCATGTTCAAAAATTTAAATACAGTGAGCAATTAAGGTCCAGGAATACATTGTTGCTTACAAGTAAAATGTAATAGTAACACCATACATGAACAAAGAACACAAGATGTAAACAATCTTATTAATGATAGTAAATTACTTAAATGTTAAACTAGCCAATTGTGCATGTTTCTCATTTTATATAATAAATTTAATGGAAAAAGGAAAATTATCTAAATAGAAAGACACAAGTGTAACTGCTTCATCGGATACAAATTTAAACCCGTATGTGTGGAAAAACGTCAAGAATTTATGCCATGTATTGTTGATTAGTAGAGTACAAACAAATTGAAAAACTATCAACATTGTTTTTGTGAATCTTCGTCAAGAAATATTAATCTATTCAATATAATACATACCACTTGTATAATAGTATGTAAGTTTAATATCTAAAATTTCATTCTATGTATTATAACTTATACATCAGAAATATAGGGCTACCTCCATGTTATATATGAAAATATTGTGACTACCCTATAGATGTGCTGTTTTTATTTATTTCATTTTAAGAAATCGACCTAGCTCTTTGTACCTCTGATGTACAAATATACGTAAAAAGCCTCGCGACTCAGCAATAATAAAAGTGAAATTCGATATATTTTGATTGATAGAGTAAAAAAGGCCATGCATATAGCAATCGGTCTTGGCATATTTTGCGGAGAAATCATTTTATAGGAAATGAAATAAAATATTCCAAATTAACGTAAAACTTATAAGTTATTTGGTTATTTCTTATATTTTGTGAAGTTTAAAAAGATTTGCTTACGAGTGAATCGTGATTTAAGAATTTATTTAGTGTTTATGGTTGAAAAATGTAATCATTTCATGGAACTGTACACATAACTTGGCGACAATTATTTATCTGTAACTTTTAATATACTTTGAAGTTTGTTACATCTTAATATAGTATTGCCATGCTAAAAATTGGTATTCTGCAAAGGGAAAATAAATGTCGACCTCTTATTACTAAAATGTCTAATGTTCATTAATTAAATGAACCACAATACACAATTTTTTAATTTACGCCTTGACTACCGATCTGATTAAGATGGTCGCGATTGTCCATTAGTGAATTTTGAATTGGAAGAGTAAATAAGTCCACTTTTCGAAGAGCATGTCAAGTTGTCTGTCATGGACATTGTCGTCCCATTGTCTGCCCGCACTGCGCCTGCGTCGAAAGGTCAAAAACACCACAACTGAGTGTTGTGGCAAAACCTGACAACGAATACCAATTATTAGAATATAACTGACAACTTCAATCTGTGAAATAACTAATGAATGAATTTGTATAATAATAAGTTAAAGATGATAGTAAAATTTGATTTTTTGTCTTTGATTATGGATCATGATTCACCATAGATAGGTCTACGATTTAGTTATTTATTTACAGTTACAACAACATCATTTATAATCATGTCTGTGTACGTACATTTCGGCATAGCTAAGTTATGTGTTCAACCATTTGAGATCATTTTTTTGTAAACTTTTCTATTTATTTTGTTACAAGGTATTATAAAATTGCCGTGTTCGTGATTCGTACATACATTCCTTGAATGAATTAATTTTTGAATAAATTTTATTTTTACAATTATAAATTTGTTTTGATGCCCTTGCGCTTTTAAATTCTTTTATACATTTAACTATGATTACAGTCAAAATAATATTGTGTTGAAAACTAGAAATATTAAATAATTATATATATATTGCTATATCATGAAGTGTATGTTGGTGTTGCACACAGATTCCGTACTGTGAAAACATGCAAAAAAGTGCATTATAGTATACTGCATAAAACTAAAATATAATGCAAAAAGTGCATCAGTTGTAGTTAAGGCAGAAGACACACTACATCTCATGATGTCATTCATAGAACATCAAATTACATTTCTATATATTTTTTTAAGTATATATGAACAGAATAAAATAGGAATATTATTAAAAAAAATTATTTCAAACATTTGTCAATGATAAATAATGATTAAAAGGTAATAATCGATGATTTATGAGAAACTTCTTAAAGATAGCATTTTGATAATTCCATTTTATGCCTAACCATTATGCACCTTAGTCAACAGCTATGGGACATTATTTTCTACATTCATGGATACTTCAGAAAATTATCTTATTGTCCAAAAACTAAGTTTTTTAAGATTAATCACATATGTACACCATGCCACTTTTAATATAATTCATTTTATTATCAATTGCATGCAGTCCATAAATCAGATGGGTAGGCTTGCCAAGTAGGCTTTGCCAAATGCTTACCAAACTGAACTAAGTCAAAGTTATCCTAACCAAAACACATTAGTATTAAGGACTAAGATCTAGATGTCATGTTTAGGTCAATCTTCCATTTGCTAACAAGTGTGCCAGGAGTAGGTTTTTTTTTTTATCTTTCGTTTTAGATCACTTTTAGGAAGTTGTGACTTTTTATTTTTTTTATTTTTAAAGTAGTTTACCTTACAAAGATATTTCATGTATTTCTCGCTTTGTAATTACTATGCTATAAATCGTCACTGCTTTATCATATTTAAATCTAAACAAACGGTTAATGAATTTATAAACATTGATAAAACTAAACAAAAAAAATTACTTGCTGAAATTAGTAAATCATTTTTAACATTATTAATACACATTCTTTCAGAATTTCTTTTATGAGGTAAATAAAAGACGAAAATTTATAAACAAGTTTTATTACTAAAAATACACAATATGTATATTTTTGGCCTTAATCGATATTAATTGTATAGAATACTAAGAAAAATAAAATTTTTAATCGTTTAATCTACTGAGACATTTCATCAGATATAATAAAGTTCTTTAATGGAATGTACGAAGACTTTACGATTTGGCCGCAATGTCATTCAAATAAATTACATTTACATATAGGGTTTTTCTTTACAACATTCCTATTAAAAATACAATTTTCATTTCAGTCAACTATCTATCAATTTTTACGATGCAATCCCAATTTGAAGAACCTCGACTTTGAACAAAATTATCACAGAATAATGAGGTTTTCTTCAAACATACTTATCGAAAATTTCAATGATAACAGGTTTTCACCGAAACATATTTTTATTTAAACCAAAAACATCGGAGATTTCAAAAAAAATAAAACTGCACACTTCAAAACGCTGCCTCTGCACTGAACCAGCCAAGTATGCCCGGGACTATAGAGATAATCCCATAATAATATTGCGAAAATACATCAAAAAGATAGATTTATGTGTTCCACGATCACTTTTACATTGAAGGCACTTAGAAAATGACATTGAGCTTTTTTTTTTCATCTTTTTACTTAATTCATAATTTTTACAAATCTATAACTTTTTCGCATTTTTTTTTGTAATATTAACTAAGAGAAACCAGAGATTCAATTTGTATAAATCCCTAGAAACGTCCCAATTTAATAACAAATAGGAAATTGAAATCAAACCGGTTGAAATAAAAATAGAATATGTACGTAGGCGCCATTTCTACTCACACACATTTTATATATTCATTAAAGTTATGAACTTACATTTGCACATTCAACTATAATACGACGCGTGTGTGAATAAAAACGGAAATTTCATCTACTTAACTAGAAATATTATTTTTATACATCAAAATAGATTTGTGCGCCCAGTATTCAATTCTTCTTCAGCGGGTCTAGATTGTCTATTGAGAAGTCGTCGTTTCCGAAGGTGATGCCTCTACTAAAGCCGTCCTAAATAAAAAAAAAACATTATTAGAAAACACATGCGAATTTCTGTATTGAAATATACTGTATTTTAACTTTAACAAATAGATACATTTACACAAATTTTATAAATTATTTTTAATAATAGTAATGTGTAAACCAATATAATATGTATACATTTAAAAGAGATGTCTCATATCCGACCTACACTTTGTATATTTCTTACAAAATCGAATAAAAATGTAATGGAAAAATAATATAATTGCAATTTCTGAAGTTTTTTTTTTTGGATAAAAGCATTATTAAATATATTCGTTCCAAATGTTAAGGATCAATCACTTTCACAGTAACTGATAATAAGAAATAACAAAATTGTAATGATTTTCCCACTATCATCCCAAATTAATTTATAAGTTTAAAATATACAATAAACAGGACTTTTTACAAACCTATATTTTTTGTTTTATGACTGTGTTGAGTTTTATAGTTATGATTTTCGAACGTTCCTATAAACTTCAATATTCAATCAATATAAAGTCAATGTATTGATACAGTCATACTGAAAAAAAGTGCACTGCTATTTCATTTTTGCTTGTAGGAGTATCCCTCTCTGTCTCAGATATGATCGCTCGTCAATATTTATTATATCAATGACGCCATTTTTATTTTTTAAGTTAAGTATTGCCTTTAATTATGTATTCAATAGCTTTGTGCAAAAAAGAATGAACCTTCAATACACTAAAATTATAGTCAAAGCACTACAGTTATTAATGGCGTTTTTTAAATTAGTTATGTACAAGATACAAGCCGGAGGCTAACTATATTAGTGAAACATCTCCTTTCATCATTCTAAGTCAATGGAATGTACCCTATAGATTTTGATGAGCGAGTTTATGAATATAAAATATGTTGTTGAATAACAAAAAAACAAATGGCGGTGTCTTTTGAGTGTGTTGACATAGAAGCTTAAATATTTGAAAAATCTAAGAAAGGAAAAAAACAAAAATTAATATGCAAAAACTAAAATTAACTAATGTAAAATTATTTTCAACTGAATATTTGTATCCGCTCCTGAGAAAAAGGACTTTAATAGACAGTCAGATAATAACGAGATCTAAAATAAGGGTTCGTTATTTTTCCTTTGGGGGTATGTTATCTTAGGAATTAGTACAAAACATAGCCATCAGAGCTGTAAGTTCAAATTTGGAGATAGTTTAAAAGCTCACTTTAAAGAAGACAACTATTTTACTCTATGATACAATGTTGTATATGCGAAAACATTAATATTTTCCCTAAAAAGGACAACGGTAACAAAATAAAAACATATTACCGGATTCAGACAGTAAATGCGAGACAATATTTTTTTAATGGGTGACTAATATTCGGCATAATTTTTATAACATAATCCCGTAAGAAGTAAATAATACGTAACCGATTTAAAAAATGCACTAAACGCCAACTTATAAATAAAGACCATTATTAGGCTATAATGAGTCTTTTTTAAAATATTACCTAAGTAAAACTTAAAAATAATTAAATATTACCTAAGTAAGACTACTGAGGTAATATTTAAATTATAATAACACTTGCCATTAAAAACACATATAAAAAAGAACTGAAAGAGTTTTCGTCGCTTTGCTCTCGTTTTTTGCAACCGAAACTATTTTAACTTGCAACAAGAGTATGTGAAGATGATATTGAATGGAAAATAATTTATTTTTTTATTAGTCTACAAACTCCCAGTCGAATTCGAAGATGTTGAGGATTCTACAATAAAAATCTTCTAAGTTGAAGTGTGGTTAGTATTTTCCTTCTTCTCATATCTTCAATCTGCGCATAGATTAGAAATAACGCCCAAGTTGCAGCCTTAAGATTCGAACTCGCGCCACAGACGTGGTTTAAGTTTAATGCTAACCACAGGACTATCCATAGTTTTAACGGTATAAATCGTTTTACACGGTTAAAATCGAAATTAAATATTTTATTCAAAGTAAAACGCACTGGTTTGGATAACACTAGGAGAAGAACTGGCAGTAAACTCGTCTAAATCATTTTCTTTTTCTTCTTCACATTTATCATGCTCACACACTAATGCAATGAGTTTTCTTCTTTGAGCAACCTTTGATACACTTCTCATTATTTCTGTCTATTATTATCTAAGTTCAATATTCGTATGGTCGTCATTTAGCCCGGCATACCTTCATCTCGGAGATGGTCTTATCGAGGAATCCATTGAAGTTGCTGTCCAGCTCCACGGTCTGCTTCTCGCTCAGGTTGCCGAAGCCGTTGAACGCGTTCCCGTAGCCGTTGCTGAAGATGTTGTTCCCAGCCTTCTGGGTGTCGAACGGGTCGTAGCCGTTGAAGCCGTTGGCGAGCGCGGCCGCGTTCGCGAACACCGACGTCTGAAGGTCGAAATCGCTTATGTCGTAATTAGGTTTAGACTGAAACGGGGTGTTCGCGTGAGCGGCCGGTGGCATTTGCTGGAAAGTCGTGTTCGGCATCGAGAACGGAGTGGAGCCGAAGAGGTCGCTCCCGTTGATGCCCTGAACGGGCGGTTGGCTCTGGACGTTGTGTGCGTTCTGATTATTCTGAACATTCTGGGTGTTCTGCGCGTTCTGGTTGCTGTGGCGTTTCGACGTCTTGGGGGGCGGGGCCACTGCAAATTGCAAAGTCGAACGGGTTAGAGATAAACGTTTATTAAATTCAGTTATAATAAGTATCAATAATTACTCTCCGATGGTAATGCTGAAGATTTCTGTAACTGGCCATTTGTAATGAGAATATTAAAAAGATAAATTACTGTTTTTTATTAATGTAACTCTTTGGGAGTACGTAATATTTTAATTACTGTGGATTGTCATTTCTTTTTTCATCGTTTTGAAAATACGATTAATTTAAATCGCGAGAATATTCGCGCCACGATTTTTTTACAATTTTTAGTGTGACTCAAATCAACAAAAAAGTTGCCAGGACCTTGGCATCCATGTTGTAGTTCTATAAGTTCCTGGTTCAGTGAATTCAGATGTGGATGTGATCACCTCTTTGATGGTCTATGTGAAAGGTCGGTCGACAACTATAGTTGTCTGAACTAATATTGATACTGTACAACTAAAAAATTACTCATGAAAAAATTCATCTCTATTAGGTGTTGGTATGAGCCAAGTGAGAAAGATATCGCGTTTACATCTGAACCTTTGGAAGCTTTACGTTCAATGGATGCCGCATGAGTTAACGCGTGACCATGAACGACTGCACGTAATGTTGTAATATAATAAAAAAAGTATAACGGAGGATAATCATTGGCTGTATATAGTCAGGGAACATACGTTAAAAAACCAAAAATATATCACAGAATAATACGTGGTCTCATTAAAGAGAATCAAACAATTTTTATATTAATAGCTAAGATGCTGCATATAACAGTTAGCACCTAGATTAATTAAATGTATTTGTATAAAGGTAATTGTATATCTATGTTGTTACATATCGTCTATACTAACGCCAATTCAAAGACATACATGTTTGCGTCCATATTACAAACCGTTTTCGAAACAAAGAAATGGCCTAATTATGAAAATATGAAAAAAAATCCATCCTCATTCTTTAATTTCAATTTTAATGCCGTACATAAATACGTGAGCGATAGCAAACGATTTCTCGCGCCGGCTTTTCGCGCAGCCGATCCCCCCTCTTCCTCGACGCGGCTAGCCAATCGGCGCGAGCTTCTTACTGCGAAGCACTCTACTATTAGGTAGGAAATGGCGCGAATTTTAATTACGATGAACGCCTGTTATGATTTTTTTTTTAAACAATGGCGCGGAATTCTTTTCACGGTCTCGGAAAGAAATCCTTATCGTTGGTTACACTCGAGCGCTCGACGGATGGGAGCTACACGAAAAAAAGTGTAACCGCAACGAATAATGCTGAGCCCTGAGTAGTGTGTGCTAAGCTTAGTGTATACTGTCTCAATCTTTCTGTTTCTTTGCCTTATTTTTTTAGAATTTCAATAATTAATAAAATTTACAACTTATAAACATTTCTTACTATTCATTAAATTATATTATTACTATTATTTATTTAATTACTTTCAAACGTCTTTCAAACAAATTAATTAATTTCATTGCTATTATTCAATCAATGAAACATATTTACACGTAGCGAAAGGAACTTCGTTCTGACCGGATATCCCAAAGACACCTTATGACTTTTTTATGAGGTTCAAAATTATATCATAAATGTTTTGTAATATATATATGTATATATATATAATATAAATTATACTCACGCAGCGGGGGCGGCGGTGACGCTATCGAGTTGTCTCTGGGCGGCGGCGCGGGGAAGGGCGACGAGTGCCGCACCGCCGGCTCGGCCTCGAACGCGCGCGGGTCGAAGTCTGCCAAATCGAAATGTCGTAAATCGTACGCTTAATTCTTCCGAATCTAGCTGAGAAGTAACAGTGCATTATTCACTGCGGGAGGAAAGTACGACTTCCTGATTCGGCAGTGTTATAATTACAGGTGTCGGTGTGTCATACTTTCCTCTGGCAGCGAGTACACATTTATTTTCACGCCAGGATGGAAAGTTCTCGAGAGGTAAGTGCTACATTTTCTCCAGGCCCACATCCAGATGGACAGTTCGCTTTTAGTCCCCGATATAGTTCCCGTTCGCAGATCGTTGTGACACGATCGCTCGGGCGGGAATATCGTATCGGAAAAGGAAAGCGAACTTTCCATACCTGAGCGAAAATAGTAGCGGAAGCTGTTACTTTACGTCTGTAACAGCCGTCGTGCTACGGCCGAGTTAGCACGACTTTATTATAGCCTTTATTGCTGAAACCAAACTAAACATTATTTATCTGACTTATATATATACATTAACACATCGGTTATCCTAAATTTATCAGCATGTCTTGTGACTCATAGGCCTCTTCCAGCCTTTTCCACTCCTCTCTGTCTCTAGCTTTCCTTGACCAGGTAGCCTCTCCAATTTTTCTTACATCATCCATCCATCTTTTTGCCTACCTGCCTCTTTTTCTTGTGCCATCACGTGGTTGCCACTCCGTTAAGATTTCGGTCCATTTTATTCTGCTATCTCTTGATAGCAGAATAAAATGCTACGAATGCTTAGCACGACTACTTCATGGCAAATCTTTATATTCTACTGTGTAATAAGCTATGTTGGGATTATTTATTTCACAAGTTCTTTTTCTGATACATTATTTAACTAATTAATAAAAAACGAATTATTTTTTTTCTAATTGTTTCTTTTCAAATATCTCATTTTTCTATACTAATACATACTAAACGAATAGTTTAGTATCGCTTTATATATATACTATTAAAAAATAATAAAATAAGCAAACAATATCACACGTTCCAGGTACATCAACCGTATTTTACACAAAATTTGAAAAACATCCAAGTCCTGAATAAAATTTGATCGACCATTTAATTTATCCACGCTACATTTGGACAGCGTTGATTATTAAAAATCATACTGTCACGTCACGGTACGGCAGTCGCTGCGATCGCAGAAAGTGCCTGAAGTTTACAATGACTTGATGCGAGACATGTACCTGGATGTCGCCACCCAGATCCGTAGCACACCTGTTTAAAGTCGGAGTGGGTGTACATCAAGGATCGCCTTTGAGCCCATTATTATTTAACCCGATTATGGATTACATCACATGGAACATCCAAAAAGAGATCCCATGTAGTATGTTGTATGCAGAGCATATAATGCTAGTAGAGAACAACGCATCAAAGCTTCAAAAAGTTTTAGATGTATGGGTGGCGGAAATGGTAAAACACGGTCTGCGAGTGAACGGCACAAGAACGAAGTTTATGAAATGGGACTTTGGTGGAACTGAGGAGGTTACTTGTAATCTTGTAGTGGACGGCAATAAAATCCCAAAGGTGTCGCGTTTTAAATATCTCGGCTCTAGGCTGACAGATGACTCAAAAACTGACGAAGATGTGGACCACGCGTCAATTCGGCTTAACTTAAGTAGAAAACGCTATCCGGCGTTCTGTGTGATAGAAAAATGCCAATAAAAACTAAAGCTAAAATACATATGGCGGCCGTTAGACCTACCATGACATATGGCTCCGAATGCTGGACAACTTTGAAGAAGCACAAACAAAAGCTCCATCCGACAGGGTTTAAAGAGCTTCGCCGAGCAGGTGGAGTGACACGCTTGAATAAACTACGGAACGAATATGTCAGAGGATGCTTCGAAATTGCACCGACAGCCGAGAAGATCAAGGAGGGGCGACTAAGATGGTACGGATACGTCGTGAGGCGAGACGATAGCTACTCCATAAACACAGTGCTTAATATTAATAGCATGCAGCGATCAAGAGACAAGCCGCCTGCCACTTGGTCGTATACTGTCGAAAAATCCTTTAAGCTCAGAATATCCCATTGTTGACAAGCCAGGACAGAATGGTCTGGCTCAAACGCACAAGAAGACCCGACCCCAAACGAAATTGGGACTAAGGTCAGGAAGAAGAAGAAATTATACTGTCAAGTTTGTGTTTTAATTTTTATCGAATTCTAATATAAATTAACATCCCTTTTACTTGACTATGGGCCGTCATAACAAAATCAATACAAAAATTTATATCCATTAGATGGTGAGTCCGTTTGGTGAAGGGACACCGGAAGGCTCAAGTAAATCTTACCACTATCGGAGTCCGAATTCAGCAGGAGCCCTTCGAGTTTCGTGCCCACGACCGGATTCTTGGAAGGGCTGTCGCCCATCAGCTCCACGTGCTTACTGTAAATAAATAATAAACATAGTTATAGAAACGGCTTGTTTGAAATTTCCCAAAAATCAATATCTATTTTAATATTGTTGTATTATATATCTAGTGATGTATTGTTATTTTAATATATCTCGGAATTAAAAAGCTGACGAAATTGTGAATAACCACAGTTGTAGAATTGGTGAACTTTTTTTACCAAAAACAAACGCAGACGCAAGGTTTCGTTTAAACGTGGTACGGTATGACGCTTACAGTAGTGATGAGTAGATAACGATTTTTTTATAAACAGAACTACAGACAATAATGCCTTTATGGTGCTTTCAAAATTTTGAAATTGGGCGCCTGACCACAAATATTCAGGAATTATAATGCTGTATATGTCAAACGATGTAATGATATCTTAATATAGAGAGACCGGTAAGAAAACACATGAGATTATCAACAATAATTATTGTTATAGCAATTGCCATATTCGGTGTTTTCTACACAGCGACTACCATAAAGAAATCTTTATGGTAGTCGCTGTGTAGAAAAGAACGAATATAATAAAATATTCATTTTATAGAGGCAGCATCTTTCGCACAATTGTTGGACGTGACACTAATGGATGCCCACGCTTCATAGCTATCAGTTGCAAAGTTTAGGTGCGACGTTGCGTTACGTCCTTTGGCTATGTATTCAGACAATGCAGAAGTTACAATGCCGCAAATAAATTATATTTAATTTTAAAAAAGTTTATTGCATTAAACATTCGTTGATTTCAAAATACCCATCGTGTCATTTTTCGTATTGAAAGAGCTATTGATTATATTAAAAATCTAGTTGACTATCATTAGCAAGATTTAACTACTTAAACATAATATGTGGCAAAAATTCATCCAACATTATAATAAGTTTCTTTCAAGCGTATGTAAATCATTTTACATTAATGCGATAATCTATATTTATAGTATTTAAAGTTAGAGATTAAGATTAAGATTTCGTTATATACTAGATGTCGTCCGTATCAGTATATCAGATTGCATATGATTTTGCGCTCTCCCTTAAAAAAATTCTTTCTTTTTTGCTTTTATGAAAATATATTTTCAAGATGCTTACCCACAATATGCAATAATATGCAGCATGCAACCCAATTTTATTCACCTCAACCGCTACATAATTTATGTATAATTTCCACTACATTTCGTGCCAGCGCAGCACATCCTCAGGAATAGTATTTCCTTTCACATTTGTTTAACAAATCATAATACTTGCTTAAGTGTTCGATATCTACTACCCACTAGCATCATAATTCGATTCATTGAATGAGGACTCGTGGTGGAAGACCAGTTCCGAGGATCATCAGTGGGTTGCATGCTGACTTCATTCAGGCACGCGACTCGTCATGAATTTCAGAGAAGCAAGGACACAATAGACTATATATTATTTAAATCCCATTACTTGTTGAATGTTGGTTTCCCGTTGTAGGCGGGCGGCGGCGTGGTCAGCAGCAGGTTCGAGTCGTTGGACTGGCTGGCCGTCTCCGAAAGACTGTGGTTCGATAATTCCATGCCTGGTGATAATAACACCCATCGTTAATGGAATGAAAATTTACGATATGCGTGTTGGAAAAATGTTTAAATATATTGTTCACATTAGAGAGGATCCGATAATTTCGGTTTTAACATAAGAAAATTATTTAAATGTAATTCAGCAATAAATAGTTTATAGAACCTTTTTTTAGAATCGACATCCCCACTCGACAGATTAAAGAGATGTTTAATTGTTTATGTACCCGAATATGTCACTCATAAACAGACAGACTTTCAGAGCAATTTAATTTAGAAACTGTCCCACATACAAATACGTATATATATATATATATATATATATATATATATATATATATATATATATAACGAACTACAAAGCCATTGTACTTCAATAGCTATAAAAATATGTAGGTACGTGTTGTTGTGCTGTTTTGTTTTATTGTCACTGTTGTTATTGTATCGTGTTTTTATCACTCCACCATTGGAACACGTTCTCCACGCTAGCCGAGTACTAATTGGAGTCCGCTAACAAGATCCGTCACTGGCGACTTAATGTATTCTCCGAGGCACTGAACAAGTGCTTTTAAGTCAAAAACTCATTGGATAATTCAGCGGCCGAGGACAAAATTTGGAGCTTTCTGATTCCACTTATTGTTCGATTACATTTATATGTAATTTAAAAAAAAGTGTATTATAATTGGCATACTAGAATCACTTATAATTTGGTGACGTGCACACACGGACATGCAAAAAAAAATGCTCAATTTTGCATAATTTAGATACGGAAAATATGGAAATTTCCAAAATTGTCTTATTTTTCATATATTTAAATTATTGAAAAAAATTTCTATGAATTTTTTCCGACAAATTTTATTTACCATAAAACATTAAGTATTTGACTTTTCTTACGACATTGAATAGAATTATGTATATAAGAAACATCGAATCTATATTTAGTTCGTTCGGTCGCCGCCAGGTGGTGCCGAAATCGATGATCGTAAAAAAGAAAAACATCTCACCCGAATCGCCGACGTTGGCGCCCCCGTTCTGCGACGCGAAACCGTTGGAAACCGTTAGAGAAGCTATCTGCTTCTCCAGCTCGGCGGGCGCCTTCCATTCGGTTATTTCGGTTAGCTTATTCTTTGCCAAATAACTGGTTAAGTCTTCTTTGTACGTTATTTTGGAAAGCTCCTGCGAAGATGATATATGAAGGTCAACGAAGGTCAATCTCCATGTAAAATAAAACAAAAACAATCTACATAGAAAAACATATGATTTACATGTAATTAGGTTAGAAAAGAGAATATCAGAATTCGAATCTAACTGCACTTACGCTGCCATAGATGTGGAACATATGATTATATACATATAAATATTGTATTTGTTTTTAATTCTGTCACTTGTATGTTAATATCATTGTGAATTTCAATGTCATTTAATGCATATAATAGCGCAACGCATAGCTTTGTTGTGACTCGCAGTGCTTAACTACAGAAAATTTGAATAATTTATATGCATATAGATAATTTTAATATTTATAGGATTAAATCACTAGAAAACAATATTTATATATAGTTTAAAATGGTGTCTTGTTTTATGTTTTTGAATTCATTTCAATCTTGAAAAAAACGATAGGTTTTTAAATTTTCGTTATTACGAACTTTGGTTGTTTGAAACTATGACTTTAAAATAATTTTGTATATTAGTTATTTTAATTTATGACGACAAAAACTACATTATAATAAAAAGCAAATTAATTACAAAGTGTCATATAGGTATAATATATATTATTGAATTTTATTTTCAATCGAATACAGGCTAAAGTTTCGAATTTTTAACTTTTTTTTTCCCTAGCACACGCGAATTATTAAGGATCATCACAAAGTTTATAATGAGTTTGCATTTATTATGTATTTATCAACCTATCAATGACAATATATTTAAAAAATAATAATATTACGCAACGATAAAACTTTAGTTTCACAGTTTCAAACATATACTTATATATATCGCCTGATCAGTGTTAAGGTGAAGATGTTTACGGCTACTATCCCGCAGCTTATTTTCAGTCACCTGTAAGCGATTTTTGTACGTGAGGAGCTGCAGCTCGAGCCGCTTGTTCTGCAGCGACAGCTTCTGCATCTCTATATATTTCCCGTTGTCGTTCAGGAACCGCCTGGAACAACGGATTACGTTACGATTATCTGTGACGCTCTATGGTCTACGAAAATGGCTGAACAGATGTGATATCGAAAAAAAAACATTCGAAAAAAAAATGTTTATATTTACGCCTGTTAGATGATTTAAAGCATTCTAGAAGGATCTATACGATTTTACTTCTTCATTTCGTGACGCCCTCGTAAGAATTAATCTTTTGCTTCTTATGTCAATTGCACACCGCAAGTGCAAAACTTTCGAATATAATGTTCTAAACCGTGTTACAATAGTCAGCAATCTTTACGATTGCTGCAATAATCTGCAGCCAGGTGTGAACAGATAAACCGAACTTGCTTCCCTCGTCTGTTAATTAAAAAAGTATCAACACGTATGTAAAAGTTTACAAAAATGTAAATATATTTATAAATGGCAGTTGCCGTTAAATTATTTGCAGCTTACATAAAAAAAAATTAAGTGGTTAATATTACTAGCAGCAAGACTACGGCGGCACACATTTTTCGTATAAATTTCACTTAAATTAATTTTTAAATTTAATTAACCTTTAAACATTATTTGATTCAATTAACAGACGTGGATACATTTTTCTAATGCCGGATCTTAAGACTATTATCACAAACACGGTTTACACTCCTCTTTGGAGGTAGACAGAGAATACGTTCAATAAGGCTTATTTAGTACAAAAAAAATAATGTGTTTTACGAGAACTATCGTCACTACCTGTATGCAAGATCAAAAGCCTGCCCTATGGTGAGGGTTATCTCGGAGGCCAGTTTGGTCGATATGAACACGAAGCACTGGTGCTTCTCGTCCTCGCCGCCGCCCGCGCCGTTGGCTATGCTGCCCTTGGCGATGAACGAGAAGTACTTCTTCGCGCCCTTATCATCGGCGCAGTAGGATATCCTGTGCAGCGGGAACTGGTGCAGGATGTTGTTCGACCTCGGCTCCTACAACAACAGTGCAATAGCGTTTTACTACAAGAGGTGATTTCAGGAGTGAAGCCATAATCGAGTGTTCTCAGACTGCAATGCATTAGTTTAGACGATTTGTAGGAACAAGAAAAAATGACTTATGACCAGAGAGATTTAATAGGTTTTTATTGAACATACGCACTAGTAAAAGGGGTTACGAGAATTAGCCAGTTAACTTTTTCGCGTTTAGTCGCTTTCGTGCCAATTTACGAACCATTCGCTCGCCTAGTAATATTTCATTTAAAAGAAAATAATGTCTATTATTGTAAAAATTAAACGTCCAATTGTGCGTTACATAATTATAAAAGGATTTTATAGGAAACAGTAGCTGGAATTTCGTTTTTTTTTAAGTAGGCAGTCACGTGAAATTAATTACTAGTACAATAATCACTAAGTTGCAATAGCGACATCTGTGATCTTCATTGTAAACTACATCGTACTAGTGACTGTCAGCAATTTTTTCATATCACTTCTGGCATATTTATTTTACCCGTTTTTTATCGACAAACAAGTATCTAGCACATAATAGTATCCACAAGCTACTTGACTTAGTAGCAGGCGAGATAATGTTTTAGACGTAGGATGCCCTAGGTTCTTCCAGTCCCTGCATATCAATAAATAACATCCCTGGTCTGTTCACATTATTTCTACATCCAACGTGTAGTCCAAGTACATATTGATGTATATGGACAATCTACGTAGCCGCATATACATCTGCTTATTTATGCATCAGCCAAGTTATGTGTGGGGTCGGCATTAAAAATTTGTAATAATATTATTAAAAAAAAATCTATTTTAAAATTAATGCCATACAGACGCATAATAACTTCACGGTAAACAAATCCAAAGACTATTGCAGTTGAAGCGAGCTTCTTAATCCGTAAGCGACGAGTCGTAAAATCACATAAAAATATAATCTAAGCATCATTTAAATATGAAAACTTTTATATGTAATTACATTGAAAATATTTGTCAAAAACTGATTGTGGATGATGTAGACTTTGCAACGAAATACAATAAGACCACTTTTTAAAAATATGACCAGTTTATTGGTCCATTTGAACACGTTAGTTTCGGAAAATACTAGACGAATTTTAATGGGATTTTCGCATACCTGTGAAAACCACACGACAATTCGTCTACTATAAAAACATCCCCATAAAATTTCGTCCGAGGCAAAGTCGCGGCCAAAATACAGTACATTAAAAAAGAGTTAATATTTGAGAAAGCATTTACAAGAAAAAAAATCATAGCGAATGCAATTTACAAGAGCAACTTCAACGTTTTAACGTTACGCGCGGGCCGTCGACACGTTAATCTAAAACGGATGCGACAAAAAAGATAAAAACCTAATTTGGCACCGCTTAGCGAAAAATTAACGAACCGCAAGTCTAGTCACTTCAATGTGATTATTCCAATCCGGTCAACGGCGTGATGAGTGTTCGCGGGTCGCGGGGTCACCGGGTCGCGCGCGCCTAACAGTGCTTTGAGGCGGACCGCTAAGGCGGCTGGCGTGTGCGCAGGCAAGAAGCCAGATCCCGATCGGAAAAATCAGCAACTATACTATATTAAACATTCGTTGCTTCGCTGTTACGACGAACGACGCCACTAAGATGAGGCATTAGAAAAATGTACCCTCATCTGTTAATTGAATCAAATAATGTTTTACAGGTAGATAACAGTATTATAAATTTGAGAGGACAATGTCTGCCACCGTAGTCCTGCTGCTACTAACATTAATTAGTTATTTTTTTATGTAGCCTGCAAATAATTTCATGGTAACTGCCAGTTATAGATATATTTAGAATTTTGTAAATTTTACATACGTGTTGATATTTTTTAATTACCAGATGAGGGAAATAAGTTCGGTCTGTCTACCTGTTCACTCCTGGCTGCAGGTAGCTGTAGCAGTCATAAAGGTCACTGCCTCTTGTAACAAGGTGTGAAACGTCATATTCGAAAGTTTTATACTAGCGATGTGCAATTAACATAAGAGGCAAAAAAATTATTAATTAATGTTAATAGCAGTAGGACTACTTTTGTTATTTGCCTTTAAGACATTACTTAATTCAATTAAAAGATGAGGATACATTTTTCTAATGCCGGATCTTAGACTACACGGTCTTTTTATTTGAGATTGATAGACGACATCAATATTGAGCCCGTCGATATTGATGAGTTTGGATCGCGGGCCGCGAAACGCAAGGCCGCCGCGCGAACAGTACAACTCGCTATCGGCCGCTTAACGCATTTTGGAAGATAGGAAGATAGTTGCTCTTTAACTTGACTTAAAAAAAAACTCATGGGTGAAAATCCACTTTCAACGTATGTGCGACACGTTCGCGTCCACATACATTTGAGTCTAATTAATTTTTAATTAATCTTAATCTAATTATAAACCTAAAAAAAAAAAGGAAAAACTCCACCGAGTTCGTGAGAAAGACTTTGGTAGCGGCGGTCATTCATCTTAACACAAATTCTCGCCAAAGTTTCTGCCTAAATATATGCCACAGAGCGCGGCGTGAGAAGAAACTCAAGCTGATAAGGTAGGCGCGTGTGCGGCGTCGATGGAGAAGGATACTAACAAAGGATGCGAACGGCGCGAAATGTCAGCGTGCCTCTCGAGCGTTTAGATATGATATTATAATGCGAATTGCGATTAAAGTAAATGTCGGATACAATTCATACTAAATGTACTTTATAACACACACGCACGCATGCACGCACGCACACACACATATATTATTTAAAATTACATCTTAGACCTATCCCAAAAACCGTTTAAATATGCATACGAACGTATATATTCAACCTTGTAATATAATAAATATATAGTCCAAGGTGACGTAAGGTGAATTTCTGTAAAATTAAAAAAAAAATCATCATTTATTATTATTATTATTATTATTATCCAAGAAGCCCGTAAACAACGAGCCAGCGGTATCTGTGGAGATCGGCATTCCTGATGCAGTGGTTTGCTTATCTCACGGTACACCCGCCAACGCGACCTGTAACATTATATTGTACGGCCGAGCACCGTCCGCATCGCCATAAAACGAGAATGCTTGTCTACGTTAATTCCTATAGTGATTTGATTTTTGATTAATAAAAAATATTTTTTATTTGCGTATACTCGATACGCTCGCAATTTTCTAATATTTAATAGTTGACGATTTCCAAATATTTAATAATCGATCCGTATTTGTATATTTCAGACGTACCTCGTGAGACCAAAAAGTTATTCACAAATAATATTCAAATAAGTTAAGACATTAAATATTTATACCATTATACTTATTGAGTTTATAATTTTATATTTTAAATTTTAACATGAAACCCAAAATTTTATTATGATCAAATTTTTCAACATAGCAACAGTAAGTGGGGAGCGGGGTTACCCTCTTGATTACCCTCCTGGGTTAAGCCTCTGTCTTATTATCATAATCGAATTAGAGCTTGTCCTGACTGAACCTCGACTATACGACTCCTATATAACCTCCCTAACCCGAAGGGTGCATCCGCCCTTGTTCACACACTACATTCATAATAAGCAGAATTTACCTTCTTCCTGTTCTCGCATTAACGATGACACGTCGGGACATCCGTCTAATTTATATCATGCAGTGCCATCTATTATTGAAAACGTTACATTAAACCTAGTAGTATCTTGGCAATAAATTTAATAATTAGCAACAATGGAATTACCTCAAAATTCTACAAGATGGCGATATAAAGCAACGATTCGAAAAATATATTTTTTAAAATAGTGTTTTAAAGTTTTAAAAGTAAAGTTTAGTGTTTTAAAGTAAAAATTTAAAGTTTTCATCCAAATAATTAGAGCCATTTCCGAGATACTAATGTACACAATTTATATATTTACTAGAATTGCTCAATCGAAGTAATACAATACAAAAAATAAAGACGAAAACAAATAGAAGAGGCTAATTCTAAATCAGCTGTCGGAATGGCGACACTCCACTTTTCGCTGTTGCTCAAACTAATTCAAGTTGCTTAAGTACACAAAAAACAGCGACACCGCCGCTATTTGCAGACTTCACACACAGCAAGAATAGTTTCCGTCAAACTGACCAAAATAAACGACAGTAAACAATTCTAAATGACCTTTTTTTTTTTATCTCGGCAAAAACTTCGATTTCCGTCAATTAAGGACGCGTTTTTTTTTACCGTTCGGAATTTATCAGCATTTCCCAATCGCGTGGCTGATTCGAGTCCCTTTTGCCAATGAGATCAATCCGGATAATACGTTGAAGGAACGCGTTTATTCTTCTCAAAACCTGATATCTATCGATATCATTAATCAGATGAGAATTGTTAATACAAAAATAGTTTTTTTATTATGTTCATACTTTTATAAACAGGAATTGGCGCATCAGGGAAAGCGGTTCAGAGGAGTTTCATGCGCGCGCAGTCCCTAACATGATGAAGTTAGCCGTAAGTTATTACCTGAAAGATCCATCCCGACGATTCCAAATGGAAGTTCGTGAACTTGTATAAGAAGTAAGATGGCGTTCAGAATAATGCCATTGTAAATATTGACATTTTTATCGATAGACGATATCATGAAATGAAAATATTTTTAAAAGGGTGATTAAATGTTTAAAAATTATTTTCAAAGACGTGTTTCGTCAGAATGGTATCAAACTTGTTTACCATCCTAATGGTTATTTCAAAGAAATACAATGAATTAAGTTGATCGTCGGATACTTGGAATTTCAAGTCTATAAACAATCCACCCATTGTTGATTTGCGATCGTCTCGTCTGAAATTTATTGAGATGTTATCGAACACTGAAAGTCAATACAATAAATAAATAATTACACATATATTACAAAATAAAATCAAACATTAACAATTATGAAAACTAACACCGACCATTTCGACGGCTTGTCGACATACTAGATGTTATGTACTTTTAATTAATACCGACGCATCAAACTATTTAAATATTAGATGTTAGTTAATTTATAAACACAGATGAGTTGTTTAATTTTTTCATAAAATAAACCAATTTTTCCTTTATATATATATCTCCACCGGCTGACTGACAGTCATCTATATATCTATATATAATGAAAATAGGTTGTCTTTGTTCGCCAATCACGTAAAAACTACTAAACGTATAGACACGGGACTGGGACCATTCGATGCGGGATGATTTGTAGATGGTTCTAGGCACTCATTTTTCGAATTCCGTAAATCCTTCGCCATTTTACTTATAAAAATTACCCAGCGAAGCGGGCGGGTCAGCTAGTTCTTTATAATGCAAACTAGAAATCTATTCTCACTCAAACGACCTCTCTCACTGCGAAAACGCATCCACTTAACTTCTTAGGGTTCCGCATCCAAAGGGTGTGTCAACGGAACCCTATTACTAAGCCCCCACTGTCGTCCGTCTGTTCGTCTGTCTGTCGGCTGTATCTCATGAAACATAATAGGTAGACAGTTAAAGTTTTTACAGAATAAACATTTATATGGCCGTGATAGTAAAAAATAACAAAAATAAAATTGAATTAAAAATGAAAAAAGGGCCCCTTCACATAATACAAGAAACATGTTTCTTTGGCGTGTTTCGCTCAATTTTAATGATGGCAATAAAAACACCCTTGAAATGTTCACACAGTACGTATTAGCCGCCCTAACTTACTACATAATGTAATAAATTAAGGCGGTACCATACATAAAAATAAACAGAGAAACGGACGTTCCCCTAGTGGGTCGTAACAGAGCTCTCGATCGCTATCGATGTACGCCCTTAACTTATTAACAATGAGGTTATTTTTTTTCGACGCAGTGTGCTCCGGTAATAAAGTTGGTTATTTTACAAAATTTACTTTATCGTGAAAAACATAAATGATATTTAGAAAAAGTAATCAATTCATTTTACTCAGAATTAGCCGGTTACTGTTTTACATCGCAAAAAACAAACCCATTCCATTGGAATTGGAAGAGAAAAACGTCACCGATGTTTTTAAATAGATTTTTTTCATAACTACTCTAAAGAAAGGATGGAATATTTCACTTTAAAAAATGCTTCAATTATCGATCAATGTAATGCATTGAATATTTTTAGTTTGAAGCTACATTTCCAAGGATTAATTTTAAATAATTTTAAGTGGTTACTCTTAATCTCATTAACAGTGGGTATGTTAAAACTCTGACGTGCGAAAACGAGTCGGACCGTCACTGTAATATATTACATAATCTAAGATCACTATTATAATGCCAGTTTTATAATACGGAATACAGGCATAAAATCAATATCTAATTATACGGAATAAAATATCACACTAGCGGAGAAAATCGTTTGGAAACTATGGCGAATTCGTAACACTTCCGGCCTTGCCCAGCGCGTATTAGATAATAGACCTACAAACGTCGGAGCCGAAAGAGCCGCTATTTGTCGCCTAGCCCGAGAGCCCACCGCTCATTTTTATACACTGAGAAAAAAGTTTGATGCGCCATAGCTAAATTCTAGCTAGGAATAGCTTAAAAATTGTGACTCACCAACTGCTTTGTTATTAATTGCAAAACAGGTTTAGTAAAAAAAGTTTGCTTTTATATTGCCAAATCATATTTATTTACTTCAAAAGTCGCTTCGCTTATTATTAGTTATAATTTGACTGACAATAACCAAATTATATCCAATATAGCTGCACAGCTCACGTGTGATCAGATAAACTTTATGCTTATTTTTAAGGAAGCATTTAGTAAAATAGTGCCGAAAATGTGTCTACAGCCACTGATTACTTTGTTTATTATTTGCCTAACTCTTGTATAGGCTACAAGCAAACGTAACTCTGCAGCTACCATTAGTTAGTTTATAATTAGCTTAACCATTTAACAAAGTGAAGACACAGGTTTGTTTAATGGAATTAATTATTTTGTCTCTTTCCTACCAAACTGTTTTGTATAATATAAGCAAACGCTGTGCTCCAGTTACCATTTAATTTATCTATTATTAGCTTAACAGCTTAGCAAAGTGGAACCTAAGGTTTGCCTATAGATACTAATTACATTGTTTGTTTTTTGCCAAATTGTTTTGCAGAACACAACCAAACGTTGCGCTATAGTGATCAATTAGTTTGTCTATTGATAACTTAACCATTTATTAAAGCTGAAATAAAGGTTTGTCTACAAGTACTATTTTTTTTGTCTAGTTTTACCAACCTTTTTTGCAGAATATAAGCAAATGCTGTGTTCCAGTTACCAAGTAGCTTATCTATTGTTAGCTTAACCGTTTGGTAAAGTGAACCAGAGGTTTGTCTACAGTTGCTATTAACTTTGTCTAGTTTTTACTTAACTGTTTTAAGCTAAATACAATCAATAGTTTATTTGCAATTATGGTCCTATTTCAAGCTGAGCAATTCAGTTTATGTATATTTTGAGCTATTTTGTAAGATAGTCATAGACAGTCAAAACTATTAAGAAAAAGTCAAAGAAAGTATTTGACTCAAATTTCTATGGTTTTTTTTACTTTTTCGTAACATAGTTGTGACTGGCTATGACTATCTTACAAAATAGCTCAAAATATATATAAACGAATTGCTCAGCTGAATAGGACCATAACTGCAAATAAACTATTCATTATATTTTGCTTAAAACAGTTAAATAAAACTGGACAATTAACTATAGGCCCCTAAAAATTCCTATTATAATTTATTTTGATAATATTATATGTAACATGAAAAATAAAATATTAGAAATATTTTTAAGGTGAACTCAACAATGTCCCATCAATTAAGGAATTATAAGTGAAATATATCTTATCTGATTTTTATAACTTAACTGTAACTACCCACATGATTAGATATGGTAAAATAACTCAACATATAAATAAAGTAGCTCTTTCAGCTTTACCCAGTGGATCATAACTCCAGACAAACAATTGATTGTTTTAGGTCACAAAACAGCTGACTGAAACCAGTATAAATTGCTATTAAAATAAAACCAGAAAGTAAGTGATCAACCCATTAATATTTATTTTCAACAATGTCTTAAAATCTACTGATATGCTATACAAAACGATAATTTTACAAAATTATAGAGCTTCTACGTGACTACAAAATGGTGATAAACATTTTTATTCCATGAAATTAAAATTACTGCTATCTGATTGCTATTATAAAAAATACAAATATTAAAGAAGTCACATATGACTGAAGTAGTGGTTTTACTTAAAAGTTTACTTACATATTATTTTTAAATTATACATGTACATTCAAACAGAGATAACATCATACTCTTTTCTTAGAAGTAACATCTTAACGTAACATATCTGTTTCCATTTGAAATAATATTCATATGATATGGTACACTAGATATTAATGCATTTACATCAACATATATATTTTCCTCCTTTGGGTTCAGAGTAACTTGAAGACAATGAACATGGTCATCAAATTCAATAGTGGACATAGGTTTACATTCAAAAATGACATTATCATGTTTTACCAAAACACATTTCATTCCATTAAACTTCCATGTTTCTCCTTGATCTTCCACTTTTCTCAATTCAGGTTTTATTTGATGTTATATTTCCCATGCAATTTGATTTCATAGTTTCTGTTGATTGAGACTTCAGTGCACTCACAATTAAATCATGGGGCTTCTTTTGACAATCATGTTTTGCTTCATATCGCATAGACCAAAATTAACAACTGGGCCAAAGTTCATGATCATTGAAGGGTAATGTACGAAAATGAAATTTCGGCTTGAGATGTTGATTAGATAGTGACAAGTACAATTCGTTTAGTTCATTTATCAAAACTTCCAAAAGTTTACAGACTTTCATTTACTTTTCGAGACATTACCAACTCAAGGATTTTTCTTAAGGCAATATAAAGATCCCAGTTTGGTTCGCCATATAGAATGTATTCACCAACTAAAGACCAAAATAACATATAAATGTTAACATTTCTGCAGCGGATAATTTTATTTTGCCTTTAAGAATATGGTCCATACTCAGTATGCAAGGTTTTTGTCACAGTCTGGCCCATAATCAAAGCTGACTATTTTGTGGTTTAAAATTTCAATTGTAAAAAATTTAAATCATTTATATATTTACTTAATAGAAAGAAAAAACATAATTAGCAACTCTTTCCTGTATATCATGCATTATATCTACACCGAACTGGTTAAATAAATTAAAAGTTGCAACAGACAACCACACACACATTTTCTTTTATACCTGTTAGTGAAGAATTGTTCATAGCTAATTGTGATTCCTATATTTCAGAATTACGAAGTATTTCTTTATTTTCATAACAATGTCTTTTTAATATTTCTTTTGATACATTACATACGACAAGGAAAATTGGATGAAAAGCTTCATTAAAACCAGTAATTGTATGAATACCAAGGTTATCTCCTATAATAAGAGCAAGTTTAAAGAATAATTTCCCTTTGAATGAGGAAGTAATTATATCTATACCTTCTGTCCATAAAAGTTGAATTCTTCTATGAGTGGTATAAATATACAAACGTACAGATGTATGTGGTTCTTTGGCAGGAACATCAGATAGTATTATACAATATTCATGAGTGTTCAAAATTGAAGATAATGAAATATCATTTGTTGATGTGCTTATAACATCTCCTATGTTGAGTACATTCTGCTGAAAAACAAATTAAATGTTCATTTTCTAAAAATACAGGCATTTCAAGCAGCAACTTTAGACAGCACAAGAATTCATTTTGCACATTAGGTAAATTCAAAAATTAAGTAAACGTAAAAGCAGTAGGCACAACTTAAAAATGACAATAAATAATGAGAATCCCGGTTAGAAGCAAATTTTTCAACATGAACATTTCAGAACATGGAAGTTACTTTTGTTGTCATTGCCTTAGTTCCCAAAGCACAGAATTTATTAATAGTTTAAGACCATAAAAGTATGTACAATGTGTGGACATTATTAGTGTTTGTATTTACCTCTTGTTCTTCTGTTGGAAATGCCTTATCAATAATTTGTTTTAATTGCTTGATTCCTGCAATTAATTTAACACGATGTCCTAATATAGGTATCAATTCTTTAATATCTTCTTGAGACAGCAGCTGTAACATGTTAATATCTTCAATTTTTGTTCTGAAACATATCAAGTATATCCTTTTTGAATTGAAAATAATTTAATTAAAGGAGTTTAGTTCCTAGGATATTTGATTGAAATCCATTTCTTTTAAAATATAATTTTGCTGTTTATATGAATAAATCTAAAACCTCAGATCATATACCTAGACGATTATCATAAATTAAAATGGATAAGTATTTTAAAGAGTGAAACAAACATACTTATGATTTAAGTTCTTATCTGTACTTTGTAGTTTTAATTGTTATAAACTTGTAATATAAATTCCTAAACCAGTATATATATATTTAACTGTTTTATGAAAAGTATATATTATAGTACCTATCAAGAGTTGTATTGTACTCACTTATATTCCAGAAACTAAAGGGAAACTGTAAAGTATTAGTTATGAAATTATTGATAATTAAATTTTAAAAGCTTAGTAACGGTAAAAAGGTAATTCTAGTGACGATCATGAAAATTGTAAAACGCATAATAATCTAATATAAATAGAACACCTACCTTTAAATTTTTCCACGTACATGGCCAGACCCCACGAACAGAGATAATCTTCAAGTGTTTTCCCGTCCATAGATTGTTATTTATTCTTGTAGGTTTTTATAGATAATCAATAATAATTGTTGATCACTGGCCAGTTTGCGCCTAATATTTATATTTTTCCAGAGAATTGACTAACAAACTTACCAAAAACTTATCTAAAATTGAACAGTACCCCATCACAGATTACATTTAATAAATTCGGTGAGATACCACGACTTTAAACAGTCTATTAGATAAAAACACAGATTTATAATTATGACCACAGGTTAAGAGAAAATTTGAACAGACTTAAAATTCAATGAAAAATAGCGGTTTCGATTGAAATGAAACTGCGAGCAAACTGATTGTGCACTGGTACAACGGAATGTTTATAAAAACATTTAGGATTTATTATATGGTGTAAAAGTAAATAGAAAACTATTAAATTCAATACAAGTAAACCACCATTCATTCACACGTCAGTTAACTACAAAATATCGGGACAAACTGGTAAATTTTATTACAACTTATTTTACATTATGCTGAAGTTTGCTAAAAAGTACGCTAACTAACTTGTAAGTTCTTATAAAAACTACGTACTTTAAAGGAAATTTGGCTGCATTAGCTATTAGTTTCACTAAAACAGATACTTTAAGCAAAGTTTCGTTTTGTTTAGACGAACTAGTAAAGAATTAGTTAATATACAAATTAACTATCTTTATAAATAGGCAAACCAACTGATTCAAAATAGACAAACATTGACAAGTTTGTATATTTTAAATAATCGAGCTGTGGCTGGAGTATACGAACTTTTAGGCAAACAAACACGGTGTTTGTTAACTTCTTAACAAACTATGCTTATGAATAAACAAATCATGTCATTGATGAGATAAATGTGGGCAAAAGTTGGCATATTTTCAAGCAAGATTATTTTCATTAGGTGGAATGTGTTAACTTTTAAGCAAATCAATTTAGTACTTAATTAAAAAAAAAACTGTGTTTGATGATAGATACACAATTGATTTAAAAGAAAATAATAATATTGAATATTAAAAATTACAAACAAATAGAAATTAGCAGACAAATTATTTCTTTGGAAATATATAATAATATAGATCAATTATCAAAAGTGTAGTAGCATATCGCTTTTCTTTTATTTTAATAACGTTAGAGCTTTCGATTCAGAAGAAACCATATCCAGCAGTTAATATTGAATTGTATACGAGTACATGTGATGAAAAACAAATATAATGTTCATGAAAATACATACTCGAAATCAGTCGCTTTTAACAACATAATACTCCTAGAATTTGAACTTGCATTCTAACTCAATTCCATATGGAATTTTAAAACCGCTTAGGTATAATTATTAAAAAAACAATTTGCTACAAAATAGCTAATCCCTTTTACAAGGTATAGCTAATAAAATAAAAGTTTGTTTAAAAGATTCATAATATTTAGCTAAAAAGTATTAAGGTAACAGAGCTAAACAGTTACGTTCCTATTCAACAAAAGTTTAACTAGTGCAGCTAATCAAGTTTTGTTACCGAGCTTTTACTGTTAGTAAATAAACCAGTTTGTTTAAAAGTAAATAAAGTTTTACAAAAAATAAAGAAAATTTGTGTAAAATGGGGCTAGCTAAACAATTGAGCTAAATTATTTTTTTCAGTGTATGTAAGGTGCGTATGCATAAAGTGCAAATGCAAAATGCACACGCATAGAATATGCCTGACAACAGGTACACAAGGGCTGTCACATGCTGTGCGACGGGAGAGGACGTTAAGAAAAAAAAAAGTCTGACAAACTTCACACGAACCTTCATACATTGCTCTTTTCAAGGACAAAATATTATACTTCATAGGAATTACAGTTGTGAATGCGATAAAATAAAATTAATATTTTAACGAGCCATTAAATAGTTAACAATATTTATGAAAATTCAATGAATATCTACGTAATTTTCTTTAATCACACTACCCATATTTTCTATAAAACAATTCGGAGAAAACGATTTACATCATACACATTTTTTAAAAGTAATGTTAAAGCAATATTTGATTTTATATTTACGTTATTTAATTTTTTACAAATTACTCGATAAAACTTAGCACTTTTCAAAGTTCGTTGCAGAACAATATGGTATCAGCATCAGCTGATATATTATATATCGATATAGATATAGTATTAATCATAATACTTAAAACTTATTATATTCGTTTGTATAATAGCCGACTAGATCTGACAGCGAAAAAAGTCAAATCAAAACTAAATCCCACCTTAGTTACTTTGGTAGTTATTTAAAAAGGAGTCACTGCCCTCTCTCACCCCACCGCTGATGCACACCCTCCCGCAATCTTTTTATTTATGATCGAGGAGCTTGGACCTTAAGCCACCCGTACGGGCCCGACGCGATCAGAAACGACTAACGACCGACGAGAACGATACGATAACCTCCGACACCGACGACTTAAAATGCTTTTCTAGGCATGCAACGAGCGAGTTCGCATGAGAACCGAACACAGTACCATCCGATTCGAAAGCATATGCCTTTAACCACTGTACCGCCACCGCCGCATTATTACATTCTGGAGTGCATAAAAATATAATGCATCAACATTTTCTTACGCGTCGCCCGCGCGCATAAAAACGCATAACGGCCATCTTGGGTCAACGTAACGTAACACATTCAAATTTGACAATGACGTACCCACGGACACACAACATGTCTGTTTGTGTGAACAGTTTGACGTTTCTATTTTATTTCGCCGCGTAAATTCAACACGGCCGCGTTAATGTCAATTTAAATTTGCAATCGTTGCTTAAATATTACACATGTACCGTGTGCATAAAAAAAATGTATACATATATTAATTACATTTTAATTTGTACATGCCAAAATTGTGTTTATTGTTAAGTATTTATGTAAGCTAAGTGATAATTTCACCCTCTAAGTGTACAGTAAGTTAAACTAAATATTATTCTGACGTTGACGATTTTAATATCGCGGCGAAAATACAATTTTTCAAAATTATTACGTCCCTCCGACTTCGAAATATGAGTAATTGCCATCGTTTATTTCAAAATTAACATTTTATCGTTAAAATATATAATTGCATACATATGTATATTATAAATGACATATATCTACATGCGTGTGTGGGCGCGTTTGCGCGTGGGCGTGTACTAAATGTACCGTATCTCTGAACCATCAGAGAGACATATCTTCTACCCGTGCGCTAAGTAATATCTCGAATAATAAAAAATAAATAATAAACTATATACTGCACATTTCGTAGGTGAAGATTAATATTCGTCTTATATTTTAAAAATAATACTCTCAAAATATGTTAAAACAAGGCCTATTCTAAGTGTTAAATGTATTTATAACACCAGAAATACTAATTCTATTACCTCTGCAAACCTATCTATACTAGTTCATGAATGTCTTTTTGCTAAATTAAAAATGAAGTTATTACACGGAATCCAACTCATCCAATCCGACTCGCACTTAACTCTGGTCTCCAGTTGAATATAGTATTGCTACAATCATTAAACAAATAGATTCCTTCAATACTATCTCCGACTTCACTTCTTTATATTTACCAATGTATAGTATTCATCTGACTCGGGCTCAACTAGAGTCTGCAATTAATTATAACATTCCTACAATCATAACACAAACAGATTCCATCAGTACTATCACTGGCGTCACTTTTGGGGTTTCGTACTTCAAAAGGTAAAAAGGCAGATAAGACCACTTCGTTGCTAGTGCCTATCAAGTTGAAATTAATACCCGATACTTAGGTCTGGCGTCCCTTGGTAAAGAATATCAAGGTTTTAAATCAGCGAAAACAAAAAATACGCCCAAAATACAGCCATTTATGCTTTACATTGATGTGGTAACGTCTTTTCGCTCGTTAAGTACAGTGATGGCCCGTCAAATTTCTTGTGTTACAAAATACAGTCAGATTTCTATAGCTAATTGCTACGAGACTAGTGCGATAACAACGGTGGAGGTCGCAATAGACAGAGCATGTCTGTACGTGTTGTTGTGCAGTGTTAGTTTTACCCGTGACGTCATCGGGCTAGTGTAAGCGCCTGCGAATGATTGTTGTGAATTACATTATATAAAATTATAAATGAATGTAACATTAGAACGCGTTCAGCTAGGGCTAATTGATGCTGGTGTTATTATCTGTACTACTATATAAATCTGTATCTTTACATTCGACTTTTTATGAAATTTCGTGATTAATAAGTTTTGTGACTTACTGATTACAATTCTATCATTTTGGAAATTCATATCTATCTGTCTGAATATCCTCTTATAACTTAAGAACGGTTTGACCGATCGTGATGAAAATTGGTCTAATGTTAGAACATGTGGTGGAGCAAATGATACTATGTTGATGTATGTAAGCATGATGTTTTTTCAGTGAGAACTAGGAATAACAATAATTAGAGTTGGAAAAAATAGACGTCTGGTTGACCTATCCGATCTATATTAGAGTGAGCTGCCTGAACGCTATGAAATAAGGGAATGAAATGTATAGAAAAAAAATATAAACCTTTTATAAGTTTACAAAAAAGGACGGCGACACCATGTGTCTAAGTTCAGCCATTTTTCTTAAGTTCAGTTCTTGGTATAAAAAAATTACAGCCGTTAAGGTCCTCAATCCACACAAGACGAACATGCAGACCTTAATATCCAACGCCCTCAATCTAAAATAAAATTATTTTGGGAGGATACGGCCTAACAGGGGGGTAAGTAAAACCGAACACAACAGTCAGCATCGAAATTTCACGGATACGTAAATTTCTCTTTTAAACATATTAATTTATTGAAGTCATTTATTAAGAAATATAAAATGAAGACCGACCGACCTCATTTCATATTACGGTCGGTTCATAATTGGAGAGATACGATTTACCAATTCATTATCCACGGATCTCCGAAACCGTAAACCAGGTCAAAATGGAATTTTTTGTTCAAAATGGAATTTAGTGATAGGCACTAATGTAAGGATCCGGTGAGAAAGAATTTTTGAAATCAGCTATTTATCGGAGCAAACGGGGGTTAAATTTTTATAAAATTTTTCACGAAGCGAGGTACAATTATGATTTTTTAATATAAATATTACTTATCAAAAACGGTGAGACGCTTTTCTCACAATTAACTGAGGAGGAGTGGGTTTTATAATGTATACAATTAGTAAGTGTTTTGTTCGTTTTTTTTTTTTTTTGTGCGACAAAAGCATTCATCCAATTAGTATGAAATTGGAGATGTGTTGCTCTCGCGAATGGGCATATTTCTGAAAAAGAAAACTAACATTATTATCTGACGCTGTCTGCGTATTTGTACTTTTGAATCGAACTCCTGAACCGATTCTAAGAATTATTTAATTAATTAAGAGCTCCCTGAGTAAAATAGACTGTTATTTTTTTTTTTGCTTCATCGGCATATTTACAGATGTTAAAAATTCTTTCACGCATAGAAAGCTATATTATCTCCAAATCTATACATATATAATGAAAATAGGTTGTCTTTGTTCGCCAATCACGTGAAAACTACTAAACGTATAGACATGGGACTGGGACCATTCGATGCGAAATGATTTGTAGGTGGTTCTGGGCTACTCATTTTTAGAATTCCGTAAATTCTTCGCCATTTTATTTGTAATAAAAATAACCCAGCGAAGCGGGCGGGTCAACTAGTAATATAATATAATTTGTCCCGGATTCGTCGAAATAGGAACTTTGACCGATAACGGAATCGAAATTGCAAAAATGATGAAGAGCAGAATCGAGAGCCGAGACCGGAAGGGTTCGAAATCAAGAACGAGACCGAGATTGAAATCGACTGTGGGACGAAAATTAGAATCGGGATCAAATCCGGAACCGGAATAAGAAGCAGTACTGAGATGGGACTTGAGAGCGGGACCGGACCGAAAGCGGGTCAGAAGAATCTACGTAATCCAGACCGGGCACGGAATTAAAAGTGAGACGAATTAGCGTCGAGAACGGGTTCGGGATCAGATTCGATAACGGGATACTACAGATCAGGTTCATAATTAAGATCGTGATTAAAAGATAAAGGATATAAAAAGATGAAGGAATTAGTTCTAAGCTTACACGGGCGGAACCGTGGGCGGAGGCTAGTTTATCGTAGAGAGCTTGGACTCAAAATAAAAAAATTTAAATATTCGCCGAAATATATGTAAAAATTAGGCTTAAATCGAAAATTACAAAAAAATTAAAGATGTCTTATAGGAGTCGCAAATATGCGCGGAATTAATGAAAAAGGAAATAAGAGCTCATCAAAACGTATTTAAAAAGTTTAAGAACTGTCAAAGCTATTGTTATGATTGTGACCCGACGTTTTCACGTGAAATCTACGACGCGGTATTCGACTGAAATTTTGTATATTTTTTGAAACCCGTAAATAAATTAAAACCTATCGGGTACGTCCCGTTAACTTAGAATCACGACATTTGGCAAGAAGAACAAAGTCGGAAAATCTCAAAATCGCTAATTTGTACTTTATATGATTTTAAAAAAAATTTTTTTGTGATGACAAAGTCACACTTGCAATTGGAGTATGAACTGTCATGTAGACCAAAATATTGGGGAACATTTTTTAATTTTTCCGCTATGGAAACTCACGATTTTCCAAAAATTCGTATAATTTTATGAAAATTTAAATTTTTTCTCAAAAAATAAATTTGTACGGAACACTCGGGATGCTAGTCTTATTCGCACTAGACCGGTGTTTTTATACATTCGCCAAACCGGGGTTCATGATCACGTTTCATAACGTTTCGTGCCGCACTATCAAACGTCAGCCGGCCATTTTGGGAATACTATCACGGCCGCGACGAAAGCGAGGCGAGTAGTCGTGCCTTACGGGGCTCCTCCCAGACTTTCTATCACTACATAGATTTCACCGAGCCCGTTGCGGCTTTATGCCGCACGTTTTCTAATTGCCGACCTTATGTTCGTTGGCGAATCGTATCGTCCGTGACCAGAGTGCGCGTTGACGGTGCGCACGCGACTACATAAGCTACCCTTCTTTCCACTCTTTCTTCTTCCGTTCCATTCTTCTCGAGTTCCTCTAAAAAATCTCCCAGAGGAACTTATTAAGAAGTATTCCATAATGTCCATTTTTTGGCTTATATTTCATATAGTATTTTTCATCAGATTAACTTATATCTCATGAAAATAATTAATACCACCAGTCTACTTGCCGCTTCAGCTTTGATTTATAACGACATTGACATAATAAATATTTTGTGTGCAATAGCTTTAAAGGAATGCCAATATATGATTCCAAAAACTTCTGAAAATATAGTTTTATGAAGCACAGCAAAAAATGAACCTATTTGTTATCGTCTTATGTAAGGCCAGTAAATTCCAACCGAAAATGTCTAAGTATAGACAATATAATGAAAAATAAATTATATTATCAGGAATTTACGATATTCAAAAGGAAATTACAATTGAAATGCAACTATCACAGTTTATGTAATATTGAAACAAACAACAAATTATTACAAAACTGGATGTTTATAACAAACTATTAGAATGCGAATATTTATAACAAATTATTATAAAAGTGAACCTTTTGGCATATGCATTTTCTATAGAAGCCCTCCATGTGGTCTTCTTTGCGGGAGGTTTTTTATAACATTTTAAGAGGCGAACGAACTTGCGAGCTACCAGAGAATAGATGGTCACAGCCGCCCATAGAACTTGCAACAGCAGAGGAGTCATCAGTGTTGTTGGCTTATCAAGTAGGTATAGGATATTCTATGGAAGGAGATTGCTGGAAGGGGATAGGGGTGATGGGGGCGGGAGTGAGCCATCTTTCACGGGATTTCACTCATTCACTGGACGAAACGCAACAGCAGAAGCTGCTACTTCACGTCTGTATTCTGTGATAGTTCATATCTCACCGTTCAAGCGACCCCATTTTCGCACGGGGACCAAGACGGCCATAAAATGATCCTACCACTACAAAGAGATATCCCGTAACCGCAGTGAACCAACCTGGATAGCGACTCCATCCACGGAGATGGTGATCTCGACCTTCTTGCATTTGGCCGCGTCCTTGGTCTCGGACTTCTTCAGCTGCTGGTTGAACTGCAACTTCTGTATCGCCTCTTTGACTACTTCTATACCTTTGGGTTGGTCCACCTGCGTGGTGCCTAGGAACTGGAAACAGAAATTTTATTAATATTGAATGATTTTCAAAAAACAATTACAAATTATTGCTCCCTCTCCATTCTATTTCAATATATATATGAAAGGAACGGCGAATAAGTGTAATAAACATAAATTGTAATTTAACAAAGTTTTCCTACGACATTCATCCGTAGGGTTAGCGGAATCGAATAATTATTTAAATACGGGTATACGATTTTCGTTATTACCTTACACATGGATCAGACATTATTTTTATTAAAAAAAAGAAGCAATAAGCTTACAGATCAAACGCGTATCATAAAATAAATTGTGGATCAAACTATTTAATAAAATAAACACATTAACAGAAAGCCTTACTATTAGGAAATTAGAAGTAAACCTTATTTTTTAATAGCATATGTATAAAGTATCTTGATTCTGAGTACTTACAAAAAATTAGAACATTCCTGTTATTATTGTTAAAAAAGGGAACTTTTTGTTAATTTGCATATTTTTAAAGTTTATGTTATATCAATTTCTTTTTCGAGTGTATACATACTTCTTTAATGACAGTGAGGATAAAATTTTATTACGTTTTTTGTATTAGTAAATACTAATTAATAAGATAAAATAAATATTAGTAAATACGCGCAGAATGCTACAGAAATATACACCGGTACACTCGTCTGAAATAATATCGTCAAAGGCACTTTTTCTACGGGCATAATAAGTAAAATATGTGTATTTGTTTCAAACGGAACGACAGATTTATTTTAAACGGAGCGCTTTCAACTCCACACACGGAACCATTTTTCATACAGGCGGCCGAGTTTGTCGAGCTAATCATTTCACAGGATATGGATGTGGGGTATTATTCATCAACCGATTACTACACTGGTGAGAAACGAGTGAGTCACATCACTGATTGATTCGGTTGTGAATTTTTTGAAACAATGTTTTCTAACACGGCTTCCAGGAGGTGTGAGTTAATAGAAATCATCACGTAACGAAAAAGCGTTATGCCCCCTCTATTAGACTCTCAGCATCTTTCTCTCTCTCGCTCTGTCTGTCTGTCTCTGTCTAACACACGCTAGGTAATTAGGTAACCGAGATCAAAACTGTGCTCCGCGCGTCGCTAATTACATTTTATATTTACTTTTTTTGTCTAATTTGTAATTCACGCTTGTATAACTATTATTAAATATAGTTTTTATTTAGAGTCACATAAAGACTTAAAAGAAAATTATAGGGATTTTATTCCGAATTACATTAAGAGAGGAAGAAAAAGCGGAGTAAACCTTGTTCCAGACGAGGGCTTGCGCCCACACAAGTCTTTAATCTACTATTTCATCAGGTTTCTAACCACACTTATGAGGTCTTAGTACGTACTGGCTTTTTTTATATCAGCATCACTAAAATTCACTTAAAATTGGAATCGCCACTTCAATCTTCCTAGTTTTTCAAAAAATTGTTCAAGTGATTCATGGATCTTTAATACATCTTTAGCTGACTGTCGGCGCCGAATCAAATACAACACGCTATTATATGTTTGCCGATACAAGAAAAAAAAATCTTATTTGTTCTGTTTGAAGACACTCCATCGTCGAACCTTATAAGGTACTTTCAAACCACGTGGCATCGAGGGTTCAGTTGGTGATATTTTTGTACAAGATATCTTTGACTATAGAGACTTGATGTTAACCACACAAAAAATCATAACACGATCAATGTATTCATACAAATCTTTCCTACGACAATTACTAATTCGTTCAGGAATGATTCGTTACAAAGGAGACCATCATCACTATAACGCTTATGATTTTCATAATTCTCTATACTTAATGAATTATTGTTTTAATAAACTCACGCCTATATTCCAGAAGGGTAGACAGAGACTACAAATTTCCAAGCGATAGGTTCTTTGCATATTTTTTTTGCTTCACTGATATCCATCAATAGATTCATGCAAGTTTGTCGTTTTCGGATGCTTAAAATTTTGGCTTTCTCTTTAATAAGCGACCAATTTTGTCTGTATTGGATTTTCTAGGGCTACCTTTGCCGACTATTCCGTCACGCATTCACTCTATTATTTTTCAAGGACACTACACATACTACGCAGAGATCGCATCTACACTACATTGATTTTAATTTCATTTTTCTTCTGCCATACCCAACTCTTAGTACGGTACCTAAGCGTAGAGATCAGGACCCCATCATGGTTCGCCAAACGCGCGTGTCTTAAGACGCTATTACTCTTCATAATAGCGAGCATGGCCCCATTCGCTTTATTTCCCGCATCCACTTCCATTTCAATATCTCCACCATGCTTACCGTCATTCGTAAACAGACTACCATCCAAATATACAAACTACTTCACTTGTTTGACTCTCTCACCTTCTATATATATCTCGTATTTAGTCGTACCTTCGCCTCTATCAAACACCATAACCTCATTTTTGCTGACATTTATTTTCATATCCCTTTTCTTAAGAGAATCATTCATTTTATTTACAATCGCCTACAACTTGCACATCGACGGCGGGCTCTTAATAAATTAATTTAATGATAAAACCCCTTATTTGGTTGGCAATAAAAAGACATTTTTCATATATGAACCCACATCAAACCGAAAAGGAAATCTCAAGCTTGCAGCATCCAGCGAGATCTACCCGGAATTCGGGAGTCCTAGGAGCTTCATCATCACCTCTTCGGTCGTCACCGAAAGATACGTGACAAAAATTGCAATGACGTGTCTATTTTTTTTCTCTCTAAGCCTCCTTGACCGGCTTTCGGCCCGCTAATTATGATAAACTCGCTCGCGCTTCGTACGTAATTGTTCCGAGTTGCGTGCGTTGTAAACTAACAACAGTGCATACTATTACGATGTTGCAATAAATTTGTACCACTGCGCATGCACAACGGCAATGACTGCACGACACTCACAAGCACATAGCGTCACCGTAATTAAAAGCCGACCAAGTGCGCGTCGGACCACGCGCAGTATAGCGTTCCGTAGTTAGCCGTCACAATATGCGGACTTAGAAAAGGTCTTCTGTTCGATACTATGAACCTATTAATCTAGTTCACGATTTAACGGCTAACAACTTTCGATCCTTAAATCGAAAAATAGTTTGTATACACCCGCTATGTCTTCGGACGATCTATCCGACGACACCCCACACCATGCGATAGCAGACAAAAAAAAATCATCCCCATATTTACATGTAGGCGAGGTACCCTAAATATAAATTTTTTTAAGGTTTCATTTTACTACTTTATCGGCGAGATCAATATGTATACCCATGCCAAATCACAGCTTTTCGACACTGAGGATCTCTGAGCTAAGCCGTGGACGGACGGACAAACAAACATACGGACGGAAATGGCGAAAATGTAATATCCTTGTGACTACGGAACCCCAAAAAAAGCATTGTAGTGTCATCATGTTCAAATCCCCAACTGCTAAGGCATACTTCGAGTCCTCCACACTGGTCCGGTGCGGATTGAGGTCTACCGACGAGTTTCCGCCAAAGCGATGAGAACGTCCGTGACCAACGGCTTCATCTGCTCTGCTCTAGGATTTGAGCCAAAGGTCGGTAAAGAAGCGACCATGCGACAATTAATGAAAATTCACCATATTGTAAGAGAGCAAATGCAGTTTCGTAACCATCAAACCGCATTCTTCTATACAGATATTGTTCTGAACAACTTGTCGTAGTGATGAGAAGAAATGACCAACTTGTCCAAGAGCAAATTCTATATTCCGATGTCGACATAGAAGGTCTGATCCGATTCTGATCTAAATCCTTGTCCCATCGTCAGTTGGGATTCAGAACCGACAAGATCTTGATAAAATTGATACAACACTTCTTACAGTGAATATAAATATATTTTCTTTGTACAGCCTTGGTATTTCCAATTTGATATGTTTTCTGAATTAATTGCAATGTCGCTTAAAGACCGAGGTTATTGAAAATCGAAAAAAAAAACATATAAAGGCAAAAATAAAATATTTTTAAAAGAAATAAATAGGTTTAATTCATTTTTTTTTTGCGCACAAAAAAATAACAATTATTGCCAGAATATTAGATTACAATCCTAACATGTGTTTAAAGTCAATCCTTTTATCGGGACGGTATCACATATCAGGGGCGGAACTCGTCGGAAATAACTTTGAATATGTAAATGCGTAAATATTTGTACGCATACATAAAATTCAATAAAAAAAACGGTCAAGAGCGATTCGGATCTGTACATTCGCATTCCGTACCTTCCAAATTAAAGATTTCAATGTGACTACGAAAAAGTGGTCGATCAAAAGTTGCGCATCCAAATGACGAATATTTTACGTTTTTTTTTTTACGTTTGACAGAAAACATGACACTTCATTTCTTTTGAATATTTTTCCCGAACGTTTTTGGACATTTTAAACGAATATCAAAAGAAATAAAATGATTGCAATCAAAAAGCAATGATGCATATCAGCTCTGCCGCATGAACAAAGTTTGTTCATTAAGAACGATTTTCTTGGTATTCACACAACGGGCAGAGCGGGTAAATAAACGAATGTTTTATAATACTGAAGTCTTGTATATACTCTTTTCATACTTGTTTGAAATATATTACATAGATGATTGTTACGTGATAAAGCTCTGGAACTCCAAAGCTCCATATCATACGATTAAACGACATAACCTTTAACGCCACATATATCGAAAGCTTCAATTAGGTGCGTTAAAAAAAATATACGCGATCAGTATAAAATTTTCAGAAACGTTGCGAGAGGCGGGGAGGCGAGATAACGCCTTCACTTTTTTGTTATCACTCAATTTCTCACCTCATTTAATTTGCGTACCGCGCGCCATACATGAAAATCGATTTTTACGGATTAAATACCAAAAACCTGTTATAATTAGATATAAATTAATTTTTTGACATACGGAATTTTTCGCACGGTATTAGTTTTTTTTTCCAAATGTAATTCCCGATATCTCTAAACCGAATTTAATAATAAATTAAATAATTAATGAATTAACAGACAGACAGACTTAGAAAAAAATAGCTGAAAAACGTTTATTTGCTTATCTCTGATATTTCCATCGATAAATCATCTAAAATGTGTTTTTCTGCGTCCGCGCCACATAGTAAATGCCAAACATATGTAAAATTTCGATAAATATCTCGATCCGTCAAAACATGTTTTTAAATGTTTTTATGACATTCGGACTGCTGGTTTATTTACGCCTTATACATTCTTATGTTTCATCCAAAAATAATCTAAATAAGATTGACCCACATACAATACAGCTTTTCAACAAAGTAGATTCTCATTGACAAATTTTGGTAGACATTTCCACCAGAAGGTGTACATACGTCCTTTTGAAGGTGGCGGAGTGGTCAAGAGCGATCGAATGAAACATCCGTTGCACTGTACTCCAACATAATGTTTGTATTTTTGATCGTCTAGCTAACGTGTTAGGTTCTCCACGCCGGTCTAGCGCGGGTCGCGAGTTGGCTAAAGACCGGCAACGCCGATAAGATAGCAGCATCCAACACCGACGGCTTAACGTATTCACGGAGCGAGCGGTGTGAATTCGACTTGAGTCGGAAAATTCATCGGACATTTCCCCGTACGTACGGACGAAATCGAAGCCGGTACCGTCCGATTCGAAGGCGATCCTTTTAACCGCCAAGCCGCACAGCCGGTCTACCGACCATGAGCAAAAGACCGAACGATTTCCGCTTTGGTTGCGGAGCCTGGATTTTCGTCAGCGCCGCACTTGGGCCAGCGGGCAGGGTTCGCGTTCCAAGAGACCCTCGAAAGATTCCGAGAGACCCTCAAAAGATTCCGAGAGACCCTCAAACTGAAATTGAAAGGTTGGAAGGGGGGGGGGATGTCTTAGTAGTGTAACGATACAAAACCCGATACACTTGTATCGAGGGAAATCAGAGTCGTGGCGTTAAACATCAGCCTGTACAGACACGTATCCACGCAAATGCACCCACGAATAAGAGTTTCTTATATCTATGGATTATCTTCATGGAAATGCGGCTAGCGCTTAATAATACTAACTGAGCCCGCGGCTCTACTTGCGTGGACTGTCATCCAAGTCCAATGTCGTCCGAATTATTATTTAGGTATTTCATAAATAAAGTAGCGAGCAAGCGAAATATGCTGGTACCGCTCCCGCCCGTCACCACTGGGAGTTATATTAAAGACAAATTGCTTATTGTGGCTTCTACAAGACATACTGTCCCAGACGTTTTTTGTTGATGTTTTTTAATATCTACAATTTTGTACGATAAATTTGATGTATCCCTTATAGTTTTCACAGTTTAAGCCATTCGAGCGCCTCTAAAATCCTTTGTTTCGACTTGAGTCACCATCATCCCATTATCGTCATATTTCATAGGTTATTTTATTTATCTAAATGTATCTTATAACCTAGTCAGATAGCATAGCTATAATAAAAAGAAAGACTTAAATTCTATGATTTGTGGTATATAATATGTACAGACGAACACGTAACAGCTCAGATAAGATGCGGCACGTCCAAGGCTCGACTATTTTCATAGCGAACTCCATGTTTGTAAACTTCGCCGGCGTATTGACCACTATCGACGTCCGGGCGGTGTATATATGTGAAGGTCTCCGCGCCGGAGCCGCCATACGTCGTCTCAAGGTGACGTCGATCCGTTTGATGATCTCTTAAAAGCGCATCGACGGCTCAAGACGCGACACTCGACCGACCCGCCACACGTTTACCGCGATGCGCACGAGTCGAGCGGTACGCACCTTAACGAGATAAGCGACGTGCCCTTTGACCAGGGCGTCGGGCGCGTGTATCCAGTTGCGGCCCTGCGGCCCGCCGCCCGCCTTGCCCTTCCCCTGCCAGAACAGCAGGGTCGACATCCTGTAACAGAAGGTGCCACAATTCAGTCATATAGATTAAGGTCGTTATTACACTAAATGAACATCCTGTATATACAATATATATAAATTTATACATGGCTACCCACGAAACGGCCGTAACGATTAATTTATTTATTTGGAATATCAACAATAGATAGATTCTACAAAATTGTACATTTATTACATATATTTAAGTATGTTAAATGTCCTTTTAATAAAAGGTATTCACAGCTTGCAAAAAAAAAATATATAAGGAATATAGCAAACAAAAAAATAAAGAAATACAAACAAAAGAATTATAAGATCATAATTTTAGACGTTTTGTCTTATTTAGATGTTTAAAGAATATTTATAAGCAAACTAGCAATATTAATTACATATTTAAAACTTTATTTAAAACTGAAATTCAATATTTTAATATTTGACCATTTAGAAGCTTATTCAATAATTTGAATGGCGTATTTTGACCTTAGAGTGGGGTCTGTCAATGTACAATATGATATATTAAAATATGGTTGGCAACCCTGGCGTCATGCCATTCTGCGTCACGGCATACGAGTCGGTCTTACCCGAAAACATGCCAGTAGATTTTTCTCGCGAAAATTAATCAAATCTGAGCATATTAAAAGCAATCTGTGGTCCTTTTTCAAACGGACAGATATGAGAAAAGCGAAGCTTCAAATTATATAAGATCTATAAATAGAAGGCTCTATATAAGATCTTTATACCGGTTCTATTTATAAGCTTTATAAATAGGTCTACAGAATAAAGCGCGAGAGGGTTTGCCCCAAACGTAGACAGATTTTCCTTTTATAATTAACCTTTTTGCTCTTAACACTTCAGAGCCTACGTCAAAATTCAAGCTCATTAGCGGACACGTAACAAAATGAAATATAAATAAACCGATCCATTAAAGTTTTTACCCTTCGACGCAAGCGGCCAATAATAAAAAATGACATTGTTATTACAAAAACCGTCTCTTTGTCGTCATTTGTTGTAATGTTTGAGGTAATTTTGGGAAAACCTTAAACAGCAGCGCTAGATAATTGTTTATTATACACGGAAGTTTAATTTTATGCGCCTAAAAACTGATATAATGGATCTCGATGCACTTTTTTTGCAATCCGATAAGAAATATCCTTAGCAATCATTACGTATATTTGTGCAAACGGAAAGATATCATTTTATATCGTTTGATATTTACTAAAAATCTTAATTAACACATTCGGATTTGCGTCAATTTTCCTTCAAATGAACGCTTCTTGATGCGTTTTGTTTTCTCCTCTTGCTATACTGTATGGTTTCAAATAGAATAAAAAATAAATTTAAAGACATATATCTCACTCTTCAAAATTTTACTTTTCATTTATTTGATCAAAGCTTTCCTCCTCGAGCAGAGATTATTATATTCTTAATACTCGCCTGCATCAAGTATCCGAGACCAAATCATAGATACGAGTTTAGAAACTGACAAAAGAATCTATAGAACGAATATGTATAATGGAAGAGTCAGTAAGGACAACCTGAAAAAATCTTATGCGTATCAAATCGATGGCATATGATCTATGGCACATGATCGATGGCATATGATCGATAGCATATTATCAGTGGCAAATTTTCAACACCCAAAACCGACGAGTTTGTGTCAAACGGTTGATGGACGTCAGTGAATCTCGAGAGTTGTGCGCAAGGATCGTTATACGTGGAGGTGTGTAGTCTCTATCTACCCTTCTGGAAAGTAAGCGTGAGTTTATATTATAATACGGCTATCGTATTGTGAATTATATTTATTTCCTTTTGATGAAATTCGTCGTCTTGTTAACTGCACGCTAACATCGTGTTCTACTAAGTTAACAACTTGATACGACAAACCCGATGGAATTTCAGCGACACAATCGATGTCACCCTAAAGTCGAGTTCACATCCAGATTTTAGAATCTGGTAAACAAGCCACGTCGGTCGCTCAGAAAGTAAAAACAAGGCAGATAATAAATTTTGTGTAGTTACCGAGGAATTATCCTATTTTTCACTATTTCTTTTTGGGTCCTCTTTAACAAAAAAAAAAAAAGATAGCGAAAAATAGAAGAATTCCTGGGTAAGTATCCAAAGTTTAGTATCTGCATTGTACGTAATATTTTTTAATTACAATCTAACATATTTCATGAATTACAAAGAAAAACAACTTTGACATATAATGACAGTTGATAAATGTCAATCGCACGTACTTGTGTCAACCTCCATCCATCTGTCCACCCAGAATTTATTACGAATGTCATGACTTGGATGATAGTGCTACAAACCACCATATAGATATCGGACTGTTCTTCAACTCCAAATAAATACTGTACCTACAGCTACAGACGACGCCAGATTGTCGAAATTCGAAGTAAAACTTAATTAACTAAGTAATGTTCTTGATTGCGTATTTTTGATGTACACGCATTGTTATATATGATGCATACCACCGACCATAATACAATACTTCACGAAACGTCTCTTTATAAAGTATTGTACAATCTCCAAGCATCGATGTAAATAATACCCACGTTACTATCGTTTATAACGATTACAGAACCTAGACCGGTCGAATGGGCACGCGCTTGGCGGATTCCGTAACACCTGGATATAGATATTCATGCGTAACGATACATTTCAATACAAAGAATGACAGACACACAGCGATACGCACATATTTTATGTTAATGCAAAGCACGTGCAACACGATTATCCAATAACAGTCGGCGATTGCATAAATATGCAGTGTTTGTAATAGATATCGATTTAATTGTAAGTTTTATTTTATGTAATATTTTTTTCTTAGTAGAATCACTGAGAGTCATAAAGCGGTGAAATTGGATTTAAAATCGTTAAAATAATTAAAAGTCAACGCCCGTTTCGAGGGAACATTCAATGACTCCTGCACTTTCATCAATCGCTCGTTTATAGATTTGAAAAAGAAATCACGATATTTCTTTCAACTTCAAAATAAAAGAGTTAAGGAGGTCTCAAGTTACATTTTTTTTTATTCCGAAATGATACTGTTAAGGAACGGTCAAGTAGTACCATTAAAAACGTTTTGAAGTTAAATCCCTTTTAACTTACTTCAAAATGACACTATTGATAGACTTCATTTCGATCCAACCACTCCTTCCCTAATTCTAAATCAACATATATAATTGCGTAATTATTTAATTTGTATAATTTGTAGAATAAAAAATATATTTATTTCATAGGTTATAATATAAAACTCGATATACCTCATAACATTTAAAGAATTTACAGTTTTTTAATTATTTTTTTTTATTATTTCCACTTTTTTTAATTATCACTCGTTCGTAAGGCAGTTAATTATCTTTACGACAAATTGTTGGAAAGCAACCATCATTTCGTCACGGCTGTTATACCAGTTTATGAAGTAAATGCTGCACACTTGTGCTAACAACAGAGGATATTTTGATGAAACGCTTGCTCTCGCGCATATACAACGGGAAGCGCCATAAAGAATTATTCAACTTATACCTGCAATTGTTACCTATAATGTAACATGCAGTTATACAAATTATGCCTGCCGCGGAAATACCATCATCGCCAGAAACAGCATCATCACCAGAAATAGCATCATGACCAGAAATAGCATCATCACCAGAAATAGCATCATCACCATCTCGATGGCTGGCTTTATTTACACCACCTTACTATCCGTGCGCGATTTCCTGAAACGTACGTGAAGATCTGTAATGATCTAAGATTAGCGGCGACAGGAGGGTCTCCAGAAAAAGAGCGTATTCCTTTCTAAAAGTCGGCAACACTAGCGACTCCTTAGTGGTCGCGGATGTCCATGGGCGGCGATGATCAGCTACTCCCTCGCGGCTCGCATCCTCATTTGCACCTTAAACAACCCGTATAGAAAAGCTCTTCGCAATCACACTTGAAGATTCATTTTATCGGAAAACCACCCGCACTCCAAAGAGATCAGTATTATCTATTTAAATTTCCCTCACAAGTCCCACGCCTAGTATGCAAGTATGTAATGTATGTAAGTATGCAAGTATGTAATGTATGTAAGTATGCAAGTATGTAATGTATATAAGTATGCAAGTACGTAATGTATGTAAGTATGCAAGTATGTAATGTATGTAAGTATGCAAGTATGTAATGTATATAAGTATGCAAGTACGTAATGTATATAAGTATGCAAGTACGTAATGTATGTATGTATGCAAGTATGTAATATATGGAAGTATGCAAGTATGTAATGTATGTAAATATGCAAGTATGTAATGTATGTAAGTATGCAAGTATGTAAGTATGCAAGTATGTAATGCATGTAAGTATGCAAGTATGTAATGCATGTAAGTATGCAAGTATGTAATGTATGTAAGTATGCAAGTATGTAATGTATGTAAATATGCAAGTTACGAAGCAACCTGAACGAAAGCAAACGGGCAAAGTAAAATCCTTTTTACGTTTATTTCGTAACATAAAAAGTATTTAATTTTTTATTGTAATTCAAATTTTCATCCCCAAGAATATGTCTAACAACACTCGTAGTCATATTTAAGATCTACGAAAGTCCGTTTGAGATGGGTTTAAAAAAAATAAAAGGCTGTCGTTGAAGACTATCGGCAGAAAAGTACAGCATTTATGCTGTTGTTTATATTGTTATTTTAATAACAATATCTTTTTTGGAATACTCAAACTAATTGTAATGTCAAAAATTAAAATAAATTAATATGTAAATGAAAAGCATTAATATTAGTCTGGTTTTTACGTATATTGGCATTCCGATCAAAAATTATATACGTTTTTTATATGCTTTTTTTATTGATCAAAACATAAGACGTCCTGCGCAAGCTCGCTTAATTTAAAATAAAAACCAATGGGCATATTAAGATTTAAATTAAAAAATTTAAGCCTTTTAATTTAAACAAAACAATAATAATGTTGCAATTTAATTTGATTTAAAATATACTGTGTTAGCATGTCGGTGACGCGGTGACGCGAACTCACTGATATGGAAATCGCCTAACATGGCTATATAAATTTTCGCTCCAAAAAAGAAACGCGTACACAGTACAGAACCATATTCGCGCAACTTCTAAGCGAACTTTCCCGTTTTTCTTGACCCAATTAATACGCAAGTAAACATGCATACGAAAGCAATAAAGTCTACTATAATTAAAACATATGAAACAAACGGAGAGACATCATACTCGTATCGTTGCATAAATTCATATGAATTTTACCTACCAACGACAACAAAGACTCTGGACCGACGAAGGTTGTTTATGTCGTAAAACATAAACAGATACAGAGGGATTTATGAGATTCATTGGAAAATAATTATTTAAATTTTATAAAACATAGTAACAACTGCATCCTTTTTTTAATTCACAGAAATCGTAACTATTTAAGTGAACGTTTTTAACATAATACCATAGACATCTGTATACTCTATGCCAGTAATAAAATTATAGAACTGTCGTATCTGTACATTGTAAATATTCGCTAAAAATCGATTACGAGTGATGAAAGGCATTTAAATGCCATAAAAGAAATTATTAGCGGGGAATTAAATAAGGCTTTTTATAAAAAGTAAATTTAATGTGGGGGGGGGGCTGAAAATATTATTATTTATTTACGAAAACAAAAACGTCCAAAAGGATTGTGTCACTTCAAATTGTACGCTTACGAGTTAAAAATATAAAAATAAACATCGAGTTACATGTAATAATTTAACCGCGCTTTGATTTAATAAAACCTTAAAGCTGCCATTTACCGTTTTTCCGTTAAAATCGCACTTCGAGACAGAAAAAAAAACACATGGGAAATAACGATAATGGAATAATTAACCTGACACAATGCCACTGTGATTTTTTTTTGTGGACGCCTAAAACAATGGTGCATCTATCACGGTTCTCGCTAGTTGCATGCAGCAAAAAAGAGGTAGGCGAGTATTTAAAAATACTAAGACCTTCTTCTTTTTAGGGTTCCGAGGTTTATAGGGAACCCTGATAAGATCGCTTCGTTGTTCGTCTGTCTGTCTGTCGGTCAAAACTCTTTTTTTTTCTCAGGAAGTAACTTGGAAGGTCTACGATAGCTTAGATCTGCGAAAAATGAACATTCTATATCGAAGCAGTCAAAAGGAAAAGGACACTTTTAACCGCATACTTTAGCTCTCGAAAGGAAAGTAAAGATTGTATAAGATACTTCTAGACTTAGAATAATCAAATTTTATAAGAAGCAAGATGTCATAGCACAAGTAAAGGAAAAAAAAATCGTAAATTGATAGGTACTCATATTGTTTTAAAAATCCTGCTTACAAACTAACGTTTGCAGTTGGAGCATACATGTGGTGTAAATCAATATAAGGGAGGGCATGCAACTTCCCGCTATGAAAATTTAAAATTTCTAAAAATTCGGATACCGGAGATGTTTGTTCCATATGTTCTAAAAATTCCGGAATCCTTGGATCGATATCTCGCCAGTATCGGTATCGAAAACGGGCAAAAACCGTCAAGACTCTTTACGGATGAAATATCTACATATATAATTAAGTCTACCGAACCCTCAAGGTGAGAGTCCTATTCGTACTTGTCCGGTGTTTTTTCTTCAGAGAGAAACGAAGGTTGTTGTACAAAAGAAAATTCTATTTTAACGCCTGTCACAGAGTACAAGTTTTGAATTAATATAGGACACACTACTGTTACGTAAAAAGAGAAGACACACTACCTAGTACTTGAAGTTACTTAAGTAAGATTATTTTTTTTTTAATTCTTTAAAAAAGCACTTATCCTCATTATTAACAACTTTAAACAGGAATATCGGACAATCCTGCAGGGAAGTTAAACCATCTTTCATATTGATAATGGAATAAATAGACGACAGTCAAAAAGTGGTTGTAACATATTTTAACCGAATAATTTAACTAAAAAAATATTAATTTTACGAATGATATATTGTCCCCTGTGCAGGTTTAATACGTATCGGAAGACAGTAGTGCTTAAATATTATTAATTATTTAGGAAGTTATTATTGAATTAGTTTTATATTAAAATAGTGAAAACGACAAATTATATGCATTTTTATAGATAATGAATAGCTAATTTATAACTTCTAAGTCCGGGTTTCATCAACCAATATCTATGCAATCAACGTTAAAAATTAACAGGCGGTTAAAACAAAATTAAGGACTGTTTTGTATGAAGGAAAGATTCAAAATTTATGTTAACCGTCTGTTAATTGTTAACATCGGTTAGTGAAATTAGGTGTTACCTTAGAATCATAAATTTCCATTAAATAGGATAGTTTACTGATATTGAAAATATTATATTTGTCGATAAACTATGTAAGCTGACTTCACATTGTGACTAAAAGTTAAATCACAATTAAAATATGCAGTTTAAAAAAACAATATACTATAAAGCTATCAAAAATTCTGTACCATCTCATTCTTGCAAAGCGGATTTTAAGGTTATGTACTCTATAGGGCGCTAGTAGACAATGACGACACTAGGTACTAGTGTCTTCTCTGTCTAATTAGCAATTTAAAAAAGTCATTACTCAGATATTTTTATAGTTATCAAAAAAAAAAAAAAACGCTTTCACTATATCCTTATTCAAATAAAAAAAGTTTTAAATATAAAAATATAGTAACCCTATTAGTCCGATCATAGTCCGGTTCGACATCGGGCAAAAGACTAAGCTATCGATAATTCAAAAAAAAATTAATTTATTCACGACCAACAGATCAGACATTGTAGCAAAAAGCGGCACAATTCAGCCTACAACCACTCGTGGTTAGTTTTTTTTTTTTTGTTTCAAGGATTTCTTAAGAGGAAAACGTGCTCGATTAATAATATTCTATATCGTAACACCCATCGATTTGGGCGACACGCGGAAAATTGTCGTCGTTCAATGGAAAAAAAAAAGTTCATCTCCACGGACGGACCTTGGGAGTAGGCAACTAACCTATTTTGTAGCGTTTTATCACCGTGTGAGGTTTTCAAAGGAATAAACACGGGCATCTCCAGTACTGGTACCTTGCTGTTTGAACTGGTTCCAAAATTGCCGGACGAAAATGAACTTTAAATTCTGAGTATAAAGTTCAGAATTGCGCGCCGTGCTGTTCCAGCTTATGTATTTTTTGCCACTAGAGTCGATCACTGTTACCATACACTACAAATGGAAATATAGACCTTATACACGGCACGTTGAGTCGTAATTTGGTAGGACAGGTTCGGCGCTTACGTTGTTACGGACACGGAAATCGCCTACTCTTTCCGTACTAAGTACGGGCTGACACGGCGGCGCACACGCAACTGAACCTCATTCACACTGGGATAGCTAGTGCTGAGAAACTTATTCAATATCGACCACACGCCAATACAAAATAAAATTATGAAACAGTGGAAAAACAAAGTTTCAATATAACTGATATAAAAATATACTTTACAATGTGTTTTAAATTGGGATTAACTATAGTCAAAATATAATAATTGTAATAAATCTATATTCCCAAAAAAAAACATTTGACTTAGTATAAAATATTTAATATTGGAGTAGTTTTCTTACAAAATACAATTAGTTGTATCTACAATAAAATTAAAAATAGACCGTAGAAATAAATAAAAAACAAACGAATGAGCAAATATTCTCATATTGTAATTGGCTGTTTGACAATGAAAGTTATTAGCAGTAAATAAATTTTAATATATTCATGAGTTAATTCAGAAATATTAGGTCGATTCTTTGTATACATACATATATTTAGAATAATTGTAGCATTTTTGTCCCTAATTTTATATTAGTATATAACATATATAATATAATAAAATAAAATTTAGCCATATTTATGATCATTTTGCCATCGAAATTAGAAAAAAAAAAAAACATAAGCCCCAATCCAAAAATATATTACAACAATCGTACAGCGCACAACGATAGATAACTATTGTAGTTGTAATACAAATTATAAAACTAATAAGATAAGATTATTTCTCGAATGTATGTGTGCTTGACTTCAAGTGGAATCCAAACATAATTAAACAAAAATGTTCTGTCGCGAAACCCCCTTCAGGAGCGAAATTTTTTTGTAATATAAATAATACAATTTAAGAATTAAATCAAAGAATTTCATTAAATTTTAGAGAAAAAAAGTAATTTATTAAAAAATAGAAATAATTATTTATAGATTATGTATATGAAAAAATAATAAATTTCAAGAGAGAGACAGAAAATCGCATGGAGGGGGTGTAACGCTTTTTCGTTATGTTACGATTTCTACCAAGCAACTACTGCCGCAAGGCGTATTAAGGATCCTCGTACCAATATACCCTTAAAAATGTATATAGTCCATCGATTCGATAAAATCTCTAATTATCGACACGGCCTACACGTGTCACTTTGCGTGGCTGTGTGTGAGTGGCGTTAAAACCCACCTTGCATAAGACCCACACACGTTACCGCATAGACAACAAACATAAATAAACAGATACACATACAGACGGTAAACCGTTTATTTACTAAATATAGTCCTTTGGATGCGGCAAATTCAGCTGAGTAGAATGGCTAATATGGCGAGCCACCTCATCTGCGTGTTCATTAAAATGACACATTATTACTGTTTCGTGTCAATATTTTGACACTTCAACGTCATTGAATCGCTTAGGTATTTAATGGGTTTGATTGCATAAAACCATAATAAAGTTATAGATAACGGAAAAAGTTTAAATACAAAATTAATTTAGAGGAAAATAAGAACTACCCACAGCCTTCTGCAGCCTTACATCACGCAGCGTCACATTTTTTCCACAAAATCGAGATCATATTTTCCATGGGATAAACACATTGAACGCATTGTTAGATCTATCGAGTCAGCTATGATGATAATGCATGGAAGTACCTTAACAAGGGTCCAAGTTCAAATATCCATTTCATCGCTTAACAATTTTCTATGCTTTAATTTCTAACTCGCTTTCATAAATATGCACGTAAACGTATGAAAATTGAATTGCATCATTTTAAGAAAAAAATAACAATTCATTATTTATGACAGATTCTATCTATCACTCTACTGATCAAAAGTACCATACCATAATGTCATCACTATAAACATTTATAGACAAATAGCATTTATTATTAGAAAATATTAGAAATTAGGTGTGTTTCAGCTTCAATTAGTCGTAGTTTACTTTTAAGAAAGTGGAGCATTAACTAAAACACAAAAACGAAGAAAAACATAATAAAAATACGACATCATGGGACACCTGGCAGATGTGAAACATCTAAATTTATTCATGTTTTTTTTTTTCAATTGAAATATTTTTAAATGAAACGCCAAAAAAATTAATTACAGCTTATGCTGCATTTAATTCAAAAACTTATATTTTCACTATTACTCTTATTTGTACCATTTCTTATACTTACAATTAATAAATACTTTTAACGTTTTAAAGAGAAATTCACTTAAATAACTGACATTCACGGATAAAACAATAATCATCTGTATAAGAAACCACACACATACACTAACACACGCTTAAAGTAGCGGGAGCACTGTATAGTGGAGGGCGAGGTTCAGTACAAATATGGGAGAGCCGAGTCGAGAAGAGCCGACGGGACCCGAAGCCGTCCGAACGGCGCGTCGCGACGTGCCAATGCGCATTAGATGCAGTATTATAAAAGTTCCTAATTTATCGGGAGATCTACCAATAGCCGGCTACTGTCTACCAACATCCCGATTTACCGATCCGGTCCACCTATTTTTTGAGTTTACACCTAGACTAACTTCAAAATGGGGTTTACCTCGAAACATTAAGGAAATTGAGGCGTACAGTGAAGAAACAGAAGAGTTTTGAACAAGCGTGAGTGAGCATGAAGTCGTCCGTTCTTTTGTGTTTGAAGTTTTGACTTTGACACAATCATGTGCTAACTCGTAATGAATACTGTAATGCATAGTCAAACGGCGGGATCAACTTCCCACTGAATCAATTAGAATTAAATCCTCTCCAGAAAAAAAAAATGCGTAGGAGAATATAATGAGAGTCACTATAAATTTAATGTTAATGAGGAAATATTTACGAAAATAACTAAGTTTTCACACCACTTCTTGTAAGAAGTAATTTGTAACAAAATCGAATAATCAATGCATATATTTGAACAAATTATTGTAATAATAACATTGAAAAATTGTGTTTTATTCCGAATGAAAATCTCCCGATTTCACCCGATTTTTAATTTTTCACCTTGCAACACTGATTAGATGTGTCACATCCATGGCGTATTCGACAACAATCCGTTAAATATAAGTAAATCCAGCTATTTCTAAATGTTTAAAAAAAATACAACATATTTTTTCTTTATTTTGATGATATACCTATCGATTAAGAAAAATTCTGTTCATTAACGTTAATTAATCGACCTAATTATGTGCCGATAACGATAGATAAAGATGTGAAAATTATTATTAAATTAGGTCACCTAATGCAATAAGCGCGTAATTACAAGGCAAATATAAATACAATTGATTGTATAATCTTATATTTATATATAGACGTAATGAATCATTTTACAATTGAACCTCCAAATAAACCATACTAATTTGATTTACAATAGATAGATCTTTGAAATAGATTGTGAAAGATAAAGATACTACAATTACGTGAAACAAAGATTTTTAAATTAAAAAAATTAATAATGTCCAATTAAATTTTTTTCCTTAAAATTTATTTAAAAAACAGTCATTCAAAGATGCAGGAAATCAAGCTGCAAGTATGATTCGAGTGAATGTATACAAATTTTAAAGTGAAAATCACAACAAAACAGTTAAACAAAAAAAATAATAAATAATATAATGTTAAATCATGCATTATTAGTTAATAATTCTCATTTATAATAAATATCTCATATCACTGAACTCGTTTATATAAATATTGAATTTTGTTTAAAAACTTGCATTAATTTGTTTTTATTTGCTGGTGCTAGGTGCATATCTCATTTCTTGATAGGATCATTGAATAGGACCCCAGTCGGACTTATATTTCTTTTATGCAATTTTATATTAATCGTATTACTCGTGCGTACTTGGCCATGTTCCTCCAATCGCGTGGGGAACATTTGTGCTTGTATGCCATGAAAAAAGAAGTTTGTAGTGAGACTGAAAACCGAACCTGAAACCATTGGCGCAGAGCGAATACGAGTTCCCTGGATACGGAACACTTAAGGTCCATTTCGTAACCAGTTCCCGGCAATTGTCCCAAGTGTTGGGCGACAATTGTCGGCCACTTAGGCGGTTTATACCTATTGATTTGGCAAGGTGACGCGTCGCGTTTGAGTGATGGTCTCACTTGAATTTGGGGTCACCTAGGCCACGTCGAAGGCCAGTTAATAATAAAAAAAAAACTATACAATAGCTGGTGTTACCTATAATAGCTAATAATAGTTATAAATTAAAATATAATTAATTCGTCCAATGTTTTCACAGTGTATCGGTCACAGAAATTCAAAACTATAGTTTGAGATTTTTTTTTTAATATATGAAAAATTAGCAAATGGGGGAAAAATACAAAATTAATTAATTTACCTAATTATTAAATGTTTATTTTATTTCCTTATTAACAACTAACATTATAAGGCTCAAATTGACAGTATAACAATTTCAGAAAAATAAGAGATGCGAATAGATGTAAAAGCGAGTTTGTCTCTACGTCGCTTTCACGATTCGACCGGATATGTAACAGAATCAAAGAAACGAATATATTATATCACAAAACAGACAGGCTATCTTACAGATAGTAAACTCGTGGAAGAGGATACGAACGGAACTTAAAAGGAAACGGGTACGGAAATGAGACGCGAGGGCGAAATTGAAATAATCGTTACCGAAACGAGACCGGCAGAAGAATAAACATCACGAGAAGACGGGACCAGGATCATGAAACCGATAGCGAGATTAAGATAATACAAACGTAAAAGATGAAGAAAATTATCATATGTCCACGATGTCAGACGGAACTTCTAAACTATACGTCGATACTCTTGACAGTCTCCGCCATTAAACGCGGGAACGGGACGGAAGTACCACGCCCTCGCTCGCTCTCGCTTAGTCTTATGCGATACATCATTATGCGGTTGCATAACATATCCTGTACAATACAACGCACGAGACTCTGCCGCTCCGAGTCTCGTGCGTTGTACTGTATAGGATGTGGCGCGTATGATGCAATGCGCAAATATAACGCTCCCCGGCCCTTCCTTCTTCTCCCCCAAGGTCCTATTTTACGTCATTGCGACGTTTTCGCGACTAACTTCACAGCGGCAGAGTTTCGTGCGCTGCACTGTACATGTGAGCCAACGCGCTACTCTTCTAACACTTTTCCACGATCTATGATCGTAATAGTAACAAACTTCATGATTTATAGCACTATATTTATTAAAAGAGATCTACTCATAGGCTTGTTATAGATCTATCTGATAAATATTTTACAACAGTTAATAAAACAAAGGTAATTATAACCGGCCAGTACGAATCCCCATAATCGCGTTACAACTGAACGATACAAGTTATCAACTTTCCCACTCCAATATAAAGTCGTTTTAATATTTTGCATATTTTCACCGTCAGATGTCCTACAGAAACATAAACATATAATTTGTTGTGCAATTCCATATAATAATTATCTTTAGAACGTACTTGATCATTTTTCCATACTACTTAGTTATTTCTTTAAAAGTTTCAGTGCTATACTATAACATACTTGGTGATGACTAAGCGTACAACTTTTGCGTAGACGCAATCAAACCAGTTCTTACCATTTCGAGAGTAATGACTTCTTATGCATTGTGTAATCTTAGAATGACGATGCACTTCTGCATCGCTATAAAGAGAATATTCAGTATACTTGTAATAAAATTGCAAATGCACCACTATCGGGGGCACTTATTCAAGTGTTCGTATGACCAGTAATTTTTTCAAAATTAAAGTTAGGGGGCATACATTAATTACGTGAGGCGATTTTGGTAATTTTGACCCCCCCCCCCCCCCCCGGTAAAATTTGGCGTGAGCCCCTTCCTTAATATCACGTGAGATTTAACAAAATTATCATCAAGTATTTAACGTTATTTTAGTGGAAAACATGTAATCCGGATTTCAACAACATTTTACCCTGTTTTTCAATTTTGCACTGTTTGATATGAAAAAATTACGTGATATTCGTCGAACCCTTTCACCGCCGTAAGATTGGGTGAGATTCGGCTTGACCCCCTCAAGCGCCTCACGTAATTAATGGATGCCCCTTGAAAGACCTATTATCCCTTTCTGAACGTTTGGAGTAAACAATTAAGGGTCTGACAAAAAGTTTTAACGAAAACCCTCTTCCTAAGACGAAAATTCTATATTACCCAGAACAGTTCCTTTTACACATGTGCCTAGGGATCAGCGCTGGATTTACACTAGGGGCAGTCGGGGCTAATGCCCAGGGCGGCAAAATTTGGAAACGGAAAAAAAATAATGGTATCAAAATTACTCAACATAATAAAATAATTCTCTTATCTTATAATTTTTTGTTTAATGGATAATTTCAGAAATTCAATTCATTCATTATTTTTTAAATCGAAATTTTGTATATCATTATTTTGCCACTTTTAGTTAAAATTAATGATCAAAATAATTTAATTAATGTATTTTCTTGATGATTCAAAACAATAATATTTAATATTTTATTTTCTGAAATAAAAAAAAATAATTTGTAGTCTTTACCAAAAATTAAAAAGATTTTTGAATAATTCATGCGTTTTTCGAAGAATAGACTATAATCAATCAATTACTAAATTTTTATATAATTTAATAATTTATCGATTAAATCTTTTAATTATATTTTAATTCCTACAACAAAAAAAATATTTTTTAATGTTATTAAAGTATATAATACATAATCAATTTTCTGAGTTATTTTATTTTTGGAAAAACAAGATCTCGAAATTATAACTTTAAGTAAAATTTCAGTATTGGGGCGGCATTTCCAACAATGCCCAGGGGCGCCACTAAGTTTAAATCTAGCCCTGCTAGGGGTCTAGTTCTGTCTGTAGAAGCCCACTTTCTATATTTCCTAAACGCTTTCCTTTGATCTGTATCGAGATCACTGATCCTTCTGTCTAACGTATCGATTAGGACAGACACTCTCACGCACCACCAGTGCGATTTCTATGCTTTTACATATTTCATATAGTCACCTTTATCTATCTAGTTCATATGTATATACATCTTTAACTTGATACTAATAATCGATATTCCACACTCGTAAACCATATTCGTGTATACCGAATATAAATAAAAAATTTAAAAAAAATGACCTCCGACTCTAAATAGAACTACTCCGAAAATCTAATCATTATAAATTAACCAACACTGAAAAACATGTGAAACAATAAAAGGACGCTAATTCAAGTCAAGACATTTCCAGTGTTAAATTTAACTATAAAACCCATGTTATCACTTAGATATACCGAAGCCCAAATATTCCACGATCTCTTATTGATAATTTTCGTACCTCCATGCCATACCCCACTCCTTACACAGAATAATAAGTAATTAACGGTAACCTAAATTCGTTGATATTTCGACCATAAAACCTTTTTTTTATGGTTGAATAATTAACCATCTCAATAGTTACCTTGAAATATGCTCGTGTCGATACAGCGATATTTCTTCGATATTACTATGATAATGTTATTGCATAATAAAGCTTTGCCGTTAACTAAAAAGAACTTAAAATGTACTTATAATATATACTTACAGCTTTTGTTGTACTAACGTATAAATATTTATAGTCTACGGACGCTAATAAATCACTTATGTCATTCCATAAACCATACCAAACGAAGGCCATTATGTAACTTGTACCAATCGATGAGGCCGCATTAATATTAAAATTACATTATGAGACTGATCCATCGAAGTATATACCACCAAATTAGAATTTCCGTTTAATCCAAATTAATTGATAAACAAATACTCGGATTTCCTGCAAAAAGATAGCGAGTTTGTCGAGTTTAGTTTGCAAAACTCATAAGTGCCAGTCGAGTCTTAAATAAATTAATGAATTCCCTATAAACCCATTATAAGCGGGTACTAAGAAGTAAGAAAAATAAAGATTTCGCTATGGATTACGTCTTAAATCCTGCAGAGGGCTTTGAAAAATGTATTTTGATGCAAATAGTCTGCTTGTGTAAAGTTTTCGAATGTGAAAATTTTCAGTTTACACAAGGAATCAGACTAATACGATCTAACTCCGTCCCGCAATGGGCTAGCATTGACCAGCACGGAGGGCTTAAAGTAACGCAGTGATAAGTACTATAGTGGTATTACATCATCACAGCGCAGTACTGCATACTAAAGAAAAGCACGTTTGCTTATTTTTGAAGGTCCTATTCGATAAAACAATTTTTTCGTTTAAAATAAAAACTAGTATTAATTTCGAAAAATTCAACTGGAATTTTGGATGTTTATACAGAGTTGAAAATTTGTTGAAAATTCGGATGCATGAATCCGTTCTATTTGCACGTAAAATACAAATATCTGATTTTATTTAAAAAAGATATTTCATATGTATATTTTTTTCTGTTATAAAATTTAATTAATCGACAAACTAAACACAATAACATGAAGAATCGGGTCACCGAGGATAGCTTTCACGCGTTTTGTATTTTCTGAGGAAAATCAAAATTACCACTATCAAAATTCACAATTCCCGACCTTAATACCCTTAAATTGCGGTAAAAAGATTTTTGAACGGCATACCTCGGGAGTAGGACGATAAAACCCGACACAATAACTACCTTCGTATGCTAATATTAGTACGTTGGTACGACTGTAATAGCCAATAAGGAGGCTAATGGAGGGCTGTTCCACATGCATATATCAATAAGATATTTTATTTCAAGTGAGCTATTTATTATTATTTACATATTACTTTGAATCCATTTATATTTATTTGGAATTTCAAATTTGTCTTTAGTTTACTTACGTTATTAGTTGTTATGCTAATAACCCTACTTAGACCGTTAAGCAATACATATTTTTGGCAGATTGCACGGTGTTTTTAACCACGTTATATAACTTCGACGAATTAAAAATCTTAAGTTTTCTTTTTGGAATCACATATGTACAATCGGATCGATATAAAGAATGAAAACTGGCCAAGAGCATGTCGGACCATGGTCATAATAGTGTCCCGAAGCCATTATTACAAATAAATGCACTACGTATGAAAAAAGTACGTTGTTACACAGTGCATCGACAAAAGAGCGTATCTTCATGGCAGTTACGTCTTTTTGTTGAGAAGCGCAGTTTTTCGGCAATAGCTCAAAAACAGCATATCCGACCATGTTCAAAATAATTTTCGTTGAAAGCGTTACATTAATTATTTTTTCATATTTCATTGAGCTTACGGTTTAGGAAACAGAGAGAGGGGGTCAAAATTTCAGCAACTTTCAGAGCGTTTTTTTCCGAAATTATTCACAATTATTAGTAGAAAAATTGCTTAGAAATCATAGTGTTTTAAAATAACTGTCTAAATGTGTAACACTTGTTGATGTCTGCTGGACAATTTCAGCCTATATTACATGTAATATTAGTTATTAGAAATATTAATTTTTGGCATTTAACCATCAAACTAAGTAGCGGCTCATACAAGGCACCCACACTATTAATTTCATCAATATACGTCTAGTAGTTTTTGAATAAAATGCCTGTGACATACAGACCGACGTACGGACTGACATAACGAACTTTTAAGGGTTCCGTTTTTGCCATTTTGGCTCGGAACCTTAAAAACAAGGGGATGCAACAAATCGCGGGTTATACATGAGAGGAAAAATGAAACTGATGCATTAATTCATTTAATTGATTGTGTCCTATTATAGTCATCACAACGTCTATGGAATTCAAATAAACAAACAAAAAACAAATAAAAAATATAAACAAATAAAAAAAGACGCTTTCTCGTCGACTAGACATGCAGTGGGCGAATACGGGAAATACAGGAGAGTATTTATTTATACCGATAAATACTAATATTTCAAAAACTGAAAAACCCCATAACTTATGTAGTAAGAGATAACATATAAAAAAAACATTATGAAACTCCGCCTAGTAGTACATAGAATATGATTAAAAAGTATTCATTAATCGTTTGTCGTTTAATACGAAAAGACATCGGCCGTTCGTATGAAATATATGATAATACCTTAAAAAAAAAAAAAAAATCCTATCGGTCAACACCGATGCTATAGAACTCGTTATTAAAAAAACAACAACAACAAAAAACACTACTTGTTATAAATCAAAACATGTTTCACGTACGCATTGAATAAGTTATCAGCAGTAGACAAAATAAACGGGCTTGAAGGTCGTTTTACTAAGTCTACATTATGTGTGGGTCGCCCTTATATAAAATAACATACATTTTACATGCGAATATGTTGTCTAAAGAGCGAATAGCAGCGGGCAATACTATAGGCGAAAGACAGGCAAAAGTCATAGTTTACAATAACGAGGGTCGTTAATAGTAACGACTTTTTATTAAAAAAAAGTCTATCGGAGAACAAATTTAAAGGTTATCATCAAGTAGGGCATAAAATAAAAGAAGCTATAAGGTTTAGAGAGGTGGCCAGAGACCATAGACCTCCAATCGAAATGTTTTTTACTTCTATGGTTTCGCTTCGACCATTCATTAACCGATTTGTGTAAACTCGTCGGTTTTCAATCCTTCAATATATATATATATATATATATATTCAAGCAATTCAATGTACTCATGATTTTGTAGTAGGCGTGTACTTGTTGACGGTTCCATCGCATACATTCGCTGAATACATTTACTTTTTCTTAAAAATTCCTTACTATCTATATTTACAAAATGATATATTCACTTCAAGAGTTTTCTCAAGAAATCGCTTTATTATCAACTATGTGCAAAATTATAAGCACCAATAATTGTAGATATATATGTATAATAAATATTGTGTTGATAAATTTCTTAATATAAATCAATATATAAAAATAAAACTATCATATTGTGGGAAACATAACTTTATTAATGCAAAAATAAAAATAAAATTCACGGTACAGAACAGACATAGTGTAAGATTTGCTAGCACTTGGCCATTTTTTTTTTTTTGTTATCCTCATATTTTCTTATTTAAAACATCCAAATGGATCGAGGGAAATCCCAACTGTGATATATATAGGCATACAATATTTAAACGGCAAACAATATTGCCTCTAATTTTATATATCTTCTGATAAATAAATACCGAGGATTGTCCACGTCCGTCCTTTCGTTTGTTTATAATCATGTTTAAATGTGAAAACTTATCACGATAGTGTCGTGAATTTAACTTCTATTTATCTAAAAAAAAATTGTTTAATCAACCATCAATATTTTAATATGTGATTTTAACCGATTCAATTACAAAATAGGTAGGGACACATTTTTGACAGTAAACCTTTTCAGTAAATCGAAATGAAGGCCGATACTAAACGGGAGGAACACCGCGCAGGCGCCAGATGAAACTGACTTCATCTACATATACATATCTAAATGATTTAAAACACGATTTATCGATTGGATGATCTACGTAGTGATCTATAACACCCCACAACTTCAAGAATGTGAAAGCCTACAATTTCCATTGTCATTTCGCGACATTTGTAAGTACATGCATCGGATAAATAAAATCTAAGCTTTTGGCATCAGGGGGTATATTTTAAGCTGTAACAATCCAGGCCCGAGGAGGCATACGCGGGATCGTCTATAAGTGATTTTAGGCTATTTATTTTTTTTGAAATCTATACACGCATCATTTTTTTTTTTAATTTACTTTCATAACCAATAAGCCCAGCAAAGCGAGCGGGTTTATTATTTAATTAAGTTATTTAAATCTTTTAATTAAATCGTTCAATTAGTAATCTGCGGTCGCAAGTTAAAAATAGAAAGGCGAAATAATGCCTAAATATAATATATATATATATCCCAGAATAGAGTTCTGTAAATAAACAAGGTCCCGTGCGCCGATCTTTGTCTCTGTCGGCACCTTTGATGATTATTTCAATGTTATTTTTGAATGGGTTTATTTTGTAGGGTGGAATTTCCGAGAAGAAATAATCTTGTTTGTTTGTGTCGGACGTGACATGTTTACGAGTAATTTTTCTACATAATACGAGGACTTTCTCGAGGCCAGTCGGCAAATGTAAATAGAGAAGTGCGGCACTCAAGAGTTTGAGTTGTATTCTTGCGATCGGAGCGACAACAAGTCAAGTGCGATACGTACAAGCGACCAACTAGTTGCGTAGCAATTCTGTATTTCTAAATATACGACTTCTGCTGTTCTACATGGTTCCTTTCATTTCTTTCATCTCAGTCTGCTTACCCCTGATAGGATCATACCGTAAAAATATTATATCTTAGAATAAATATTTTTCTACTGAATACATTCAATTAAAAAACAAATCTTCGATATCTTTTAATTAGTTTGAGAGAAATCATTGCCGGAAAAAAATGGAAAAAAATGCTTCGTTTTTTTTTTCTATATTTCGTCATACGTATACTATAATGTATAATACTACTGAACAGATAAAAATATAATGAGGAAATTGAATAAACAGAAAGCAAGTCGTGGTCGTGACGACCCCGCTTTGGAAATTCCAAAGTGTGTACCGCCACCACCGGCAGCGACCACGTACATACATCATGTCGTACCTCACTTTTATAGCGACAAATACGATAAACGAAGCGCCAATATGTACACGCTGAAACTGAAGGAATAAGTGGCGCCTACGCGGGCAGCACACCTATGACCTGAAATGAATTTAATATCCGATCGGATATAGGGCATGATTAATTTGTATCTATACTTGACCGTCATCCGGCCGCTTCGAAGGGCGCCGAGGGTTATGAAAACTTATTAAAAGATATGACGAAATGAATCTAGACTTTGAAAAATAAATAGTCTAATCCATCAATTTCGATAGCGTTAAGTTCAGTAGTTTTCAATTGATGTCTGCACAATTAAAAATAGTTTTTATTGTATAAATATGGATTATTGAAAATTTGTAGCGTAGCTGTGTCTATATATTAAGTGATATTTTTGAATCATTTTAATACAATACGGCGGTTTTTAAAATCCCCGTCTGTACGTCGGTCTGTCTTTTCATTACGGTCTCACTGTAAAACCTGTGAAATAATTTTCATCGAGTTTTAACAGTTTGGTACGTCGAGTCCAACTTATAACCTAAATAATGTTTAGTCTAATTACATTAACTGAAACCGGAAATTGAATTCGTTTTACGCGAACTTCAGGTAAAAAGCTAATCGTAGATTCAATAAAATAATCAGTCGGCAATTATTTATTGACGGAATTGTAAATTATATTTAGTGATATAATATACCTCCAAAAAAACTTTACATGGTACTATGTCTTATTGGGTTGTGGCAGTTTTTAATCATCTCACTGCTGAGACACGGACTCCCACAATCTGTTTATATCAAATCGAGGGATTTAGTTTTTAAGGACTCCAGCTCGGTGGAGTGTAAATTGCTTCTGTAGAAGCTATAGCTATAGCTATTGTCTATATTCTATTGTCCTCATTCCTAGCTATAGCTAGCAATGAGGACAATATGATTAATATAAATATCGCACTCTTGTCTTTTTTCCTTGCAAAGTGCCAGCAAATCCGGTGACTGGTCATTGTCCCGAACAATGAAACTGCATTTAGACTTGAGCCGAGAAAGTAACGGGCAGGCAGACAGATAAATCTTATAAATAGTCGTTCGAAGCATCGCAAAGTCGTCAAACATTCGCCAATCACTCGCGAATATTCGCCAACCGTCCTAACAAACGATAAACAGTTCGCGTATTAGACACGAAGCGAGAAGTCATCAAACAACTGTGTCTAGGCCGTTAGCCGGCGGGTACAGTCGTCGCCGTAAAAAAATACGCGCAAAAAAAAATATTAGCAAGAATCGTTCAACGATTAAGCTAATAAACACGTTGAGAGGAAAAAACATGTGATTTTTACCAATCGATAACATATTTATATTTTGCCACTGTTTACCTGTTGGGACGAGATTTTGACACTATCAAAAACGATGAGTACATGGAAAAAACAGGATATGGATGATGAAGTTTTTTTAATAAAAAAAATATCGTTAATAATCATATTTTTCATTGATAGCGTAAATAGTTACGAGTGTTATAATAATACTGAAATGGATGACAGACGTAACGTAACTTAATTAAAAAAAAAACCGAGATAGAGTGTTTGCCCTCACAGTCGACACTAGCGGTATGGCCACTATCTATGGCTATATTCTATGCCACTATGGAATACTAGAAAAAAAAACCACAAGACTCAGACTACAAAGAAGTGATAACAGGACAGACCATCAAGGTATCTCAGAACAAGGATAATCGGTATTTAACAAAAAGAAAAAACGAAAGACAAGAACAACTAATGCTGTAAATTTTCATCACAAGATATTATGCAAATGTTGTCGCTATTATTTACTGATTATAGCATAGTTTTTTAAGAAACAATAGTGTCGATCATCAAAACGTCATTTTACACATGTTACTATTGGTCGTGTTTATGGCGATAAACAAAATTAAAATTGACAAACACCATAATATCTGTATATTAAAGTCAATAGAAACCAAACAGGCGTGACGAGTTCGTGATTAACGTCACATGTCTATGACGCAAAATATTTACATTCGAAAATTTTGAGATGTTGATATAATAGATTAACTTGGAAGATTTTGATACGTTTTCTTTACCTTTTGCCTTCGAAAATAAATTATTAGGGGAAACGACATCATTTTTTTCAAGAGTCAATATTAGATGAATGTCTTGCTTTATTCACGATATTTATATTTATGATCTAATTTTCCCCTTTTTCTTATGCATATTCCATAGGTTTTGGTTCCCTATAATCACGCCAATATTTTCAGAGTCGAATATAAATTCACTATAGTATCAGTTAGCGGCCGTCGCCTTCTACAGCAGATCCACTTTGATGTTTTCTAATTGGGCTCTGATAAAAATCTGTGACCGAAAATAAGTTACCTTAAATGCTCTTAGTTCTAGTATTAAATAAGTTTGATAGGTAGGTTCTAAGACAAACGAACTATACGTCGAATCTCTCACTACTATCGGATTGAACAGATGTTATAATGGCGTCAGATTCTAAAAATTCGACTAAAGCGTACTCTGATATTTTTACCTCAGATTGGTCACAAGGTCCGGGACCGACATCTTAACGAGCCCTTCGCGGCATGTAGTGAGTAATTCAATTCCATCTATGTAAAAAAATGATTGATAAATTAGCCACAATCAGATTTCAAATACAATACCTTCCAGTCGGAAAACATCGCTCTTGACCGCTCGGACGTCAATAGTCGCTCGGATGCCGCCGCTTTTAAATAGATTTATCAATTCATCAATAAACTTTGCAAATTATTGATTGTTCGTTACGTTCAAAATCGGGTAAGGAAATAAATTTATAAAGTGAACCTTGTGTGTAGAAACATAAGAAGGAAATTTCATAATCTGTAGTGTAAAGATGTAGCTTTAGCCCATTCGATAATTATAGCTAGAATCACGTTACTCTCTCGATCTTCATCATGAAATAATGATGTAAAGGCGTCATACAACCTTACGAAAACCTTTCGAAGTGAAGGGCTTATTGATCCGCTACTGATTGGCGCTCTCCTGACATGCCTTAGTAGCCATGCTGAGCAGACTATTCGAACGTCGCAATACTAGATCCTCGTGCTTTCCACTCATCGTCAGTCTAAATATTTTTGACTGCCCTTAACCCTAATTAAATGTGGAAATTATTTCCCATTTGACGCTACCGTATTTCTGTTTATTTTGTTACTGGTAACTCTAATCAGTACCAATCTGAGGAAGATAATAATCCTACAGATTTTAAAATCTAATGTACTATAAATTTTTATGAAACCACGAACTGTTATCGTATGTCAATTTCAAAATACAGTTTGAAATTTCGCGAAAAACCGCTTCTGATAGGTTTTTTGAAGAAAAAAATCTGGTAAATGCATAAACACAATATTCTGTAATCTAGACATGTTTTCTGAATGCCTTTTCGGTTTTGCTTTCGTACCATTGATATTTGTTGGATTTTCTTAGGTTTAACAAAGCGGGAAATAATTTCCCATTGTTTGTTCCTGCAGTAGAAAGATACCAATTTATATTATACAATAAATAATTTGTCTGTTGCACTATATAAGTAGCTGAATAGATGTAGGTACTGTTAGTGTTACCTAACTAACACAAAGTTGTCAGCGAGTAAGTCAGCTACCGAGCTTTCTCGAGATTGAACACTTGATTTTATGGCTGAGTCACTTACAATTTTTAGGAACTTTTGTAACTATTTGTGCTGCTGAAACTACCTACTTACCGTCTTTCTATTACTTACTTTAGCTATTTAATTATCTATCTATCTATTAAAAATACGTACCTTTTTAGCGTCCATATTTATAGGGACGCTAAAAAGATACGTAAAGTGCTACCCAAGAAGAGTTGATAAAAAATTTAAACGACTTGTCTGATTTATCAGACTCAGATTCTAAAGACGACTCATGCTATGTCAACAGCATTCATTCCCCTTCCGATAGTTACTGCAATCAACCTGACGATAAACTAATTGAACAACGTCTTGAATATATCTTTGGCTGCGAATTGAATGAAGACAAACAAGAAACGCCTACTATACAAGTCCAATAGATTGCAAAACAAGCAAAGTAGTGCTTGTTTTTTTATTTTATTAGATAAAAAAAGCAAAGTCGGAGCAACTAACATGTATAGAATTTGTAGTAAAATGTATCAAAAGTTGAGAGCTGTTCTGGCAATGGGAAATAATTTCCACTTAATTATAATTTGCTTTGAAATACCGGATAATGGGAAATAATTTCCACCGCAAAACCGTTCCCCTTTACACAAAAGGAATCTTTTCGGAATCTCCATAACCACTTACCTAAAACCAAGACCAATTTTCAATTTTCTCAAAAGTTTTTTATTTGATTAAGGGTTAAGATACCAATTCTACCGTAGACTTTTTTTTTTTTTTTATATAACCAAAAACAATTGTTGTAGGCAATTCCCAAACGGAAATTCTTCAAGTATTGTATAGTTATAGAAAGCTAATAGTTAGCGTAGCGTTTTTAAATACATGTAAATCTTGTACCGCTTTCTAAACGAGCGAATTATGCACAGATTAAATTTTAACAGCGCCTATTGTTCTGGCAACACAGTCCATCATGTGAACAGAGTAAAGTATGGGTTATATTTTTCAGGTCGGTATTTTCCAAACGGAACACAAAAGGTCTTTTTAAAAGTTCTCCAACTTAACAGATCGTGCAATTTTAAAATAGATTTCGCAGAGAAACGACTGATACGTACATATACAATGGTTCTTTTCGTTGAAGTGCCTTCATTGATTTGACTATAAATCTTCACTTTTCACCATTATTCAAAAATATAAAAATACGTCGCCTAGTTAAAAATATATATATATATATAATGAATTAAGGATTAATGAATACGGAGAATAATTAAAAAGTACCTTCAAAATCAGTAAACCAACGGTTATTTCCGAAAATCAAATATAAAGAAACATTACTGAGTTTTATATTCACCTCAATAATCCAACCAAATTTATTTGACGTAGGATCAACTACTCGAATCTTCTCAACAATGTCAACGAAATAATTAAAATGTTGACTTCATATCATCTCATGTGCAAAGAATGTCGAGAGAAACTGTGCAAATATGATACTTGACAAAAGAAATTTCATTATACAAATACAAATTACTCACAATTTTGTGTTTGGTGAACTGTACCTGTACGCTAACTACTCCGACAAACTGCAAGAAACGACAATCGATACACCGCGATTACGACATCCGACATTGAAAAACAAAATCTCTTTTTGATTTTATTTTATTTTTGTACGTATATTTTTAAGATAGTGATCACTTTGCCCGCGCTATATTCATATCGATGCATATAAAAAGTGTATAGACAGATTTCTGTCTGTCTATATAGGCATTTGTGTAAGCTCATCTCGACAAAGGCAAAACCAATTTCGATCGGGTTTTCACCGATACATTGAGATGAATATGGGCTAATATTTACAATTTGTTTCATTATAATCGGTTAGGAAGAAATAAAGATATGTCAATTTTAATGTACGTCTCGCACGCATTCCGCACAACGCGTACACAAATCTGAAATGGAAACGCTTGTCGAACAATTCATCAGCATGCGTTGACCTATATGATACCTCTTTACCAAGCTCAACTTACATGTTTGTCGACTTAGCCCAGTTGATACGATTTTCTTCAATTTAAGTATGAGATCTATATAATAAGAAATAACGAGACGTTCTCGGTTAGTTTGCATTACGCTATTAACGTAAACTACCGAACCAGTCGAAGATAATAGCAAAAATAGAATGAGAACTAGACCGGAAGCAAGGGCTATCGAAACTTGAGCTACGATGAATTTTATGTCTCAGTGCCGATTCTTTCATGCCAGTGTCCACTTCCACGTCCAGCCTCAATCCTTCCCCTAGATCTGAATCCTATTTCATGAATCGCAGTTTTTTCTGGTCCTGACATCAATTCCTGTACCGATCGTATATATCATCAAAAGATATTTATACTATTATTATAAGCTTGAATATCAATTATTCAAGTTTACAATAATAGTATACTATAGATTTCAAAACATGATCAATTTCTCTTCAATCCTCGTAGCAATTTCGAACAATATCGACTTAGTTATATATTTTAAATTTTTCTTTCGGGCTATACGTTAAAAGTCTAGACTATATATACAGACTAAAGAGGATACTTAGGAACTCTTCCGTCAACTTCTTTAAAACTAACATTTGACCAAAAGTCACTTTTAAAACTTTCATTTTAAAAGCGACATTTGTTAAATGTCACTTTAAAAGAAGACGGTAGAAGAGGTTTTTAAAATTTTACCTACTCATTTCAAGGACAAGTAGTTCACTGTCCTGCACCTACGTTCCTTTATACTGAGCATGAGGGGCACTATCCTGGTCTAGTTCATTTGATGTTTCGAGCGCACCCGCGTTCTACAGCAGACAAGCCTTCATTTCTCTCAAACACTTATCGAGCCTCGCCCCGATTCAAAGAACTGACACTCGAACCTAACACCGCCGCGTTGCCGCTACCCGCAAAAAGGTGTCAAAATATTCATAACGTCGCACCGCGGCCCGCGCCAGTTCCGCTCCAGATGCGGCCGTCTCGCGAGCTGATCTCTAAAATTCCTATGCAATTAAAACGGTTACGAAACACCCGGCGAGCATAACTTCAAAAGTGCATCTATTTCGTACTGCAATTCCTCTTGCCTTACGCAATCCGCTTCCACGCGCTGCGGCCTTAACGTTATCGGAATTGGATTGCAACAAACAGTTCTCCGAAAAAGGCATATTGTTCGCCGTCACGATGTAGGATTTGAACGAAGATCAAAGTTGAACGACTATAGGTCATTTGACTTTATTAAAGTGTAGCACCCTCTCTACTGACTCGAGATCATCTAATTTTCTTCCATATAATTAAAAATAAAATAATTATTTTGAGTGATAGGCACTATTAAAATTCGGTGGCTAACACCTATTTGTAACGTATATTGAGCATAGAAAGTGAACTTTTATCTAATATTGTGTCCATAACGAACATTAATCAAAAATATTCGTTAGCGGATACAAATTGAAACCAATGTATAATTATATAAATGAAATATACAGAGTTAAAACTAATGGCTTAACATCAGGTAGGATACATTTTATACATTTAAATAATCTTAATTTGGACTTATCACCAATTACGTTCAATATGATTTTTCATAGTAGCGTTTTCAGTTTTACATTAATCTATAATATTTTTTAAAATAATTATATAAATAACTTTTCTCACTTATATTTACAGGGTAATAAAATCCAACTCTGACGTCAAATTCGTACCTTATACTGCGACAAACAATACCCGTTTTACGATTTGCACGATATTAAAAACGGCAATAGCTCTTCAATGAATTACAGTCTATTTTTTTTATTAACCGATATTTACTTTGATTCTCGCTGTTTTTTTTTTTGATCTATTTGTTTATATTTCTCCATATAAAATAACATTTTCAAAGTCAATCACTGAGCCACTATTCATTTGAAAAAACACAAGCAAAGGTTTGTATTCGTCAGACCATTAAAAAAAATGTTATTTATAGACTATTATATTTGAATCAGCAGCTCTGCGATTTGAATTAAAAAGACACCGGTTCTAGGAATATGCCCTGAGGAACCCCATTATAAAGATTTTTCTTTAATTCTGTCCCATTAATATTGATTATTTAAATTCTATTCCAAGGATACGAAACAAGTTAGTATATTTTATAAATCATTAATGAGTTCGTAGTGGTTTATTATGTTCTTTGTGATTTATCAAACACTTTTGATAGATCACAAAGAATATATGCCCCCTCATCAAAATCATGATGTAATTCGAAAATGTACTAAATCAAAAATAACTCTTGGTATAGTTGTCGATGGAACCTGATTAGAGAAATATTTGAAATAAATACATGATTAGAACATTTATCACGACCTTACAAAAATCTGAAATAAATGAAAATGTTATCAAATGAAACAAATTTGTGGTTTGATTTAAAATACGGTATTATTTTATTTAATAAAATTTCATTAGCACATATATCGAAAACAGTGTCCATCGATAATCACTCAATCACGACTCGAGGCCTGTCGTAATATTATTTTTCGAAGGGAAATTAAATTAACATTTCTTTCATAATTCTGGTTAATTATAAAAAATGTTAATAAATTATTCAATGCGAATTATAAATAATTATCCACTGCTGTGTAGGCTACATTGCCTAATCAAAAGTAAAGGAAAAACAAATGATTCTTATCTTAATTTTATATGCGTAATGTAAATACTTGACAAAATATGTTGTCAACAATTACATACAGACATATATATATATATATATATATATATTGAAAGTGACATGTGACAATGTTTACTTGTGTCGTCGAAAAAAAAAACAAATTTATAACTTTTAAGGTATACATGGACGAGTGTAGCGGTTATTTTTAAACATACAAGGAAAATCATAATAATTTGGCACATCGCCGCGCGCCGGCGCTCGGTGTGTACACTAAAATAGGTAACCGGTCCAATTGCAAAAAGTCATAGACGCAAGTGATGCGCATGTGCACGCTATGATATATCACTACGACCGCAATCAAGAGACTAGACGGCTAGGGTAAACGTTAATAGGAATGGTGGGTTGTCTATATGTGAATAATTATATTCAAACCGTCAATGACGCGAATCCAGCGACAGCGTAATGACAGCCGTGTTGAGTTCCTCCTGTGTGAATGTTTTTTCACGGCTCGTAGGTGTAATATCGAGCCGAGTTACTTTTTCAGGCGTATATCCTAGTCGCGGTGGTCTAGTCTGCCTATTTTTTATGTCCACGATTATGACCTACGTAAATACTGCAAAACGGCTTCAGAGCAATCGCTATTACGCCATTAAACAGCCACGTGATTGCTTTTAAAACTGAAAAAAAAAACATCATACACCTTATGACCGACCGCCGGCAAACTGTTGATAATTTTTTTTTAACGATGTTCACTCACATCGAAATGGCGTAGGGTTTTTCCTCAAACGAAATAGCAGCCGGGTCGTTTTTGTTTTGACCGTAGCTATTCCTCGAACGAAGTAGAATTCCATACGCAGAAGTTTATAAAAGAAAAATAACATCAAAACAACAAAAAATATCAAAATTAAAAAAATTCTTGGAAGCTGTGATTATAATGTAACTTCTTTATAAAATATTTACATTACAAGTAATTTATCAGTTGCCATGTCGAGTTTATAACCCCTTGGATGAGGCATATTTTCTCAGAATATATTTATTATTACGCTGGTCCAACACACGTCCGCGACCGACAGCTTAACGTGCTCATTTCGCAGCAATAATAGCTTAGAGATACACGCCCACATGCGACGAAATAGATGCAGAATTCGTACATGCACCGCTGATTATTTTTCTCGATGATCGAGTAGAGATGATTTCATGATGATTCTTATAAGAGATGATTTAATAATGATTCTTGTATAATAGTGAAGTCATTATGTAGATTTTTTAAGTTGTCAAAGCGCTTTGGTCGTGAGTAATGCAAGGAGGGGGCAATTGCACCTAATCCATTCTATTCCCCCCCTTATTAACGCCATAGAAGCATACTGTTACACGAGCGACAAATTAAATCGCTTACTACCCACATTCGGCCTGTCCGCAAACGTTTGGATGTATGTGCGCCTGCGCGCAGGGCTGTCTTAATTGCTTTATAACAACGGTTTCAAAATAAATATTTTGAATGATACAAATTAGTTTTTGTAAATGGTTCGTTAACAATATCCACTATTAGTTTACGATGAAATAAACATTATTCTATACGTACGTTTGTGTGACATTTCTTCGGTCTCTCATTTAAAATTATATAAACAAGATACATTAGAATCTTTTGATTGAAATGTTTAATTTATATTTTTTGTTTTGTTGTTATGTCGCGTCACTACAAACTGTCGCAGGGTAGTTGCACAATATTTTTGTTATCGTAACAAATATGATTAATCAATATTTCGTAAAATTGGTCAATGCATCTTATCCAGTATTAGCCATTTATTGTTTTTCATTAATAAAAATAAACTCACATCATAGGATATGTGACAGAAAAACGTCACCAAAATGTTTATTACGACTCTTCAAACGAAGAGATGCCATTTTTCTTGAAATACAAAGACGTATTACCTGATGAAAAGCATTGAGTATTTTGTTACCCGACCGTGGCTAAGCCCAAAAGGAGGGTTATCTGTTTAGTTTAAGCTACATTTCCAAAAATTTCTTTCCAACCATATTAAAGATCTAAATGCTATTCCCACACCATCGTAATGGCTATGTGCACGCAACAACCGAGTGCTGGAAAAACATACCTCAGCCACTCAAAAATATAAATATTGTTAGCACATTTAAATTACAATTAAAACGAAACTTTATGCACGTCACACCTCTGATACATAACGTTACACACTGTCTCATATGTATTTTCACATACATACTACATAGATGCAAGCATACGCATACACATATTATAATATACATGCATATTTACATACATAAAGATTACTTAGAAGTATGCTATCATATATATATATATATATATATATATATATATATATATATATATATATATATATATATATATATTTCTTAATTATTTTTCATAATGCACTCTATACCGGCATTCAAGTAAGGGCTAATACAAAAAGGATCTAATAATACATATGCACAATTGATTTATTTAATTATAATTCTAGCAATAGTGATAAACGTAGTCATAAGTGCGAATGTGTAATATAAAATTGTAATAAGGTCACATATACGTCGACAAAGTTTCAGGACGATTTTCAGCCAAACGCATCAGACGGAAAAACGCACACGGACTGCATTCCGTGTGCGTCTATCTGCGGTGTTGCCTGCAGATAGACGTGCCCGCACACAGCCTGCAGGCTACACTGCACATAGACTGTCTAGCGGCGGGCGCGGCCAGAACCGGCGCGACAGTTCGCACGCCAACAATGCCGGCTTTCACTTTCAACCTCAAAACAATACAATATCGGACGCCATCTTGCCCGCGCCATATTGCCGCGACCTTTAGCGCCGGGTCCTGTTACCGCGCGGCGATCGCTTCGGATTAAATCGCTTTTTTTTGGGGGACGGTGTGTCGGGTGTCCGTTGCGAAAGGGTTCGCTTTCGAGAAGGAAGCCGAACTGATACGATATCGTGTTACCGTTATACGATGTAACTCCCGTCATGGACGACATCTATCGTCGGTCGGATTAGTTTTCTAATCAAATCATAAATAGCTTTATTTCGTAGGTAATTGAATTACAATTGAAATATGTCATTATATTCTGATCATAAACTTCTCTTTTTAAATCGTTCCAGTTCAGTTATGGCACTTTTTATTCTAATATATAAAACTGGTCAAGAGCATGTCAGACTATGCTCATCATAGGGTTCCGAAGCAATTATTACAAAGAAATGCACTACACATGAAAGAAATACGTTGTTACACTTTTTCCATGTTTCCCGCACAGAATAGTTATAAGCATTTTAGTCGCCTTCAATTAGAAAAACAAGTAGGTATGTCGACTACTAATATTAAACTAGTGTAAACTAAAATGCATCGGCAAAAGAGCGTATCTTCATGGCACTTATGTCTCTTTGTCGAGAAGCTCAGTTTTTCGGCAATAACTCAAAAACAGTATCCGATCATGATCAAAATAATTTTCCTTCAAAGTACTTATTAGGCGTTATTTTCGTATTTTTTTTTGTTGGATATACGGTTTAGAAAATAGAGGGGGACACAATGTCTGCTACTTTCGGAACGATTATCTCCAAAATTATTCACGCAATTAGAAAGATTGCTTAGAAACCTTAAAATGTTTCAAAAAGAACTGTCGAAATATATGCCATACGTTAATATTTGCTGAAAAAAATTTTTTTTTATTTCAATTACATATATGGCGTGCCCCGCCGAAATATTTTTTTTATTTCACTACCAAACTAAGTAGCGGCTTGTAAAATACACCTTCACTAAATGTCATCAATATACGTCTTGTATTTTTTGAATAAAATGGCTCGGACATACGGACGGATGGACGGACAGGACGAAACTGTAAGAGTTCAATTTTTGCCATTTTGGCTCGGAACCTTAAAAAAAACATATATTTAAATTTCACTTAAATTATAAAGCGAGTTGACATGGGAATGTGGCGACGTACGACGGAGGCGAATTTCTTTACATATATTTATACAATAGAATTGTGAATGCTAAATTCAAAGATTGACGTTTGAATTTTGAAAGCGCAACAACATGTGCGTACGCGCGCGGTCGCATAAGCTCCCATGTCCCGGAAATGATGTGTCATAACGAGAGAATTAATGAGAAAATAAAAGGCGTGCAGTGCAATGGAAGGCAACATCGCCGTGTGTCGCCGACGCCCGCCTACATTTCCGTCTGACGCGCCATTGCCAACGTTTGTGTTGCAATTTTTCGTTCAAAACAAAAAAAATTCGCAAATTAACAACTCGATGAAACCTTCACAAGTGAAACCTTTAAAGAACTGAACTGCAGGTGAATGAGACAAAAGTAGTACCAGGAGTGGAGTAATTATGGGGTTTATTTACTATAATGCTGGTACCAAGTTTAGAACTGATTTCACATTTTGTTGTTCAGACTCCATGTTCTCAATTTCAACAAATGGCAATGCGCAGGCGCGCACAGGTACACATATCTCTTTCTCCCGCATTCTATCTCATTCTCTCATTAAATGCTATAAATGTACGCGTTTTGTCTCTGTTTACTATCGCTTTTTCGTTTCATCGAGTTTCAAATCACAACGGTGCTAATGAAGTTTTCACTTTAAAAAAAAAACACTAAATAATATTAGCAAAATTTCGATTGTTCTATTTGTTGTTAAATTTTGAACATGTCCCCCTGTTTTCGCATGAGACATAGAGACATAGGATAGTTAATTTTTGAAATGGAGGAAATCTTATGAAGCCGTCACTTGCGATAATTTGATATTTTAGTTAACGTCTATTTACATCATAACTGGCATCATCATCATCATCATCATCATCATCATCATCATCATCATCATCATCATCATCATCATCATCATCATCATCGCTGAACTTTCAATTAGTCGCAATGACTGAAAGGGAAGGTAACATAATTATAGGGGGGAGTAAAGGTTCTAGTTCGGATTAGGATCGACGGGAGCGTAAATCAGCATGTATAATTATTATATTTCGGTAAATAATATCATTTTTCTTCAGTCTGCTTTTGACTGTAGCTCTTCGTCGAACAAAGTATAATTGGTTGATGTAGTATTCACCGCCGTTATGTTAGACTGCTTGTGGAGTTGAAGGATAATACGCGGACGATGTGCAATGCCAATGTGTGCAAGACAGACAGTATGCATATGCATACTGTCTGTATATGCATACTATGTATAATATGTATACTATGCATATATATGCATAAAACATATAAGCAGTGCACGTATAGAAATTCACATATTTCTAAAATTAATTAAATTCGTAAGCGCAATGTGTTGTAATTTCGAATTAAAGAACCCGAGCAACAGAGCTTTGCTCGGCGTTTTTTCGAGTTTTCCGCTGCTTATATTTGTTGTTGACGATAAATATTTAGATAAGTAATGTACATACACTATATAATATGCAAAATTTACCCGCGTATTTTATTTATATAATGCCATCTGTAGTTTACATCATGTAATGCTAGTTGTTGTTGAAAAATAATGACAACAATAGCGTAATTACTGCAAAATTATACTAGATGGCGCTAAAGAAAAGCAACCTTTAGAAAAATAAATTGATCTAGTTTATTTGAGGGGACACCTATACGTACAGACAAACAAAAAAAGCTAAACACACACAAAAGAGATATACAATAATTATTTACTTAAAGTAATAAGATCCGTATGCAATCAGAGCATAACGTGATTAATTGAATTAAATTAAAGTGATAAATTTTCTTATGTGTTTATCGATAGCTCATTTTTTGGCAATTCTAAAACGTTACGTCACTACCGCAAACCAATGGCACTTACATATGTACTATTCTGTGAGTTTTCTCTCTGAGACGAGTTATAAGCGGGCGTTATATAACCGGAATTGATCACGTCTGTGAGATTTGGCAAAAATCGAAATTGATTCAATGGACGATAATGACTGTAACATCTGAGTAAATGTCTCGTCTGTCCATCTCGCTCTAACATAACCTTATGCTATATGCTCTATTTCTTTTGCATTTCCCGATCTAACATGTTTTCGTACTAATCTGCAATTTTCTATCCTAGTAGATTAATATTATTTATATATAATACATGTTGGACTCCAATAGGCATAAGAAAACAATATACTTAGTCCTGACTGCGTAATAGAAAACAAATTGCATTTTCTTAATTAATCTATCGTTATAATTATAATTATTACATAAATAGTAAAATAAATAAATAATATAAAATAATAAATAAAATATTTAGCAATAATTCTTTGTATGAGTCGACGATTCTTGTACTATGTTTTGAGATTATGTGAATTATTCAATACGCCTACATAGAATGCTGTGTGCACATATTAAATTCTTGTTACTATTGATTAAGCTTATTAACACTGCAATGATTTTTACCTGCTTTGTGTATCTTAGTAAAAAAAAATAAAAAACAGTGAATCACTAAAGTGGTTCAACATGTTTTGTTTAATTAGATTCATCAGAACTGGTTTATAAGAGATTCAAAATCGAAAATACAGAACCCTAGTGAAATGTATTCAATGCCTGCCTGTTTATCTCTCATACACTTTCAGCAGCTATGGTAGCTTAACGACCACACGAACGCTTTGAGAACCCATAATTCGCACCGTCTGATGTTCAACCAACTCATGCGCAGATTAAATCACTTTCCTCAAAGGCAAAAATTACAAGGAAATCTAAATATAGAAGAAGGTCCACCACTAGATCTTCAAGGACATTAAATATGTGAAGTTGACTTTAACCGACGTCGCCGGATGGACGAACACGGGAATTGTGATCAATGATCATCAATTGTAAAGGCGATGTGTTCGCATTTGGAAAATTTATGATGAATGAACTTAAAAAAAATAGGCGGACAAAGTATTATTAATTATTTAGTTAGTTCCTTATGGAACAAACGTACCAAGTCGGTAAGTTCGCTGTGAATGTATAAGCCATAAACACACATTCACATCTGAGTAAATCTAACGACTGGCATTAAGTTGGCCGTTCTCTTCAATTCGAACAAGAGCATCCTGCCATACGATGCCATATCCTGCCATCAGTACAAAGATTCGACAGCTGGTCAGCAGTACTCGGTCCGCCATTTTTTACGTCCATGGGTAAAAATTCAAATAACATAAGCGAGGCTGATCAACCGAGTGGAACATCATACATTTTTTTAATGCACTTTACAAAGTGTGCACGGGCGTAGAAAAAAAAAATACCACATTCTCCTCACAAATACAAATTCGGTAACGACATATTTTTAAAGTTCCATAGACAAAAGAAAAACTGCTATCGTTTTCGGAGCGCGGTGTGCATGCCGCTCTACACACGAACTAGGTGGTATGCGATTGCACCATACATCTCTATCTAAACGAAGGGTCATTACGATTAGTGCTCGACATGCATAACAAACAAGGAGACATATACACACACACGTATATATATTATTATTATTATGTTTGCATATATACGCGCATAGAGCACGGGCGCAGGATGTGCTCGATGTACTAATCGCTGCATATGCAGTTGCGTTGTGGTTAATGCGCTTTGGAACAACATAATATTGCACAATATGCACCGATATAGGGTATAAATAGTGCGAGGCTGTAGAATAAATTCCGTAATAGAGCGTTGTATTTAAATAACGGTCTTAATCTGGTTTTTGGTGAAAGAGTTAATTCCCAATCTTCACCTCTGTGACAAAATGTTATGGAATGTGAGGGAAAAAAAAAATAATAGGAAATAGCTCCTAGACCCTGAAAATATTTGATTTTCGTAATATCAGACTGAAAATAGTAATTAACCGAATTAGACACTTGACTGCACATCTGACAACATGCAGCATGCAACCCACGGCTGACCCTCGATTCTCTGCATACCCTACAAATTCCCTCTGACCAGTTAAATATTTAATAAGAAAATTGGCAGACATCGAACACCTAAACAAACGTCATTTTTTTATTTAAGTTAACAACCAATTATTAAAGTATAATGTCTACTTACGTTTTGTGCTAATACAGCACATCATCAGAAAAAGCCGGACTATCACTTCCACCGGCGTGCTAGGACTATTAAAACTATCAAGAGGTGCGCCTCTGACCACCATAGATGACATATATGTTCCTCCGATGCAAAATAAAAATACGCATTTTGATTTAGCAAAGCAGGATTTTTTTTACAATTTTCTTTTAGGAATTTATAAATAAACTGTCGTATTAGAAAAAAACCAAGTATTCTATGAAAATATCAACACTAAGCTATGAAATAATAAAGCACTAAAATAGAAAATAAGCAATCATATGAAAAAGCACCAGAACTTAGGTAATGCGATGCTGTGACTGCCAATGCTCATATTCTGAGTTCTAAGTCACGGGTAGGAATCGAGTTATGATTTATGCCAAGTTGCTGATTAGTGAAACACAATGTGACCGAATCTGTAAATCGTTAATGATAGTTAAGTTAGACAATAACTTATTAAAAAAAAAAATAGGAAAATTATTATTTATACAAAGAAGTATATAGAATCGAGAAAAAAAACACATAAACATATGCACATACACATTACTTATAAAAAAATATATGTAGTAAATTGTTACAGTGTATAATAGCAACAAATAAATATAAACAAAATAAGAAAAAAAAAATATATACATTTCAAGAAATGAAATCTTTATATTGTTTACACTTTCATATTCTGCGTAAAGAGTGCATTGCATATAAATAAATAATTTATTAAGGTTTTAATTATATTGCGTATGCCAAATAAAACGTGAGCTATGTTTCTTTTCCTTTAACTGCCATATGTGAACCCGCATTAAAAAGACTTTAATTACTTCAGCAAGCATCCAGAAGCACATGTGATATAGCCCGAAAACAAATAAATAAATAAATACGTCGCAATAACTATCGTATCATAGATAACATCGCGCAAGTACTACGCAGGCGTGTGCATGGACGTGTTTGAGGTCACCCACCGGCTTTTGTCTCGTCGTTATTTGCGCATGCGCATACTCAGAAAATTCACAAAGGAATAGACAAAGAACTGTTTTAGGTACATTGCGCATTTGCACAGTAACCACAACGATATCTCTGCACGTTTGCACAGTGCAATCATGTTGCATACGTGCTTGGAAAATGGGCATTTCTTTCTGAAGAAATACATTTTAATAGGAATTAAAAATTTAATCATATATCTAAAATGTATTAATACTTAAATTGCGAAAATATGAACTTGTTAGTTAATGTTTGTGAAATAAATATATGTAGCGATAGGTTTTCTTTTGTACCATGACGTGTGAGACCCTAAAAATTAGCATAGAGGTTAATAAGTCAAAAATTTGATTTCATAATATTAAGATAGATATCGGATCCAGAAATACCGAACCTTTAATTTTTTCCAAGACATATTTTGATTTTCTTTATAAATTTCGAATTTTTAGACATCTTCAATTTTCGCTGTGGGGATTTGAAAAATGGTCTCCCATACATCGGTCTACATCTCGGTCCATAGTCGAATGTAAAATTAAATTCACAAAAAAATCCATATGATATAACCACAGACTAACAATTTTCGGATTTTTTTTTTCTTTATGAGACCTTGTTTATTGCCAAATTTTTTTCTAGCTCAATGGTAAGTACCGTATAGGTTTTAATTTACTTGCGAACGTCAAATATATGAAGCATAAATCACTTTATTTATTGATTACGTTAACATACAAAGTCGATTTTTTTAAGGCTCCAAGGGACCGCAAATCTAAGTGTTCGATATTGATTTCAACTCGATACCTTCACGAGTTCTTAAGAAAACGGATCTTGACAGACAGACGGACAATATTGTGATCCTATATAAGTTCCTTTATAAGATTCCGTAGTAAAATAAGGAACCTATATTATTTTGTCATGTCTATTTTTGTCTGTCCGCGGCTTCGCTCAGATTTTTAATACTTTTAGTATTAGAAAGCTGTAATTTGACACGGGCATATATATTAACCATGCCGAAAAAGTGGTAGAGAAAAAAATCACGAAAAGAAAAATGTTTAGAATATACCACCCCTACATTTAAGTGGGGATGGATTTTCTTTTATCGTCTACCCCATGGTGTGGGATGTCTTTGGACAGCTCAAAAAAAAACACAGCGGGTTTTTGAAAATCATTCTTCAGTTTGCGAAATTTTAACTTTGAAATGCAAATTTTTGTTAGAGTCAAGTGTCCCCGCGCTGCCAGTTATATGGTGATCCTCGAATATGGGAAAAAACTCACGGTAGTCGTATCACAGAACGAGTTTTAACAAAAAACCATGACAGCCGATTAGGTTTTACAAGTTAACGAGCAACAGGCGACCGATTTATAAAATTTAGGCACAAGGAGGAGTAAAAAGCCAAATTTCGCACGAATTCCAATGGAAATTACTTAGTAGGCATTTGATTTTGTAGAATAAGTAGCTGATATAAGTTTGTGAACCGTGTAAAGTTATGGAAATATAAAAATCATAGTATCCCTAACACCGGTCCTATGTGGGCCCGTTTTAGACGCTACTGACCTTTAAACCGTTAACACAATTAATGGGTTCGTAGGATCATACTAAAAGCCCCCCTTTCTAACCCCCGTATACTGTGACAGGCAACTACGGCACCCTGCGGTGCGCGTGACCCGACACGCACTCGACTGTTTTTCCTTTTCCTTAACGAGTAACGGAACCCTAAAAAGAAGTCACACTATCCGTTTATTATACAAAAACTTTATGGTTCAAACACCATTGTACGCATTCTAAACGCATTACGTAAACATTAGATAGCTATCTCAAATTCAAATTGTGTGCATTATGAGATAAATAAAATAAATACGCCCATACACGTTCACAACTGGATTAAACGTGTGTGAGTGGGTTTAACAACGAACACGTCATCGAAATAGGGTAACCATGGTGACGTTAATTGTTTTTACGCCGAAATTATACTAATGCAAAATTTACGCTTTACTTGATGCATTGCTAATAATTTTTATTAATAGGATTATTTTTTTTAGCTGCCGCTTGTTTCGAAATACAAAAGGATTTTAATATAATGTTACAAATTTAATAATAAAGGAATTAGTTTTTTTTCTAATACTATTTATAAAGCCGTTTCGGGAGGTTAAATTTTCATCTTTGGACTCGATGGCTAATAGCAACATTTTTGTACATATCGTATAAACGTAATTGAATATACTAAAACTTTCATAAATATTCATAAATACTAAATATTAAATGACTACATATTAAAGCCCAATTTGACTGACTAATGTTAATAACTAAAAAGTCGTCAATTTAAATTTACATACGTTTCTTTTTTATAAAACAGTCTTTCATTTTGTTTTAACGGCCCGTTAATTTTTGACATTTGTTGGTGAAATTCATGATTATTCGTCAGGCTTTCACAGTATTTTTTTTTTAATAATTAAGTATTGAGAGACTTTTCATTAAAACAAATCCCATATCAATGGTAATAATTAATCCGTACGATAACCCAATTAACATTTAAACGATATCACACAGAGATACTGACAGTTCTCATTTGAGGTATTTTTAATAGATATTTAAAAAAAATGTAGTACTTCAATATTTAAGAATGATTTGCAACATTTTCTTTGATTTATTTAATGACAACTAAACGTTACAAGTAAATCTGACACAATCAAAAAATCATACACAAGACCTTTTCCATTGTCGGGCCGACCTTGCAAAGGCGGCGCGGCGCTCGGTGATACACGCCGTTCATTATGACAATTGTACGGTACGTTTTAACACAATCACTTGAGTTGTATATTTAAGATTCGCACTTTTATTGTTTATTATTTACGGATAACGGATGGACATCTGTTATCAAAAACAAAATTAAGAAACCAATTAAAATTCCCGTCTCAAATCTCAAAGTATATGATATTGTCCGTAACTCATGAACATGAAGCCAAAAATGTTCAGTACTAATCAACGAATTTGTGTTTCAATTGCATTTATGGAAATAATGCAATTTAATTGATGCATCAGATCTTGAAAAGAGTTTTATGTATTCCTTGCCCTTAATATAAATAATTACTGAAAATGTTTCGACTGACGTTCGAAATTTTCCGCCATTAAGTATGAAATAACAAAAAATAAAGTTAACAGAGCATTTAAATGAAAACCGAAACCCGCTCAAAACGAAGAATTTCGCGGGTTATAGAACGATAAAAAAAATGACCACTTTTTATACTACTTATATTATACGCGTCACAGTTTTCTGATGACAGCGCATACTCGAAAGACTGAAAAGTTAGACACACCGAAATCGTATTTGCTCCTACGGAATTTCAAAACGGAACAACAGCGCACACGAAAACGCTCTCACACGCCACGAAAGGACTGCCGATGATGCGGGTGGGTAGTGTGGTCACATTAAAAAAAAAAAAAGGTTGACACTTGTACAAATTTCGTGCGGAACGATCCACAACGGAATAATCGACATTTTGTTTGCCAACGCGCACGCCTGACGGAATCATTGTCCGCGGCCATTGAGATTTGACACACGGCGCGCGGCGGCCGCAGTGAATAAATATAAAACTGTATTTAAATAAACAGGAATCTTTGACTTTGTTCGGCGACTGTACCCGAGGTCGGGCACCGTGACGGGTTAGAATTATTGCCCTCAAAAATAGCATTTCCTTATGAGTATCAGTGTTGAGATGCCTTCCGAATAATGTAACAGGTATACACAGATAACAGGTATGCATATTATTACACTACATAGTAAAATTATGAATCTTAATACATATTATTGTAGTGCATTATGTGTGGTACATACATCTGTAACAGAGATATATCAATATATATATATACACATCTGCTGGTCGTATTATACATTTGTTAAAAATGCGAATAAATATTTTATGTATATTTAAAAAATTAAATACTTAAATTATTATCATTACACTGTCATTATTTAGGTTAATTTTAAATATTCCACTATCGATACTAACATTAATAACCATACTAGTTTCATCCGAAAGTGAATTTGTCTTTTAGCTTACACACTTCCTGTGGCATAGTTTATAAAATTATTTTTCTTCTTATAATTATTACATTCACAACTTTTATGTCAATTTATTATTACAATAATTCTAATTTACACTATTATTATATTTGGTTTTACATGTCGCCTATTTCATAATAAATGCGACCGGAAATCAGTGGCGTAGCTACCTAGGGGCTAGGCGGGGCAGTGCCCCGGGGCCCTCAAGCTCAGGGGGCCCTCGAATCCTTACCAGAAATCTCGATCGAACTGAACTTTTGTAAATTTCTCCCATTTTCAAAATAAATATGACAGGTTGCAATACGACTTTAATCATGACAACTCAGTTGAGAGAAATTCGAAAGTTATACCTAGGAAATTCTCCAAAATTCTTTGTGTAGGTTGGCAGTGTTGTCAATTTGACGGATAGCGATATGTTCGTTTTATTATTCATCGACGTGCGTTTTATTGTGAATTCGAGTTAAGATCTTTTTTTCGCGACCGGTTAAAAAATTAATGCTGTATCTGGTCAATATAGTGGTTCAATTTTATTTGATTTTACCACCGTTAAATGCCGTAACACTAGCGGCAATAAAATGTTTGCCGGGGATTACCTTGTAGCGTATCATTACATTTCTCTTTTCTTTTAGTTTTAACGTCGTCAATGAACAGTAGGTACCTACTGAGCACAATCTAATATTGTATTGTGCAAGTAAATTAGAAAACTAAAATTATGGACAATAAGAAGAAACCCAGTGGTGCATTTAAAAGCAAACAACGCCAAGAAAGAAAAGATATTAAGCAAAATTGCCCAAAATTGGTAAGTTTTTTAGTCAGCCTTCTTCAAGTACTTCTGGACAAAATATTTCTACTGACAGTGACTCAAAAAATGTGGTAACTGTAGTATTGGTTGAGAAGCCTACTGAAGAAGATTCGACAATTATTGCAGTTGGAGATACCTCCGCCGCCCATCATGTGAACGTGGATGATGTTTACATGGCACGCATAAGAGCGGAGGATTTGGAAGAACCACAGACCTCTACTTTTTTGAAAATATGTACGATAAATCTTCTTATGACTTGGGAAACTTCACGAATAAAATATTAAGTGATAAGGAAAAACATCAAATTCTTGATATGGGGCCTTTACATCCTTCAGGACCTTGTCCAACAAACATCAACCAGAATAATAGACATTTTTCAAAATTGTACTACGTTTCAAGTTCTAAATATGGGCCAGTTAATCATTTTTGGTTGTGTTATTCGAAAATACTAGACGCTGCCTATTGTCAGCCCTGCTGGTTATTTGCTTTACATAGGAATAATGTTTGGTGTATGGGAATTTGGGATTGGAAGCATTTATCAGAAAGAATTAAACAACACAGTTTCTCGAGTGACCATTCAGAAGCATGTGCTGTGTATGAATTTTGGAAAAAAAATGATACTAATACTATCGACAAGGGACTTGAAAATGAAATTCGCAAAGAAGCATCATTTTGGAAAATGGTTCTTCAAAGGTTATTCGATATCATACCTACCCTAGCAAAGAGTTCTTTGGCTTTGAGAGGACATCGAGAAGACTTAAGTCAGGAAGGATATAGGAAGGATAACTAAAGGTAAGAAAAATTGTAAATATAATTGTCATTTAGTCAGTTGGTAGGTCCGACCTTTATATAATAAACTCTTAAATCTTTTCTATTTCGTTTTATTACCCAATACCTACACCAAATATTAATTGTAATTTATGCTGTTACTGTTTAATATTTTTATTGCCTGCCCTGCAGTGCACAAAAAAAGAGCTGATGATAAAGAAGCTTAGCATTTTTTGTGTATTTGTATATTTAATATTTTTACATGATAAAACCTAATCAGTTTAGAAAGCAGTGGGGCCCCATTTTTTTGATTTGCCCCAGGGCCCTTGGTTACCTAGCTACGCCACTGCCGGGAATCCATTCTACTGCTAGCGGTTTGACATCGAAAACTCTCTGTGCATTAATTCAAGATTCGATGGTATAAAAATACGCGTTTTGAAACCTAGCGGGCCTAGGATGAGTCTATAAAAAAGAACAAGCTGTAAAAATGTGCCTTACATTCATTAAACTGTCGCGAGACGGTGGTCTTTATAGAGATTTTTCGCTAGGGCCTCTCAAAGTACAACTGTCGGGATAGATTTGACGATTTCAAAATGGCGACGATGCATTTTTTACCATACAAATAGAATTAGAAATAAATTCAGGAACAGTTATAAATTTTAAGATTTTTAAAGAAGGTTTTCCAATTTATACGACAACCAAATGGAGGAGCCGGTGGTGTTTAAGATTGTTTGTTTGTCCTCGAACCGGAAGGTACAGGGTTTGATCCTGCGATTCGAACACGTTAATATATCGGTCGCAGACATGGCCCCCCGCATCGACGGGAGCGGGCGTCGGCGGCGCCCTAGCCGCATGGACCAGCGTGAAGGGCGGGCGCGTGGCTCACTGGTGGGGTGATGAGATCGAGGATCGAGAGCATGAGAATCGAATCCGGCGCAAGGCGAGCCTCGGCTAGGCGTCGACACGGCGCATGCGCGGGAGCAGTCTTGTCAGATAAACAGCACTAGCCGACTATTCACTAAGGTGAATGTCTCTCTGTCCGTTGCCCAATCGTCCACTGCTCGAACGTTCCGCACGGCGATAGGTCGTGACCTACAAGCGACGCGAGGGTTCGCCGACTGGTTGGAAGGGCGAAATGTCTACAAGGATAAGCTGCATAATCGTTCATATCTATAAGATAATAAATAAACCTGTGGATACTTAATTTAATAACAAAAACCGGTTCATACGTGAGTCGAGCTCAACACGCGAATAGATTGTACGGAAACAGAGGAGCGTGAGGTCGTCTCGCACTTAACCGGATGTTACAAATAAATTATGTACATGGAGATAAAAACAGAAGTATAGATTAATTCAATAATATTCACGTAGAATTTTGTCTTGTATGATCTATTGAAGCTGTGAAATGATAAAAAATTAAAAAAAAAAACTTAATGAATTTTCGGGGATTTCCCGAATTCATCAGCGATATGTGATACACGTAGTAGTGACGTGGTCTGTGTGGCCATTATTTGTTCCCGGTATACTCCCAATCGAGATGTACTTGAAGTCACATAAGCACCTCGAACTACTTTCACACTGCATTTTTTCAATAACTATAGACTAATTGTAAGTTATTCAACTTAACGGGCCGGATAAAGGGCAAGAAAAATGTTTGAATGAAATAATTCGTTTTATATTCTACAGAGAAAACCGCAGGAGCCGCTAGTGTTATAATATTCTTAATATATAATATTTGCATAATCAATCTTTTAATTATATTACAAAATTAATTTATAGTTAATTATTGTAAACATCGCTATAACACCTTTATCCAGGGCATCGTAAAAGCTGTGCTAATCTAGAATTCAAGTCATAAGATTAGCATTCAATTTAAATAAAACTATAAATAGCGTGTAACCTACTTTTCAGAGGTAACCTACTTTTTTCGCGCCTTGAGAGTCCCGTATAAACCTAGTTACATTTTCTGTTTTCAAAAAATTTTTCAAAATTATTTTTAAAAATCAATTTTTTAAAGATCCTAAGTTTTTAATAGCGGAAGTCAAAAAATGTTCTCTCTTAGATCAGTCTACATCACGGTCCGTACTTTATCTATACATGTTACTAATGGTAGAAAAATATTTTCTTTATGTGATATAACATCAATTAATTATGTGAGGTGTTTTCCTTTCAATTTGAATCCCTCCTTCCTCTTGATAAGATTTAATAGGACACCCATCACGTGAGATTTACGCTATAATTTACGGACTAAATTTAATTTTATAAGATAGAAAAATAATTTAACGAATTTATTAGAATTTAGGTTAAATATACAATAACCAACATTACTGTGTTCTAATTAAAAAAAAATTGATAATTGTTCTAAGTAAAAAAAAATTTAATATTTTTTTTAAAATATCTGTGTAATAATGTATTTTTTAAAAGTTGACGTGAAATTTTCAATTACAACCCCCTCAGTTTAAATGAGATTTAATGAGATTGTACAAGACCGCTCCTCCGCATTTTGAGCTCACAAATTAATGGATGCCCCAAATTTTTTTTATAACTTATTATAATTTTTTAATTAATTAAATTGAATTACAAATAAAATTAAGTCAATATGAGGCAAAAATGGTAATATTTTTTGATTGCATCAACTAAAGACCTTGGTTTCTTTAACGGCTTCAAAATACCTCAAACCTAATTAGTTAATAATAATTTCAACTTGCCACCATCATGCGTTTCTATAAAGAAGAGTCTTGACAGGCAGTCAGACAGACGCGAAACGAAGAGATGCTTTAAGGTTCATTTGTGGTACGGAACCCTAGCTGCGCGCGACAGCAGCACAACCGATGCCGTCTACTCAACAACACAGCACATAATGCCGCTTCCTGGTCGTCGACGTCAGCCCATACCATTTTATGGATCCACGGTGGGGCCTGGATGCTCGACCACTTGCATCAGTCAAGGATCTAATAGGCTGTGTATTTCGTCACGATATCGCTCGTAGAAAGCCGTATGAGGAAAACGAAAATGTGCGAAACGCGCCGTACCGAGAAACCCGATATTTTTACCTCGACGGGAGTTCAGATTAATCCATTTGTCTATTAAAATCGCCTATCAATAAATTGAGGAAAGACAAACCGAATCGTTAGACTGGTGTTTCCGTGAATTGATTAAGTATATGTAAATTTCATTAGTCCATTATACGAAATGTTTTCAAGATATAGCTACATTCATGTTAGTACAAGGGCAATAGGCTTAATGGGCAACCGGGCTTTGTTCGGCATTTTTCGATTTTTTTTATGTCTTGCAGTGCCATCTGTTGTTGAAACCTAACGGCAAGCCCACTGGTACTTCCGATATCGGCACCACTTACGACAACATAACAACAATGCGATCACTTCAAAATTTTATGATCTATGGTTAGTGTGAGACTGTTATCTTTAATTAAGATGTCATTCAGCTAACAATTTCTGCAAATAGCTTTCAAAATAAATACAGCTGCTATAATATGCACATCAAGTCCACAAGTGATTTAGTAAGCGTGCCGAAATATAAAAAATTATAAACGTGAATATAAATAACACTTAGGCCACAAAAATGTACCTGTTATTTTCAATTATAAAAAAATACGCCTCGTCATTCGATAAAGCGTATTCTCATTAAATATCTGGATAGGGGCCGTCCATAAATTACGTCACATAAATTATAAGGTTTTGACCCCCTCATTGCCACAGGTGGTCATACATAAATTAAAACGGCAGTTTTACAATTTTTGTTCAAAATACTTTAAATATTGGACAAAACAAAAGACAAACCTTTTTTCGTTTTCGTACTTCGGATTTGACGTCACAAAGCTTTTGACCTGCTCCTTGTCGCGCATTGTCACATTTCGTTGACCCGCCCCTTTCAACGTGTGACGTAATTTATGGATGGCCCCGTACGAGAAAAAGTCTAAAATGCGGTAGCGTTTGAAAATCATAATTGTCGTGTCTCGTATATCATATTTCATCGTATATAAAATTTATAAGTCAAAATTCTGATACATGTCTTCTTCGACATAATTATACATCATTCGTATGGAATCATCGAGATGTCTGTCTGCAGACTGCAGAGAGTAACGAGATATTACAAAACTTTTTGGTTTGAGAAATAACGTTGCGCCAAAATCGCCTTCATATATATATATATATATATATATATATATATATTTATTACCCATTCCTTCTGTTTTTATTTGACAGTTCATACACGATGACCTCCCAGAATGAACCGTTGATTCCGGTCCTTGGTTTCTAAAAAAATACACTCTTAAATGTGCGTAAAAAACGACTTACAGCATGTATAGTGACCCTTCACTTCTGTCAGTTTTTTTTTTCTAGTGCTTAGTATTAAACAAAAAAAAAAGGGGGAGAGAATATCGGTTTCATGAGCCCTTAAAAACATTTATACGAGCCGTCAAACATAATCTATAAAATAAGTGCACGTGAATTACACGTTACTGTCTGTCTATCCGTATGTCCTTTTATAACTTAAGAAAGGTTCGCTTGATCTTGATGAAAATTAGTGTACGATAAGAACATGTGATTGCGCTAGCGATAATTTACATATGATTTCGATAAAGCATGGCAACATGCGTAAGTATGCAGGTATGTGAGTGAGAGAGATAGGCGGATATATTGGCCTTTGCCGCAGTCGGATAAAAAAAGAGTCATTGTTCAATTTTAAATTAAGCCCAGAGAAGCGGGCGGGTAACGACTATTATACATATAACAAATAATAATAGAGGTATTGCATGAATCGCTGTTTTAAAGTCGTATATATATAGTCCACATAAATTTATTTTCTCAATTCGTGACGTCCGTACTGCGTTTGGTGATATGAAGTTTTACTGCTTAGGCGGGTCGGGTTTTTATGGTTTTCCATTATTTTTCAATAATTTGTTCACATCGATAACTTTACGATGAATGTATGCACAATAAACTATTTCTGCTTTGCCATATCGACTACTATGAACCGCTAACGGCATAAGATGTTAAAGCGTTTTACGAAAGTATTTATCATATGTTGATGTCATCGCGATATACATTTTAATTTTAAAAAGAATAAAAGACGGGTTTATCTCCGCTTGTAAAGTAGATGTCAATATAACGAATAAACAAATTGGTCCTATTTGAAATCAAATCCAATTTTCCTTTTGATTGCCTTTTACCTTCATTCTATACCAGACAAATTTGTATGTATGTAAAAAGCCTCGTGTCTCGTATTTCTAAGAGATAATGCTACCTCTATGCAAAATTTTATAATTTATAAACAGACAAATCATTTTATCGACATGGCAATAATATACGCATGTTCATACTGTATATACCCCAAATTTCATAAAGATCGATCGAGCCGTTATTTACTTACAAACAAATAGACACAAGAACTTGAGAATTACAAAAAGAAACCAATTGCGTCATTAAATTAAATTTAACAAACGCTCTATCAAAAATGTGATATGTACAGACAGAGCCTTAACATTTATATATGAGTAGATAATTACATTATACATATATAAAATAATAACATATTTCCTCATTATTTGTATATGTTATAAGCGGTACAAACGGCGCAAGATGATAACAAATTTCGCATCACCGAAGATATCATTTTGACCCTATATCGTGCTGGCTATGAATCATGTCTCAGTGGTTTGTACGCCCTTGGACGGAGCGGACGTCGTCAACAACAGACGGCCGATGATAAGGACACGCAAACATTTGAGCGTATTCGTACACGATCGGCCAATGTGGAGGGGTGCGATTTGTAGAAAGAATAAAGAGCTTCAACTAACAGTACGACGCCGAAAATTATTCATCTTCGACGCATGCGCCAATAAGTAGTTTCACGTGAAAATAGCAAGCAGTGTCGACACAAAAGCTTGAATTCGTTGAATCGCTTTTGCGCATTTTAAATTCCTTTTAGTGCGTGTGCATCAAGTTCTAATGACCGCGGCGCTGAGACCTAATATTCTCGTTTCAGATCGAGGCATATTACAAAACACGAAACTCCGCCGCTGTGAAGTTAGCCACGAAAGCGCTGCAATGACGTGAAATAGGAATGCGGGGGAGGAGGAGGAAGGGTCGGGGAGCGCTGGACCCGCACATTGCGTCATTCGCGGGCAATTCAGAGCAGCAGAGTTTCGTGCGTCATACCGTCCTTGGATCTAAAAAATCCTACTTGCTGACTCAGTAGGAGGGGGCTAACAACCGTCGTCGTCGATATGATAAAGTCCGGGACAGACGGCTTAACTTACTCTCGGAGGCACGGAAGAAGTGGTTCGGTTTGAACTCGAAAACTCATTGGTCAATTCGCCCGTGATCAGGATGCAATCCGGTACATTCCGAACCTTTGTAAGCGTTCTCAACCATTGAGCTGCACCGCTTACGTTTTGACAAACCAACCGTGTAATTGTCCGGTTATAGTTTACCCAGACATATGTATATAAAAACTGAAACGGAGTTCGAGGAAAAAAAATCCCAACCATCGATTAATCGATGAACATAGACAATCACGCCTAATCGGAGTCCGTGCGTGGACTGCGTCATCGGCGAAAAAAAAAAGTCGACTCCCGCGCCGGCCATCCACGAGAGCGGAACGTGTCTCGCTCTGCGTAAACAGAACGCTGTGTGCCGATATGTAAATTTCCGATGATTATTTATTTTGATACAGCACGCGCGAGAATGACACATCTTTATCATTTATAAATTTCTCGGTGCGCAGATAACACAGACGTTTTTGTTTAAACTACGCAACCGGGTATGTGCACGCGCTTGTCGTCCGTGCCCGCCACGGTTCCGCGCTTTCGGGCAACTGGATCGGAAGGTCAAGCGTGTTTGCGGTTAATGGATGCGAAGGTCCCGCTTGTTAGAAAGACGAAAGACGGTATCGAACACCGTTTTTTATGTTTAATGTTGGGGTTGTGTTGCGGAAGGCACGAGTCGACAGAACCCATTAAAAATGTACACGTTACAATGTTACTTTACCGACATTTATACGGGGTATTTTTAATGTACAATTTGTTGTATATTATTTTTGATTTAATAAAATAGCATCTATTTATCACATATTTAAATGGACCATTTAAAACAGTAGATCTACAATAAATATGACAGTACCTTATTTCTGATGACCAATATATATACATACAATTTTTAAAACATATTTTTCCAATACCATTGCCTGTTTGTCATTTCGTGTATAGCCACGAACACTACATTTACTCACAGATTAGATATCCTACTCTAAATCTACCATAGTGTATATATATATAAATGAATAAATAAATAATCACAGACTCTATATTTTAAAGATTCGCCTGAGTTGCCAATATTTTTTTGTTTTCATTTTTCGATTTACGCACATTTAAGCGAAACTTACAAAATTACTACATTACATACAAGAGCTCAAAAGCCAATTAAATAAGTGTTGTACTTTGAATAGGCGAGCCCTTTTTATTGTCAACCCAAACAGTTTTTGCATTAACAACGATTGTAATCTAACCTTTGTAATTACGGTTACAATACTGTTGTAAGACAACAAAAACGAGTTCAAAAATTAAACTTAAAGATTCGACTCGATTGTTTACAAAACGTTACAGTACCGATAAGTTTCATAGGGTTTAAATGCAGCAATGCAATTTCATATCGATTCAACTCATTACAAGCATTAAAAAAGTTTAATTATATGCTAAGTTTAACTGTATTGGAACCAGTCGCGATTGGCCACACCAATGTATTTTTATCCCGACGTGAATGATAAATTTTAAAAATATAAAAAAGATAAATTTACTGATAACATTAATATATAAGATAAAGAAGCTTACTTCAAAATATTCTATACCACGAAATAAATAATATTTTTCGATAAATAAAATAACTACTCAATTAATACCGAAATCACAGTTTATGATTCAGTATTTTTAAAGAGAAACACACGATAAAAATAATTCATTTCAACAGAAAAAAAGGGAATAACATTCAATGTAACAGATAAATCTTTTTTTTAACGTTTTATAGAATTGAACCTCGCTTTCTCATGGACGTATACCTCTTAGATTACAGTATAGATTGGAAAGAATGTATTTTAATTGATACCTAATTATTCGGCGTATTTTTATATTTATATCGTTTCGATCTGAGCGGATGCCACGTGGAACGTATTCTCTTTCTATACCCTGTCCCTGTCCCGCCTCACTCTTTCTGCCACTAAATCACAAGCAATAGATGTTCTTTGACTCTTATCTTAGACATTCTATACGTTACCGGTATCAGTATCTATGGTAGGGTTTAAAAAAATATTGTCACATCGAACGCTTTATGCTTGTACGCCAAAATTAACGTTCGTGTGAAGTGACGATTTGAGCGTGACAACGACACTCTAACGTCAGCGACTGGCAGGTAATTCTACCAGCTCTTATGAAAAAGAATTATCGATATCCGACGGTACATAGATAATAGTGCTGTGACTATTCACTAGTATAGTCTACACCTAACCGTGCCGTGTCTATTCGCTTCTACAGTCTAAGTCTAATCGTGCCGTGTCTATTCAATTCTACAGCCTAATCTACTCGTGCGATTTCCATACACTTGTACACTTACAGTCTACGTCTAACCTTACCGTGTCTAGTCTAATTCGCTTGTACAGCCACGTCTAACCTTACCGTGTCTATACACTTGTATAATCTAGGCGTAACTGTGCCGTGTCTAGTCTATTTCACTTGTATAGTCTACGTTTGCGGTGTTCCCTTAACGCGTGAATGATATTGTTATCTTACACGTTTTTATTCGACCCGCCTCCACGGTTATTGGAACTCGCCGAGGGCGACAACAGCAAACATATCGATTGTTTAATTGCTTATTTACAATAATCATGAATGGCCGTTACGCGTCATGGTAGTGTACAGTCGTTCGCATAAAAAAATGTTGATTATAAAAGATGCGATTGGGAAATGAAACGAAGCCTGGAACAGGAGTTAGTCAAGGTCACCGGTGAAAGTGTCCCATCGAGGTCATCTAGGTGAAGTCGTTCAGGTCATGAGGTATCTGAGAGAATGGGAGACAGCCACAGATACGAATTTAAATTTGGAAGAGGTTCATGAACCGAAGTTACTCGAAGATTCGACACCTTCCATCTAGCAAAAATCGTATAAGAAGAATTGCACTTAGTTTCGGAAGGGGTCATGACCCCTACGAGTCGTAGGTTACGACCGACCCTTAAGTTCGGGATTGACGCGAGAGCGGAAAATATCAATACTTACGGGAATTGATTTATTGCGAGAAATGGGTGCAATATGTTCCCTCCTAACTCATTGACGTCATGACGACCAAAGCATTTTATAATCATTATTAATTTATCCTCAATCACATCCCCCCTGCCCCCGACCTTAAAGAAAATTTGTATGAACAAAGGTATAAGAAAGAACATCAGTGTCTAGATGACGTAACAAGGAGATATTGCGTTAATGGTTAAAGCTATGTGATACTTGCCCTCACAAAAAGTGCGCACGATTTTTTTTGCTATCACTATTCTTCGAATTCAGCGTGATAAATCAGTTTACACGGACACATTAATTCAATATCTCGACAAAACATATCCACACCAATCCGACAATCAATACGATCTCGGAGAAGCATAAATTAAAAAACAATCGAAATATTACTTAACGGTTTGAGAGTCGAGGATAGGGTTGCCAAAAGTACTCTACAATAGAGTACTAATAGGTCTCTGTCTCATAGATTATAAATCTATTTTATAATCTATGATACTCTTTTGACACTGACTTCACTAATAGCTTGCCACCTTGAAGGTATAATTGATCATTTAAAAGTTGGAAAATGCTTTTCGGTCTACAAATCGCTATGGATTTAATAAAATAAACCTTGAGTTATTCCCTTTTAGTAGTCCAATACTTTTTAACTAGCAAAAATTTTAAGCTTCCAAAAGCTATTCAAAAGTTTAAATTAAACAAATCAGATGTACTTTGTCTTTACTAAAGTCAGCGATACGGGGAAGAGATGAAAAAGGGATTTCGCGACGGACTGCCCTCTAGCTGTTTACAAAAGGGCAGACAAATGGACATGGTGCTTATCACGACGATAAGGAAGGTACTCCGCGACAAGTTCACGTCGGTTGGTCAGATAACCCTGCGTCTGTTTATTTTTAATACGTCCATCGACGCGAATAGAGGTGGTGAACGGCCGGCTTCACGTTCAAGGATGCACGAGTCCTGGATCGCCCTGTCGCTTTCTTAATGTTTTTTAGGGTTCCGCACGTCAGAATAAACCCTTGTAGGCGCACTAACTTTATTATCCGTCCGTCCGTCGAGATTCTTTTTCTAAGGAGTGCATGGAGCTGTCACGTCAAAATTAGTATTAAATAGTTGGGTCTACTGTCGCTTAAAGTTATATGAAAAATAAAGCTTTGAAGTCAATGCAAAAAAAAATGCGGTAATTTTTTGGGGCGTATTTTGATACTCTCAAATAAATCAATACCTATAGAATAACACTCGTCGACCTAGAATTATAGAATTTGCCAAGAAGCAAAGTCTTACAGCACACGTAAGGATAAAAATCTGAAAATTGTTTATTTGTACTTATGCCACATAATTTTTTTTTGTGATTACAAACTTACAATGCAGATTATGGATCGTGATGTATTGTGGATTGATGAATGGAGAACATTTTTTACTTCGCGATACGAAAATTTAACATATCCTAAAAATTTGGAAATTTAAAAAAATCCCAAAAAATTTTTTTTTTAAAAGAAAAACTGTAAATTACCTATTTTCCTGAACTGCGATACCTCACCAGTAGCATCTAGAACAAGCAAAAATCGTCGAGACTCTTGAAGAATGAAATTAACTTAATTAAGGTTGTACGGAACCCTAGGGCGCAAGTCTTATTCGCACTTGATATTGTTTAATAAACGAAAATGTAGAATATGAAATCGTAACCAGAATCCGTCCGTATGGTAACATTTTACTAAATAAAAATTACTCAATACTATATATATTCCTGGAATATTTCAAGAATGTATCATAGAAAATTTTTAATTGCATCAATATACATATATAAGCTCATCCCTATCTCGCAGAGGGGAACATACAAACCGCATTAATTCTACATTTCAATCTTTGTGGTCTCTGTCTACCCCTCCATCCACTTGTTGCAATGCTTATCTACCTCCTTTGGTTGATTGACATACATCAATCGTTTCATGCAAGCTCGTCGCTTTCAAATCGTTATAAATTAAATACGTTGGTTAATATGAGTATAATTAGTTTAAAGTGGCTATAAATTACAAATATATAAACACAGGCTTGGTATTGTTTATCAATAAGCAATTTAATTCATTCTGAACTGATTGCATCATTTACGTTGACTTAATGTATTAATTTAAGTCCTGTGACTAATTATGTTATCAATTTTGTTGCAATACGTTTGCTTCTTTTTTAGACCTAACGGACAAATTTTAGGATACCTATAAAAGAAGACTTATATTAACAATTACATATAGCGAGGAAAAAACAGTTTTTCAAGTTTTTTTGTTATTTTTTTTTTGTATTATCTACAACTATCCAGTGGAGATGTGTTTTGATTATGTCTAAGGAGAGATTTTCCATCTACATATATTTCTCCTCGTTAGGATGTTACTATCTCTTCTTTTGAACAGTTCAAAAATTTGGGAAGAAAAATACCATTATGTTAATACGTGGAAAACCGTAATCTGCTCTGTGTCCTAGCTCAGAACAGAGCACAGAAAACAGAAACGTATTTCTCTGGGTGGGTAAGATCGGAAGCAAAAATAGTTTCTACAAATACAAATACATGACCCACTTGTTCGATCAAAACAAAAATTAACTTTCTTTTTGATTTTGGGTACTTAGAACAGTCAAAGCAGGATCGTTTGTCTATGGTTTTAGGCTATTTCTTCCTCCTTCTCACACAATCACTATTCAAAGCCGCAACTATGTTACTGTATATGGATAGATCACAATTTGGAATAACACCCGATCATCATAATTAAACCTCACCGGTTATCACGAGAAATATCACTACTTATCGGGATGTTTGCTCGTTGACTGATAACAAAGCCGATGCTCTAGAGTGCCCCAGACAGACCTGCCAGAACATTACCTTGTATTTGCTTTTACGAAGTCGGTTAAACGTGATGACGTAAACACACAGAAATTTTGAAAGTCGGCACGACCACGTCAGATACGTAATATTAAATGATAGGTTCTCTTGAATTTACATTTTCGTGAATCATGCGCAGGCGTTCAAGGAACTCGCTCGTAGTCGTCGAGTGAAATAGATTTATACGGCTTCGTATGTTTTGCTGTAATTGAATCGCACGTAGAATTGTATTCAATTCCTTTTAAAACCTTGCACAGTATATCTTCACGATGCGTCATGTTCGTTGAAACCGTAAAGAATTCATGAATATAATATGAAGTAAAGTTGAAACACATTAAGTACTTACAATTTTTTTAACCTATCTTTAGAGAACCATATATTATTATATTCAAAATATCTTATGCAGATTCATAAACAGCGTTAGTGCAAACAGTTAGTTTTAAATATCGATATCAATAAAATAATTAAGAAATTTTCAAGTTTTTTTTTCTTACAGAGCAGGTATCAAGCAAAGAAAAATCTATTTAAATCACGCTAAAACAACTCACTTGATATATTTTTAAGAATATTGCAATAAAAATGTAATAAAATTGTTTTAAAAAAATTCACGTCTATTATTATCATCCCCCCAAGCTATACGACCCTGCGTAATTAAAACTTATTGTAATTATTTAATGGTTTTTTTTTTAATAATTCAAATCGTAAATATTCAACAAATTACAGCAGATAAACCACCTAGATCTCTATTAGTTATCCGGGTGCATTACGATTCACTGACAGATGGAAGTCGTATATCGTAATTTCGACGTCAATTACATGTAATTAAATTTAACTGGCACACGACCAGATGCCCTTTCGGCATAATTTAAGGGCATCATTAAAATGTAGTAAAAGAAAGTGAAAAAGAATTTTTTTTTTGTTTTTACAGTAATAATAATTGAATGCAACGACAATCTCGTGAAATAATAAAGCAATATTGATGTTGCGTAAACTGTTTAATAATATATATATATATATATATTATAGTATAACATTTAATGTTTGATTTTAAGTTTGAAGAGACCTGTTATGTATATCGAGATAATCCAGATCTCATTAGAAAAATGTCATCTTTTTAGAATGTTTGGATAAATCAAAATCATCTGATTGGAAAACAGTTCCCGTTTGCACAGAGATATGAACAACAATTTAATAAAATAAAAATTATCTGTCACCTGTACTTCGACAAATAAGTAATCCTTGCGCAGGCGACGGTAACTAAAACTAAGACTGAAAGCAATAAAAGTAGAATAAATTCGGCGGAGATGCGACATTTGTGTAATGTGTGGAGTGTCCTTGAAATATACATGTAGGGACAGCGGTCAGAGAGCGGTGTGTGATCTGATAGAAGATGTGGTAACTAGAGTAGAAGAAGGTACGTTGCGATGGTTTGACCATCAGGTAAGGAGGAATGAAAGCAGACAAATCTGTACAGCAAATACGTATGACGAAAGGATAGGCGAAGACCGTCTCAGAAAATATTATGCAGATCAGATCGGTGGCGAATTAAAAGAAGAACTGGCTAAAAGCATGTCGTACCATGGTCATTATAGGGTTCCGAAGCCATTATTACAAAAGAAATGCACTACGAATGAAAAAAGTACGTTGTTACACTTTTTTCATGTTTCCCGCACAGAATAGTTGTAAGCACTTTAGTCGCCTGTAACTAGAAAGACAAGTCGTATGTCGACTATTACTATTAAATTAGTGTAAACTAAAGTGCGTCACCAAAAGAGCGTATCTTCATGGCACTCGCGTCCTTTTGTTGAGAAGCTCAGTTTTTCGGCAATAACTCAAAAACAGTACATCCACGTTCAAAATAATTCTGGTTGAAACTACAGTAACTAACTAAGCATTACTTTCATTATTTTTTTCATAATTTTTGTACATGCGGTTTAAAAAATTGTGTTTTTAATAGTTTAGAAACCTTAAAATGTTTTAAAAGAACTGTCGAAATAAGTGCCACACGTTGATGTATGTGAAAAAAATTTTTTTCAGCTTATGTTGCGTGTATGGAGTGCCCCTCCTAGATTTTTTTTTTGTTGAACTTCCAAATTAAGGAGCCGCAAGATACCTACACTATCAATTTTCTCAATATACGTCTTGTAGTTTTTGAATAAGATGCTTTTGACATACGAACGGACGCACGGACGGACGGACGGACGAATAGACATGACGAAACTATTATATAAAAGTTCCGTTTTTGCCATTTTGGCTCGGAACCCTAAAAAGGGCCTAATTTTGTACAGCCGAAAACGATAAGGTATGGAACCATCCAAGGGCGTCGCCAAGGGGGCAGGGAGGGGCAGCTGCCCCCCCCCCTAGAGATTCTAAAAAAGTTGCCAAATATAATGCAACCGCATTATATTTACAACAAGCGTTGAAAATTTTGATCGCTCTTCTATGAACGACGTGTACGGTAGAGCGATCGTTTAGCAGCCTCAGGAGACTAAAAACCTGGCTAAGAAGCACTATAAGTGAAAATCGCCTCAATGGTTTGGCCATGATGAGTGTGTACCGAAAACTTATACATGGAAACTTACAAGATTTTAATAATAAAGTGGTCGAGAAGTTTACAATGAATCCTCGAAAATTATGTTTTAATTAACCTAGTATAAACAAACAACGACCACTATAATATTAAAATCTGGTAACTTAAAAAAAAATACGCAGTACACTTATTCAAATTCAAACTTCTTTTTATTCTATTTTTCTAATAAATGTTATTATAACTTATTTACAAGTTTTATTGCATAGTCAAGAGCTCTTGCTCGTGTAGCTTTACACATTGGACTCTGTACTGTCACAGAATATATATGTATATAGTACTAAGATACTGTTGTTATTACAATCGCTGTAGATGTAAGGCTCGTAGTACAAGTGAAAAGCTTCATGTGCTGTCGACTTTACCTACAATTCATACTTTTCTCATTCATAGAGAATGAGAAAAGTATGAATTGTAGTAGGTAAAGTCAACTTGCCCCCCCCTGCGCTATCGGCTGGCGACGCCCTTGGAACCATCGATGCATGTCGGTGAAGAGTGAGAGAAATCGTACCATGCAGAAGTCCGTTAAAATACCTATTTGACGAAATGGTAAGCGAAGATCTCAGTAAAAGCTCACATTGAATTTCCCGATGCCTAATGACCCACTGTGGAGTAAATTATACGCTGTGAAGTATACATATACACTGTGAAGTGAGCAACGGTAATCTAACGTCTGCTATTACATGACTTAGTATGAAAAGACGTGATTTGAATACAAAAAGCAATGGAGTGCTGTGTCGCGTCTATTTATTTGTAAAGGTTAAGGTAATGAGTTCAAAAACGTTATACTTTTAAAATAAATATGTCGAGGTCATCTTAGATACTGGCCGAAATACAAGTTTTCCTTTTAATAATAACCATTATTACATTACATCCCCGTACCATTAAAATTATAAAATAGTTTTAGCGGTTAAGACTTCTTTTTATTTTAATGAAGAAGAATTTTCCCGTAAATGAAAATCAAATTTTGATTTTTCTCATTTCTTCAGTCTTCATTTAATAATCAATCTAGAGCTCTTATTAAGTTCATATACAAAAACTGCTCTCTTACAAAAGAGCAGTTTTTATATATAGTTTTTATAATTTATAACAATATTCAATGTACCTAATTACAATTAGATATCAAAAAACCTAGTTCAGACGTTAGAAAGGGAGGCCACATAATAAATGATTTTGAAAGCTAATAACTTTAATTAAATAAAAAAAATAAGAAATACCTACGAACTTCTAATGCAATTTTCAAGAGCTATTCAATAATACTAAGACGCAGGAAAGATTTTTTTTCATATCTTAATTTTTGGGGAGCTAACCACAATTTTTTTAGCATTTTTTTCATAATTCTATAGCGGGTCAAATAAGACGCCTACCTATATAATTTCATCAGAGTTCATGAAAAAATGGCGGCTCTAACATACGGACAGACGAATGGAGAGACATAACAAATCTAACAGGATTCCTTTTTTTGCCATCGGCTGCAGAACCCTAAAAATAAAACGACAATAAATCACATTACTTCAGGCATCCGTGAAATGCTGTTATCATTTACAATAATGCGGGTAGTAGAATAAGAAAATGCCTGAACAAAGAAATGAAACCAATACAAGCGAACCCGTAAAACCGTCTTATCTATGGAGGAAATACTAGCTTCACGCTAAGATCATAGTCAAACCAATGACATCACTACGCATAAGATAAATTATTGGTCAAAACAACGCGGAATTGTCACGCATATTGTTAACAATAAACATTTAAACATATTGAAATTATTATATGCGAGTGTAACGATATATTATTGAAGATTTTTCACACTGTGACTTGTAATCACAGAAGCAAAAATTGATTTATAAACAATCGTGACACGTTCGTGTAGGCTTTCATTGCCCAATAGCAACGTGCATATTTTACAATAAATTATATATATGTTGTTTATAGAGAACACAAACGCAGCAATTATGCTGTAAAACAATCTAGAACAATCCTCCATGACCAGAAACCGTTCCGAACGCGGTTTTCCTGAACAAAAAAAAAAACGTAACTCGCCAAAGAGACCGTCTAATTACGATTTTGTCCATTCACCAAATAACATTGCATTATAAAACGGATAGCGAAAGAAAAACGGCCGCGTCATTGCGATGTCGCTGCGAGCTCGTGACGGTTTCAGCAATACCTTCGAGCTACAACAGCAGCGGCAATAACAACAAACAACAACAACACAATAAAGAAAAAATAAAATACACCAACCTTGAATTCGTGCGCGTAACTTTATTTCCGTTCGCGCCAAATTCTATTTCGCTCCCGCCGAAACTGGTCACCAGTGGAACGTCACCGTCCGCCATCGTTCATTCAATGGGCACTCGAATTCGAAATTGGAACGTTGGAAGTTCTATATAATTTTTGGCAGTTTTTTTTTTTCAATAATGAACACACTGACCACGTTCCGTTTCACGCACGACGCGCCCGCGCGGCCGTCAGCGATGCACTGCCGTTCGGCGAGTCCGCGGCTTGTGATTATTTTATTGATGTAAATTCAACGATGCGCCCGCGCCGCGTTCCCGCTCGGCGAGATAACGACAAATGACGGCCCCGAGAGCGTCGTCGGTGATAATTGGACGGCGTCATGCAGGACGGTCATGGGCCTTCACTTTTGTCAAGGTTTTTCGCCGAGATAATATTTACTTTCGCTAACATGGCGGGTAAATAGTGCACTGTTTAGCGTTGACGTTTCAAGATCTTTATAAAGTGTATAGGTCAAAATATTTGCATGTGTCGCGGTTAGACTAAAAATAATTTAAGACAGACGTAAATATTTTCAAAGCAATTAGGAAATAAATTAATATTTGTCATAAAATGATATTTGAACATAAATATCAGTAAAACAATACTATGATTTTGAAAAATTAATTACTGTTATTTATAAACCAAAATATACTGTTATCTATAAAACAATATATATATATATATATATATATATATATATATATATATATATATATATATATATATATATTAGTTTCAAGTTTTACGTCTCATAAATTTTTATCGACAAATAATAGTGCACATATAATTTAACAATTATACACCTATAATTAAAAAGTTGGTGCCGTTTTACAATCTAACATAAATTTCAAAATTTTTAATAAAAAGAACAGTTGTGTTTCCTTCATAAGAAATTACGTTTCTTAAGATCGCGATGTATAATAAAACATGCAATAGAACTTATGGGTCATTTAAATGTCTATGGGTTACACCTTCAAAACATGCCATCCGCTCGTTCAACCGAACCATTCTTGGTGCGATCATGTATCACACCCGCCATCGCTTGACCGCATAGTCCACGCGCCGATTTTGGCCGTTCGGCGTATCGTTTGCCATTGCGCACTGGGATGATAAAAGATCCCATTATCCCGTTTCACGAGAACCCAGGAAGACGAGGCTGTGAATAGCAAGTGGTTTTTTTTTCCTGTGCAAAGCCACTGACGCTTTTGCGTCATAAATCGGGGAAAATATTATAATTACCGTGAACCATTCCAGAAAATATTATAGTTTGTCACATATTTATAAAACATATTATCTGACGTCCGACTACTTCGCTGGGCGTGATAAAAGCGAATTAAAAAAAATGATAGTGTATTAAATTAAAAAAAAATAAATAGCTTAAAACCATTTACATACGATACCGGGTCTCATGGTCGAAGTACATTTACCATGGTCTCATGGCGATCCGTTCAGTAACTTTTAAACCATGCTCGGGCAAAGAAAAAAAAAGACCGATTTCGTGATATAAATTGAAGGATAATTTCACCATCTACTTTTAAACTGACGCTTAACAAAAAAAGTCACTTTTAAAATTAATTTTGCATTGCACGTCCTCCTTTTAACGATCGTTTGAGCTAAAATCCCATCAAAAGGAAGACATAGAAAGCGAAATGAATTTTGAAAGTAACTTTTTGTTAAAGGTCCGTTTAAAAGGAAATGGTGGAAGAGGCTCTAAAAATAGTAATGGCTATTGATAAAAAGATTAAACAAATCAAAAACAGCTCTATTTCGTAGGTAATAGAAATTAAATTTGATACGCGTCATAAACGATTGTTCTCGACATTAACATTACCACTCATTCCAAATGCTGATTCAACTTGAGAAAAATGGGCAAGGAACTCAAGGTTCGCTTTTTTTTTAACTCATCGATACAAAATATAGAGTAATTAATTATTTAGTATAACACTTAGATAATAATTATAAAGTAACCTGATAGCCGAGAAATTCAATTCCATGGGTTTATAATTGAAAAATAATTGTCGATTCATCACATTAAAGTTAATTACAAAACCTTAAGTTTGTGTTTGATAAATATATATTAGTATAAACACTTCTATGTGTATTTTGCATTCATATAAAAAAAAAGGAGAAAACCGTTTGTTGAGGAAGGCTATAGGCAAATATTATTAAGTTGAGAAGTTTGTCTGTGCGTTTGAAAGCGCTAATCTCAGAAACTACCTGTTCGGTTAATAAAAATATTATCAATCCCCTGAATCAATTCGTTGTATGAGAATTAAGAGGGGAAAAACAGATTTAAGAGTATGCGGCAGGTGGCATACTACACGTTGTTGCTTGTTGTAGGTGCCTTTGAAACAATATTTTTGTATTAATTACCCCGTTTATTGAGGAAGGTTATAGACTAACACTTAAAAATCAAAAAAAAATATTTATTATATGTTTGAATAGATCTTACGAAGTTCCAGTTCGATTTAATCTTTTCTTTACGTTTGATAAGCCCATTTATATTTTCCGCTATATAGTCAATTTATAGGGAGAGGTTACAGGTTGTATGGCAGCAACCATAGATATAAGCCTATCTGAATGGGATGAGTTGATGGCGGCTTAGGTGCACGACGAAACCGGACATTGCCGAAAAGGGCCGAACTGGCGTCGCCCGGGTCAGCGAGCTAGAAATTAGACCACTTGGTGTTCACCATGACGTCAGAGTTGGTGCATTCTTGCTACCGAGGCGAGACGCATTCTGACATCACAGCGAACACCGCGTTCTCGATTTGTATCATACCGCGCGATTTAAGCCCATTGTCTACTCTTTGCCCGTTATCGTTTTTTTTTTAACTTGTTCAAAGTGTTGAAATTGAATGCAGAACCGATATAAGAATCAAGAATAACCAAGAATTAATAACGGAGCCGGAGCAGAAAACAGGGTCAAGATCAGCACCACTTATAACAAAATCGGTAGAAATATAAAAAAAAAACTTATCCCATTTCCGAACAGACGGAGCCGTAGGCGGACAGTTAGTAGAACAATAGTTTGTTATAAATAAATAGTTTTCGAGAAATGGGCGGTGACGTCGACAATAGTCTGTTAGTCATGAAATCTACTATTTAACCATAGACGATGTAAACCACATTCAAAAATTAATAACGTAGAGGTATGTTTTTATTTCTATAACCGGATATCCTCAAATGAGCTATGATAGCTCAGTGGTTAAGAGCATCAGCTTCGGACCCGAAGGTAGCGAGTTCAATCCTGACCTGACGAATTGACCGATACGTATTTAAATTAAATCGAACCAGACGCTCCGTGCCTCGTAGAGCTCATTAAGCCGTCGGTCGCGGACTTTGTTACCGCATGGGTGACGATGATCGTCATCAGCCCCCAACACGGGCCACCGTGCGGACTCGAGGTCCAGACTCCTCGTTCGAAGATTGCAAAAGGGCATACCTCGGCGTTGAGGTGATTAAAAACCTGATACGCAATTATAATATTTATCCGTACTAAATACATAATAATATTTACCGAACTAACGCAATAAAATAGAAAACCGCATTCCGAAATATGATATCGCAATCCGACATACGCCCCTTTTCCGTTGATTCCCGGAACGTAATACGCACTTAGCCAGGTGGGCGTATCCAAGGCGCACATGTGGACCAACTACGCCCGTTTTGGCTGTATCCAATTGTGCCCATATATCGCATAAATGAAAAATTAAATTTAAATAAATAGTACTGAGTATTATCGGTGGCGGATTCAGCCCTGTCGAATGCGCAGTGACCGGCGCAGCCAGCCTGATTTCATATACGTGCATAAATAGGCAAACGTACTTTGTTCGGCATCTTTCGAATTTGCCGTGGGAACGTGATGACTTCCCACGGAAAAAGTTGTTTTTGCTCATTCCCAACAATATTTAGATACAATATAACAGGTATAGTACCATCTGTATTTTATGTAACATTGCAGTCAAAATTATACTAAAGGGCGCTAAATAAAGCATCATTTAGATTTTATTTATCTCATTTTTCTAGGGTATAATACCTATACAGATAAACTTGAAAATCAATACCACGTCAAAGCAAAAATTTATATCTGAATTATTAGGGCCGAGATAGCCACGTATGTATACATACATACATATATATGGAAGAACGGCACACTTGACGTAATAAAATTTATATAACACGAAATACAGGATGTTTCATTCAAACGATAACATTGAAGAGTGAAATTTGATGGCGACTATATACGTATATATAATACCGAGTTCAAATCCCAGCTAAACGAGACAATACATTTATCCAGACTGCGATACTGGTCTCGAAGTTCAGTAAATCATCGCTGACGCTTTGAAGCGGACAAAAAAATTGGCAAACATAGCCCAAGACTTGTGTTTATTAACATATCCTTCTTTCGCAAAGAATTATTTAAACGTATTTAGAAAATCGATATGCCTTTATGTATATTGAGGGACTAAATTGGAAGAATGCTTGGACGTCTGTGATCCGGACCTCCTTCATCCATTCATCACCTGTATGATCATCGTCAGATGACATCCCAATCAATGCTGATCGGAAGACCAGGACTTCAAAGAATTAGAATGAATAAAATATATGTAATAATAGACGCGGAGTGTTATCTAAGTTAATGTACAAAACAAATATAAGTTATAGCTTAATTTACCCGTAAAATAAATCTTGAATATTGGAAGAAGAAGGCGACCATAGAGTTTAGTCTTTGGTGCATATACATGAATAAGATCCGACTGCGGTGTTTCAGAGTTTATCTATTAACAGCGATAGAGAGATTCTGTCAATAGCTATTGTTAATTTCACAATAATTTTGTGAAATGTAACATCTTTCGACCAACTCATAAAATAAATACAACATTAACATTTCTTTGGAACGTCACTATGTATACTGTACATATAACTTATAACTAAAACTCCATTTTATAAGGATAAGAGAATTTGATTTTGTGCCTTTGATTCGGTTATTTTTTTTATTTTATTCATTTTTAAAATCACTCTCAGTTATTACATCGAATCTGCTCTTGCATCTGTCGCTTGTAAGTTAAAACGGCCCAGGAGTCTTAACTATAAAATGCATGAAATACATTAATCCTAAAAACTATACACTTACATTTACGATTTTCTATTTTAAACTATTATTATGCCAATTTTGGCCCCCCTTGAGAAAAAAAAGTCATGCTATCGCATAACTTAACAAATGGCAAATCGTACATAATTTTTTTTAATGTCAGATTGACATCTATAGTAGGTATTTACCGCGAAATATTATTTCTGGTGAGCTGGAAATTTTCCAAATAGCCTTATAGAAGTGGACGGATTGTACGTTTTACTTACACTTAATAATAATAATAAAAACCCACGCCTATTTCCCAGAAGGGTAGGCAGAGACTTTAGATTTTCATGTGGTACAGATCTTTGAATATCTCTCTTGCCTTAGTGACATCCATCACAATCTTTTCATGCAAGTTCGTCGGTTTCGGGTGTTTAAAATTTGGCCCTTTTTTTTTTAATATGCCACTGATAAGGTCTGCATAGGATCTTCTAGGGCGACCCTAGATTTAAATACATATATTTCGTATAATATTAACCATATATAAATCGACCGATACAATGATTCCTCGCACGTAATTCGATACGAGTAGCAAGGCATCCATTACGATTTACAATTTTGTCGGCCTACCATGACTGAGAGAAGGTAAACAAGGCGCGTTTTGTCTTTGCACTAAAGGTACATGTTCGTTGGCTCTCTTGTTTGATATGTTTATTTCTGTCCCGCGCGCTAATCGACACGCTGGCAGGGCATAATGAAATACTGTTATTCACTCGTAACTCGTGATCTCGTTACTCGTCGAAAGTGCGAGCGCTATGGGTTAAACCGACCATTTAAATGACGTGCGATATGCTGAGGAAGAAAAACTGGCCAAGAGCATGTCGGACCATGCTCATTATAGGGTTCCGAAACCGTTATTACAAAGAAATGCGCTATAGATGAAAGAAGTGCGTTGTTACACTTAATCCATGTTTCCCGCACAGAATAGTTATGAGCACTTTAGTCGCTTACAAAAAGTCGCTAAAAAAAAGTAGGCATGTCGACTATTCCTATAAAACTAGTGTAAATTACGGTGCATCAACAAAAGAGTGTATCTTCACAGCACTTACGTCCTTTTGTCGAGAAGCGCAGTTTTTCGGCAATAATTCAAAAACGGTATATCGGATCATGTTCAAAATAATTTTCGTTGAAATTATTTATTAAGTGTTACATTCATTATTATTTTTAAATATTTTTTTTGAGCTTACGGTTTAGGAAATAGAGGAAGTGGACAAAATTTCTGCAACTCTCGGAGCGATTATTTCCGAAATTATTCACGTAATCGGAAAAATTACTTAGAATATTTAAAATGTTATTAAAAGAAATGTCGAAATATGTGCCACTCGTTGATGTTTGCTGAAAAAAAAATCAGCTTTTGTTACATATATGTATGTATAAATTTCATCAATATTCGTCTTGTAGTTTTTGAATAAAATTTCTGTGACATAAGGACGGATAGACGGACGGACATGATGAAACTATAGGGGTTCCGTTTTCGCCATTTTAGCTCGGAACCCTAAAAAGACAGCGATTCGACGGTACGGAATTCTCCGATCGATCTGAATTGGATTACTCTTGAATTTGTTTACTTTATTCCACATGTGATCAGTGGCGTGTTTTTTAAGACCAAAAACCAATTTTATGGAGTTATTTATACACGTATAGTATAATTTTAGTGGAGTTTGGATCAGAAGGTAAAATTGTCCTACTTTTTATGACAATGTCTGCGCTGTTACAAATCGATTGCTATTTTATGGATCAGACACGTCTTTTTCCAATTCGACTTTTGCAAATAAAACAAAATATATCATCTCAATTCGTGCTCGTCCAAACACGACAATAGATTTTAAAAGTAGAAACGGTTTTTTTAAACATTCTCTTAAGCTTTTTGCACGATAAATATCTTTGATCGACGGGAATTTGTAAAAAAAAACTAAATGTTGTGTTATTATTGTTTATTATTTTCTGATTCGAGTAGGTAGGGTGTGGATTTGAGCATGTTTCACAGACGTAAACAACATGCATGATCCCGCGAAAGAAACACATGCAAACTGCAAAATCAAAATACGAAGGGTGCGTCTTCAAACGAATTTGGGAATACGCGAATGAAGACCTTTAACCTTTAACTTTAGGAACGCCTAATAGAAAAAGTACCTACTTTGATTGACATTGAGGATTATCATTGATACATTTCTTTCTAGAGAAACAGGAATAGTCATTTTGCGGTTTTAACCGGCCTCCGTTAAAAAAATATATCCTTCGCTATCGAATACAATTAAATGACGTATCAATGAAGAGTTTCTAAGATTCAATTTTGCTGATTCTGTAGGACATTGTTATAGTTTAGATTCAGCTGCAACTTTTACCTGTTACGATGTACAATTGAAACGAAATGGAATATCGATTCCATGCCACGAATGCGTCAGGAATAACTAGTTTCTGTCAAATATGCCCAATAATTTCGGTATTGGCACAGCGCGACGATAAGTACACTTACTTCATAAAAATACGCAAGCTATCTGTGGGTGTGATTATACAAAATGGATCAATTTGGTGTTTTCACGAATATCGGTAAAAGTATTTATTTAAACTAATGACGCGAATAGTGCAAAATCAACAGTTGAAATTCGCGAAAATAGCAACAATAGAATGGTCGTTAAGATAAAATGTCTATATGAAATCTTTAAAATAATAAATTTATAACTAATAGAAACTAATGTTACTGAAAATCGGCAACACTAAGATGTTGTTAGGATGTCGATATTAATCCGATATTAACTTTATTACGGTAACATAATAAGCAGTTTAATACAAATGGCTTTGGCTTCGAATTGAGTACGACTTACAACTTTATAGTGATAGCATAATAGACGAGCAGAGGTGACTAGAGGTTATACCGGGACCATGTTCTACCCAAACTGAAAGACAGACTTCATGGCGTGCTGTACAGGTTACAGTAGTTGATCAGGTATCTTCCGTCGAAAGACTTGCTTGCTTGAACGGGGTAGCAGAGATAATTTGGTGTACGTACACGTATCACGATCAGCGGTGATCAGCGAACTCATTAGCAATTTCTACCTACCCTCGAAGTGGCAATTTGATATAAATCGCTTTCATCTCGAATTGAGAACGACTTATAACTTTACAGTGATAGCATAATAGATCAGCAGAGGTGACGTGAGGTTATGTACCGGGAACATGCTCTACTTATACTGAAAAAAGACTTCATGGAGTGCTGTGCTTGTGCGTGCTGCATGGTGCTTGCTTGAAAGCTTTCCTACCCGCCCAAGACGGCAGAATTTATGAAGATGAAAGACACGATTGGAAAAAAACTGCACAGGTAAAAGAAAAATATAGTTTTAAAAAACAAATAAAAACAAATTGTGTGGGACGAGAATAAAACAATGCATAAATCGTCTACTTGGCATAAACAATGCGCCATGAATTCAAATAAGCAAAGATTATACCTAACCACGTATTTATGCGTTGTACAGTCAGTCGGTCGAAGTAATAAATAATTAATAACTTTCAAGGTATACTTTACACTATAATACATAAAACTTAGTATTTATATGAAATTTTATTGCATTTGGATACGTTTTACAAATGAAATGATTCCGATTGTCCATTTACTTAAATTTTTAGTTATCTAGTATTATTTTAATTTCTTGACTATTTATTTCATACCTTTATTGGAATTGATTTATCCATTTCTAAACAACGATTATCCACACAATTTGATTTTGGATTTAATTTTATGTATGATTTTCATTCGTGTACCGCGACCGCAATCGTTTTTAACTAAGTCTAAGTCAGTCATGATTATAGGTAAAATTAAATAGGTTCAGGCGTTTAGCACTTGCAGAGGAATAATAAAACACGGATATACAATAAATTAACCTTGAACACATAACGCTCTTTTTCTTTGAGCGGTCGTGCAAAAAGTGGGGTATAAAAGTTAGAAGTTTGAGAATGCTTCCGGCAAAGAACAAATAACGAGGACGCAGTTCGGACACGTCACGAGAAAAGACTAGAGTCATGAGACAGTAAGGAGAGTGAATGCGAAAGGGCAGCAGTCGAAGATGAAGGCTGAAAAAGGGTCGATGCTGACAAAGGTCTTGGATAAGGACGGAGTGAGTCCAAACGAAAAAATATGTAATGAAGTTAAATACACATTGCATTGACCTACAATGAAAACTCTGGTGACATTTTTTAGCGTTCTTCCTGCAGGCCTTTATTCTTCAGCGACTGACCCTTTTTATAACTTCACGACATCATTCCATGAACGGAGCAGCAGAGATGTTATGCTTGGTGTACGTACACATCACGGTCCACTGTGGTCTGCGAAATGGTCGCCGTTTCCAAGGTTTTATACACGCTCATTAGCAATTTCTACCTACCCTCAAAGTGCCGAACTTCTCATATGCTTCCCTTCCTCATTAATTGATGGTGTTATCGTACAAACAAATATAGTTAGATAAAATTTTGTAGTTGCATGATTTGAGCCATCGACCGTCTGGCGCTTATTTTTTATAGTTAATTTGTTTATTTAATTGTACTCTTTATCAAAGGCATAATATATAGGGGACGAATAAGGCAAAATTATCATACAATTCAAAATATAATTAAAAGTCATCTTAGGAGGGAAGTGCCTAATAAAATTTTGTCCACGTTAAAACATCAGTCGCGAATTTGCGAGATCACCTTGACTAGGAGTTGATTAAACGGAAAACAAATGTATTCGAATTTCTGAGTAGGACAACCTCAAATAGACTATCAGTAGTCTATTGCCAGACGTAGAACTATTCAAAAAAATATTGTCTAAAATACATCCTAGGGAGAGGATGTGGGGGTTGTAATTTCATAATTCTAGATCTCTGGCTCCTGCGCCAAACACGGTTATTAAAGACCCGAGGGTTATAAATGTCTGGCTTTCCAATGATTATTGCACTACCGATTGTTTGTAAAGATGACACATTCAGTCAGTGTTGGCAGATGAAAAGATTATAAATGAATACCCATTGAAAATAACAATAAAGTTGTACATTTTTTTTTCTACGAAGTATTTACTAAATATTTATCTTTTGTAGTAAAATAAAGATAGACTACAAAGGATAATTTGCCAAATGACGTAATTTATACTATATTGAAAATAAAAGTTTGCATGTATTTTCGTGAAAAAGTTTCAATGAAACTTTTTCACAAGAATATATGGAAAGAAATGCTAGTATAAAGATTGTACAAGATTATCAATCGGTTGTATCAAAAAATACAATTTATAAGCGCTTAAGCACAGAATAAAACACGAAAAATTTGACAAAGAAGTACTATGGTAGATTTGTACGAGATTGACAATCAATTGTATTGAATAATACAATTTATGAACGCTAATTTACAGAAAAAAACACAAGGTAGACTTTTAGAACAGCATCCATGTATCTAGTCTCGCGAAAAAAATTGACAAAGTGCTACAGTAGAGATTGTACGAGATTGACAATCGATTGTATAAAGGAATACAACTTATGAACGCTAATTCACAGAAAAAATACGAGGGATGGATAGTAGTGATGTCATCGAACCATTAACAGTTTTACTCTGAATTTGGTATATTTGGAAGTCTATAAATGTTTTTTTTTCCATCTATTAAGAATGTGAAATATTGTCAAGGAAGGCTCACGATTGGTTATTATTGGATGTATACTTACCAATTGCAATCAATAGGAATATGCAGAAATCATGAGCATTTAACACTATGACGTTAGTAATGCAAGAATTTATTGTCTATAGAATAAAAATCAAATTTCTATTTATGGAATTGTTATGTTACGCTGAAATGTGAGTTGTGTTTTAAGCAACATGTATTTTATAACGAATCAATAATTACATTTTACATAAAAGGCTAGAAGTACGGACTTAAGAAACTACCGATAGGTACCATTTTCATTGAATTTAGTTAATTTATGGCTATCCGTTGAACCGTAACCAAAAATGGCAGACGCGTTTTCCGTGTACGTGATTGGCGAATTAATGGCTCCGCCGGCCCGTGATTGGTCGATTAATGCGAACTTACGCATTGTTTTTGCTTTCTCTATTGTCTGTGAACTTTCGCTGCTTGATTTCTTGCTATTCCTTATTTAAGATCTGTATTATTGTACAGAGAATATCAATTAGTGAAAAGGTTGTAGACGTTTTAAAATACGAAACGCGAAGGAAGTTTGTCGTCAGAGAACGAAAATAAAATCCATTAATAATCCAAAAGCATATAATACATTTTACTCGACTCGGTTGTAAAGAAATAATAATTATTATTGAACTAATTTAATTCAGAGTTGCAAAAGAAAAATTGTCAGTAAGACCCATTTAACACTTGCAACCTTAAAAATATACGTTACACACTTGTACAAAAAATTGTGGACAGTTCCATGTGTGAATGGTGTCATATCTGCCGTCCGTATCCGGTTCGCTGTTCATGCCTCGAGAGCACGAGCATGGACACGAACAGATCCGAGTGTGAATGGTGTCATATCCGCCGTCCGTATCTGGTCCGCTGTTTATACAAGAGCACGAGCATGGACACGAACAGATCCAAGTGTGAATGGTGTCATATCCGCCGTCCGTATCTGGTCCGCTGTTCATACAAGAGCACGAGCATGGACACGAACAGATCCAAGTGTGAATGGTGTCATATCCGCCGTCCGTATCGGATCCGCTGTTTATACAAGAGCACGAGCATGAACACGAACAGATCCAAGTGTGAATGGTGTCATATCCGCCGTCTGTATCTGATCCGCTGTTTATACAAAAGCACGAGCATGAACACGAACAGATCCGAGTGTGAATGGTGTCATATCCGCCGTCCGTATCTGGTCCGCTGTTTATACAAGAGCACGAGCATGGACACGAACAGATGCGAGTGTGAATCATATCCGCCGTATCGGTCCGCTGTTTATACAAGAGCACGAGCATGGACACGAACAGATGCGAGTGTGAATGGTGTCATATCCGCCGTCCGTATCCGGTCCGCTGTTCATACAAGAGCACGAGCATGGACACGAACAGATGCAAGTGTGAATGGTGTCATATCCGCCGTCCGTATCTGGTCCGCTGTTCATACAAGAGCACGAGCATGGACACGAACAGATGCGGTGTGAATGGTGTCATATCCGCCGTCCGTATCTGGTCCGCTGTTCATACAAGAGCACGAGCATGGACACGAACAGATGCGAGTGTGAATGGTGTCATATCCGCCGTCCGTATCTGGTCCGCTGTTCATACAAGAGCACGAGCATGGACACGAACAGATGCGAGTGTGAATGGTGTCATATCCGCCGTCCGTATCCGGTCCGCTGTTCATACAAGAGCACGAGCATGGACACGAACAGATGCGAGTGTGAATGGTGTCATATCCGCCGTCCGTATCCGGTCCGCTGTTCATACAAGAGCACGAGCATGGACACGAACAGATGCGAGTGTGAATGGTGTCATATCCGCCGTCCGTATCTGGTCCGCTGTTCATACAAGAGCACGAGCATGGACACGAACAGATGCGAGTGTGAATGGTGTCATATCCGCCGTCCGTATCTGGTCCGCTGTTCATACAAGAGCACGAGCATGGACACGAACAGATGCGAGTGTGAATGGTGTCATATCCGCGTCCGTATCTGGTCCGCTGTTCATACAAGAGCACGAGCATGGACACGAACAGATGCGAGTGTGAATGGTGTCATATCCGCGTCCGTATCTGGTCCGCTGTTCATACAAGAGCACGAGCATGGACACGAACAGATGCGAGTGTGAATGGTGTCATATCCGCCGTCCGTATCTGGTCCGCTGTTCATACAAGAGCACGAGCATGGACACGAACAGATGCGAGTGTGAATGGTGTCATATCCGCGTCCGTATCTGGTCCGCTGTTCATACAAGAGCACGAGCATGGACACGAACAGATGCGAGTGTGAATGGTGTCATATCCGCCGTCCGTATCTGGTCCGCTGTTCATACAAGAGCACGAGCATGGACACGAACAGATGCGAGTGTGAATGGTGTCATATCCGCCGTCCGTATCTGGTCCGCTGTTCATACAAGAGCACGAGCATGGACACGAACAGATGCGAGTGTGAATGGTGTCATATCCGCCGTCCGTATCTGGTCCGCTGTTCATACAAGAGCACGAGCATGGACACGAACAGATGCGAGTGTGAATGGTGTCATATCCGCCGTCCGTATCTGGTCCGCTGTTCATACAAGAGCACGAGCATGGACACGAACAGATGCGAGTGTGAATGGTGTCATATCCGCGTCCGTATCTGGTCCGCTGTTCATACAAGAGCACGAGCATGGACACGAACAGATGCGAGTGTGAATGGTGTCATATCCCGTCCGTATCTGGTCCGCTGTTCATACAAGAGCACGAGCATGGACACGAACAGATGCGAGTGTGAATGGTGTCATATCCGCCGTCCGTATCTGGTCCGCTGTTCATACAAGAGCACGAGCATGGACACGAACAGATGCGAGTGTGAATGGTGTCATATCCGCGTCCGTATCTGGTCCGCTGTTCATACAAGAGCACGAGCATGGACACGAACAGATACGAGTGTGAATGGTGTCATATCCGCCGTCCGTATCTGGTCCGCTGTTCATACAAGAGCACGAGCATGGACACGAACAGATGCGAGTGTGAATGGTGTCATATCCGCCGTCCGTATCTGGTCCGCTGTTCATACAAGAGCACGAGCATGGACACGAACAGATGCGAGTGTGAATGGTGTCATATCCGCCGTCCGTATCTGGTCCGCTGTTCATACAAGAGCACGAGCATGGACACGAACAGATGCGAGTGTGAATGGTGTCATATCCGCGTCCGTATCTGGTCCGCTGTTCATACAAGAGCACGAGCATGGACACGAACAGATGCGAGTGTGAATGGTGTCATATCCGCGTCCGTATCCGGTCCGCTGTTCATACAAGAGCACGAGCATGGACACGAACAGATGCGAGTGTGAATGGTGTCATATCCGCGTCCGTATCTGGTCCGCTGTTCATACAAGAGCACGAGCATGGACACGAACAGATGCGAGTGTGAATGGTGTCATATCCGCGTCCGTATCTGGTCCGCTGTTCATACAAGAGCACGAGCATGGACACGAACAGATGCGAGTGTGAATGGTGTCATATCCGCGTCCGTATCTGGTCCGCTGTTCATACAAGAGCACGAGCATGGACACGAACAGATGCGAGTGTGAATGGTGTCATATCCGCCGTCCGTATCTGGTCCGCTGTTCATACAAGAGCACGAGCATGGACACGAACAGATGCGAGTGTGAATGGTGTCATATCCGCGTCCGTATCTGGTCCGCTGTTCATACAAGAGCACGAGCATGGACACGAACAGATGCGAGTGTGAATGGTGTCATATCCGCCGTCCGTATCTGGTCCGCTGTTCATACAAGAGCACGAGCATGGACACGAACAGATGCGAGTGTGAATGGTGTCATATCCGCGTCCGTATCTGGTCCGCTGTTCATACAAGAGCACGAGCATGGACACGAACAGATGCGAGTGTGAATGGTGTCATATCCGCCGTCCGTATCTGGTCCGCTGTTCATACAAGAGCACGAGCATGGACACGAACAGATGCGAGTGTGAATGGTGTCATATCCGCGTCCGTATCTGGTCCGCTGTTCATACAAGAGCACGAGCATGGACACGAACAGATGCGAGTGTGAATGGTGTCATATCCGCCGTCCGTATCTGGTCCGCTGTTCATACAAGAGCACGAGCATGGACACGAACAGATGCGAGTGTGAATGGTGTCATATCCGCCGTCCGTATCTGGTCCGCTGTTCATACAAGAGCACGAGCATGGACACGAACAGATGCGAGTGTGAATGGTGTCATATCCGCCGTCCGTATCTGGTCCGCTGTTCATACAAGAGCACGAGCATGGACACGAACAGATGCGAGTGTGAATGGTGTCATATCCGCCGTCCGTATCTGGTCCGCTGTTCATACAAGAGCACGAGCATGGACACGAACAGATGCGAGTGTGAATGGTGTCATATCCGCGTCCGTATCTGGTCCGCTGTTCATACAAGAGCACGAGCATGGACACGAACAGATGCGAGTGTGAATGGTGTCATATCCGCCGTCCGTATCTGGTCCGCTGTTCATACAAGAGCACGAGCATGGACACGAACAGATGCGAGTGTGAATGGTGTCATATCCGCGTCCGTATCTGGTCCGCTGTTCATACAAGAGCACGAGCATGGACACGAACAGATGCGAGTGTGAATGGTGTCATATCCGCCGTCCGTATCTGGTCCGCTGTTCATACAAGAGCACGAGCATGGACACGAACAGATGCGAGTGTGAATGGTGTCATATCCGCCGTCCGTATCCGGTCCGCTGTTCATACCTCGAGAAAACAGCTCAGACACGTCAAGTAGCGCACAGATCCGCATCAAGTTTCGCACGGCTGTAAACGTACACTGTCCCGTGACCTTGTATCATATAACAGGCCCTTATGTCTTAACCCCTCCACGCTTGTCCAGTGCCCTTTGGAAGTATTGACTGTTGACTACCGTCACCGGGACCGGAATCAAAGGCTTAACGTGCTTTTCGAAGCACGGAGCGAGTGACTTGATTTGACTTATGATTAAAGTATTGACCGTTTAACCTCTTTCGCTCGTGTAGCCTTTATTTATTTTAAATTTAAAAAGAGAAGTAATGATGATGGCTCAATGATGAAGAACTTTGTCTTCGAACTAGAAAATACCAAGCTCGATTCGGTTCGCTAACGAGTTGACCGATTGCCTAGAAGATGACATTAAGCTGTCGGTCGCGGACTTCTCATCGCATTGGCAACAACACTCCTCAGCAGTCCTAGACTTGTGTTAGGTTAATGTACAGAGCTTTAGGTCCAAAGTTCTTCAATCTGAAACACAAGACTATGGAAAATCAAGCTTTTTGATAGTGATTAAAATCTGATATAACAATAACTGTTATATAAATATCTATAAAAAGAAAACGAGTGAAGTGAACTTGGGACCATGTAGTAATCGATTAACTACTACAATTTGTTATGAAATCGACCTCATTTAGAACAAAGTATTCAATTAAATTGCCAAACGGACCGAGTACAACGCTTAAACAGTTAATTCGATGTATATTTATGCTTGTACTTTTTATTTTTAAGGTTATCTTTTAAAAGCACAACGACCATACTATTTTTTTTTTAGTTTCAAGGTTTTATTTTAAAAGGACAACAACCCTACTATATTCTTTAATATGTAAAATTGTTCAAAAGCATTGAATACAAAATGAAAAAAAAATAGAATTAATCATATCAACTAAACACTTTCAATTCAAAATATAGACACTTAATTTATGGGTATTGTATCCAATGGCGGACGCCTGACATTTCAATAAAACTTGTAACGGTGTAAAATGCAAAATATAGAAAGCTGTTTCGTTATAATAAACTCAAATTTAATCTGCTGCCTTACTTGAACACAATAGAGCTTACTGTGTTTTAATAAAGTTTGTTTGTTTATATATATATATATATATAAAAATATACACACACACATATATAATGTAATAAGTATACTCTATCTAATTTTGTTTTACACAGTACTCGATCTTGTATTTAAATGGCGTCGAAACAGCGGCGCCATCTGGCACAGATAGTTTTATACTCAAAGGAGTGTGCCTACAATGTAAGCTGTAACCTAGATTAAGTTAATGGAAATAAATAATTTTATTATTAATATATATTAACAGCCTGGTACTGGGTGATAGGTTAGCCGAAACCCATTTCATTTCCATTTCGACCAGACATAACTTGCAGTGTCTTTAAGCCTATAAGAGACGTAGCTGTATTATATATTAACATAAATCATGGTTATGTATATAACCGGTAGGTCGGTGACGTAATAGAAATCATAGCTGCGTGTGTGGACACCCAAACATTGCCATGGAAAATATATCATAATACGTATAACCATAATTTAAATTATATCAACATATTCATATTATAGCTACGTCTGTAACGGGCTTTATATTGGTTTATTTAATAAAGAATATGTAGTACACGGACCTTTGTATGTTGTACGCTGTTTAGTATTTTGTACGCTGTTTAGTATATATTTAGTAAATTGGGGGATAGATTTAGTTCCAACTTTCGATTTCGATCCTTCTTATTGCGACTCGGTAATTTTCAAAAACTAAATTTATTATCCGAAGACAAACAGACTCCTTTAAACGTTTTTTAAACAGCGATCCTGTATAACACGCTCTCATCATTGTATTCACTTGTAACTATGTAAACAAATCCAGGAAATCCTTTTTAACGCACTGTCATTGTCACATCGATTTGGAATTTTGCAAGTGTGTAAAATCGGGACAATACAATAGTTTTCATTACAAAGCGTAAAATTTAATGAAGGAGGTAGCGCGGGGTGAAGGATACGAAATACAACGCATACATACACAGTGGTCAGATAAGGCAGACGCGTACGTAATAACTATTGTCTCATAATATGTATAAATATGTTTGTTACCTCTGTAACTTAAATTTTTACTTATTTCCTTTCCCTAAGTATAAATTAGTTAGAATAAATATTAAGTCGATATCCTCTCTAAGTCGACAACTTTGTACGAGTAACTCTAATTTTTTGGCGTCTTCATTGTACGTCTTATATTCTACTGTACATATGTAACCACAGACGAAAATTAAAAATAAATCGTATTTCAAATTTATTTTCATCTACACTTTGTCCGCACTTGGACAAAATTATCGACTGTGACAGTATTGGAACTTCAATTTTCGGATGTAATTTTGCGGAGGCAAAAAGGTGCCAAATGTAGTATAACATTGAATGTTATACCTTATATTTTAAATATGTATTTCTTATATCCATGAATAATTTCTTTGTACAAATTTATTTTTTAATGTAATAAGCGCAATATTTATAAGCGATAATGATTCTTTACGTACAAACACAAACCTACACCATAAATTCCGTCTACTCCAGCTAGTTGTACATGAAGCCATAGATAAGTCCCTCTATAACACTGTCTCTTTCGTTCGTTGCGTTGAGCGAGAAGGATAGCCCTATAGAACTCTTCTTGTCTAGGGCATCGCCTTAGGCACGCAGTCGGTACTGCTTTTATCGTCAGAACACCATTAGGGTTTCGCATGCAAAGGATGCCAAAAGGACCCTATTGCTAAGGCTGTCTATCCGTCCGTCTGTTAGAGACTTGTGTCTCATAAACCGTAATAGGTAGACACTTGAAATTTTCACAAAAATAAAGATGAAAATTAAAAGAGTTCCACATACGAGAAACATATTCTTTCCGGTCCATTTTTTTCTGTTCTATTTTAATTTTGGTTTTTCATTAGTCGTGTCTAAAAAATATATATACAGCGTTCAATATAGTACGGTGGTACAGAACTAGTATACGAATCCAACTCGCATTTAACCGGTTTTTTTTTTTAATATATTTCTGGGTTTAAAACGATACAAACAGCGTTCTATCAATTACTATCATTCACATTTTACTTGCGATATGTGCTACCACATTCTTTTCTATACTTTTGAAAGCGGTATTTGTAGAATTTTAAGACGACGAGCGCGAGTTTTAGGTGACAACTGACCCGTGACACGGTCACCTCAAACTGATGGCGATAGGGGGACGTTCCTTAAAAAAGTCTACCCACAAAATATCTATTTATATCGATATTCTATCGTGTGCGGTGTTATTTCGCAGAAATGCATTCATTATTAGAGGCTTGCTTGCAACATACTGCATGTTAATGCAGGTCGCGGGCGAACGTCTGTACACATCGATATTATTTACATAAAAACTCCAACTCCTCTCGATTTCGAATATGATTTGTAGTATTACCTTGAAGTACAATGAAACACTTAGCTTCGAGATTAAACGATACAGTTATTATGTATCTACCCGAAGTTCTAGAATAGCCAGTCGCGTCTCGTGTTTACTCTTCAACTACTCTACTAAATGAGATGAGGTCGGGTCATCTCTTTTAACAGAAACTTGAAAAACAATACGGTATATAAGGCCCCACTCGTGGTTACCAGCGGAACTCAAACGAGAATCCTTTGCCTTGGAATTTCCAATGGAAATGGAAAACTTTGGTCTATTGAAAAAATACAGCACGTACTGCGAGTATAATACGGAACCTTTTTCAAACGAGACCGAATCGCACTTTCACCGGGTGTTTTTTAATCAAAAGTATATATTTATGCAATTACACGATTCACGTTATTCTATTATACAAAACGATGTGCAATACACACAGGGAAAATGCCTTCCACGACATTTTTCAATGTACACCAAGTGTTCACAGCGTCCGAGCATAGTGAATTCTAAGCACCACAGACAATGACCCGTCATGGCTGCCGACAAACTGCATAACTGTATTTGCGATGACAATGCTTAACTGTCCGGAGGACGGTTTTCAAATAAAGTTTTATATATTTTATATATATATTTGCAAATCTTTATATATATATATATATACTATCTGTCCCGCCCGCTTCGCTGGGGGTAATTTTTATTTATAAATAAAATGGCGAAGGATTTACGGAATTCGAAAAATGAGTAGCCTAGAACCATCTACAAATCATCCCGCATCGAATAGTCCCAGTCCCAAGTCCCATGTCTATACGTTTAGTAGTTTTTACATGATTGGCGAACAAAGACAACCTATTTTCATTATATATGTATAGATATATATATACATAATTGGCAAATCATAAAAATTTGATATCGGCAATAAAAAAATATTCAGCTCAAACATCGCATCTCATCGAACTGTTTCAAATGAGTTTTAGTTGAATAAAGCAAACTAATGAAATCGGTTAAAAATGGCGTGTTACGATTCTTACAAGAAAAATCTTATGACTACGATGTATCGACAGAGAATACATAAAATTAAATTTATTTGTAAGCGATTCACATCAAAATCCTTAACCCTTATTGAATAACGCAAATCATACTACTTAAAAAGATAACCATTAAAAACTTTGTAAAGCGACACTATTATCTTAAAGAATAGTCTATTCTGTATGTAAAAAAAAAAAACACCTTGTTACGTTCCTATTTCATTACGGCAGTGCCTGTAGAAAAGTTCGATGACAATAATAAATCCATGTCGTACACTAAAGTAAAAAAATAAAACTGAAAAAAAAAAAAACTTCAGAAAACATAAAAATTAGGTAGTACGGTGATTTGTCGAACACGAACGGATGCTTCATCGTAAAGCCATAGGTGTCGGTGTTGCAATTTGAGAGGCCAGCTCTTGTCCTGGTAGCAATTATTGCTACAGGCTGTGTTGTGTCATGTTCCAGAACGAAGACAAAACAGCAACATCAAAAACATGAGGCCGCATGTCTTGTTGGATTTCAATCCATTTTAAATATTTTCATACTGTAATTCAAGATTGCCACTTCGATATCAGCATTATTTATGTATGTTTCGTAGCATTTCTCCAAAAAAAGTTTTAGAAATTGCATGACGTAAGAATTGAACTTATTTTAATTTTTCTGTTTCAAGGCACAGATATTAGCGTGATGCGAACTGATACCGTGTGAGATTCGTTGTGCGAGAATGACCCCAATAAGCTGCATAAAATCCCGTCCAATGCTGAGGCGTATCCTTCCAAAATATTTTAAAATCAGATCGAGAGATCTTTGACGGCCGCTAAAGACCCCTTTGGGGCCTGCTAAATACCCTGTTGGGGGCTACTAAAGACCCCTTTGGGGACTGCTAAAGACCCCTTTGGGGCCTGCTAAAAACCCTGTTGGGGGCTACTGAAGACCCCTTTGGGGGCTACTAAAAACCTCTTTGGGGGCTGCTAAAGACCCCAGTAGTCACTGTAATAACAAAGTCAGACATCTATGGCTCTATTTGTCCTCCAGCGTACGGAGCATATAGCTGGATTTGGCTCACAGTCAGTAACTCATAGATGAATTCGCTTGTGATCGTAATTCGAACCTCAAATCTGAACCACGAGCATTCGTCGATAAAAATAACAAAATTTCTGCCGACTCATAGACAGAAAACTGCAAGTACTAAAAGGCTCGATTCTCTTCTTTTTCAAGGATAAACATCTCTATAGAACTCGATATCAAATGCCACACCAGCGTACAAACGGCGCCGCCGGACGGCCGATGCGATCGCAGCGCCGCGATTCCCGCGCTCCGCCAACGGCGGCGGAGCGCACGTCGACGCCCCGGACTACGGGACCGCGAAGGCGAAAATCTAGAAAAGATTATATACGGCAATCCGCCGGCGCTTTGTGCGAGCGCCGACTTTCACCGGGTCGGTTACGTGGGCCCGGCGCGGCCGGCGCGCCGCGAAAAAGCGCGGCCGACGACGAAAACGGCCCGATCCGGCGCAAAAACGGCGGCCGTTCGGACGGCGGCGGCGGTCGAAAAAAAACGCGAGTAAATTCTAATTTATGGTTAGGTGGAGAAACGTAGAGAACGATCCGATTGCTGGTTGACATTTAAAGTTTTTTTTTTTTTTCGTTGGCGGTTGTTGTTTTCGGTTCAGGGAAATCGGTTTGTGTATTAGTGGAATTTCAATTTAAAAATTCCAAATCTTCAGTCAGATTTTGTTGAAAAAAAATACCCAATTTGTTATGGAACTCGAGCTCATCCGATTAGAAAAATCAATAGAACTTTAATATAGATTTCTTTCAAAAGTATCCAACCAGTGACATGATCTTTATTTCAATCTCCAAAATACATTTTATAGCATTTTCGATATAAATATAATAATATATTGTAAATGAATTCAATTTCAACTTAATAAAAAATTGGAGGACAAAGACAGTTTTCTAAGAAGCAAATCAATCCTCAAACTAAAACATGAAAAAAAAATACCCACATTCCATACATATATTAATATATTTAAGAGTTTTTTTTTTCTTTTTCAAAGTGTCTCAACATTTTCTTTTTACACAAGTTGAAAATCGTAATTGTATTTTGAATCTAAGACATAACGCGTCTATGATACAACCAGAGAAGGCATAAAAATGTTATAATCAAAATGTCTTCGTTATCTTAAAATCGAAATTAGTGCATCGCAAAAAAAAATAAACATATAAAAAGTAGATGCAGTTTTAATTTATGTCAGTAGATAAATTCCTTGGAAATGGTTTAGATTAAGTGCAACTTTGCAGTTTCTCTATAACGGTAGAATCATGTTTTCTATGAACCGGCTTAGTCATTTTATATAATGACTAATAAGTCTTATTGACCGCAACATGTCATTTCAAACAAAGAAATTATAAATACATACATTTTAAAGATTTGATTTCTAAAAGCTATAACTTAAATATTTTATAAAACGTTATAACTACTTATTCACATTGTTATTTTCTACCCTAACACACATCTGAGTCACGGCCAAAACAAAAATAACAAAATGAACCGTTAAACAAAGGTGAAAGCGCAAAATACGAAAACAAAGCAAAAAGCCAACTTACCTCACAAAATCACTTAACTTGTAGACACTTGAAAATATGTATAAATAAAAAAAAAAACACTTTATTTCTGAATATATCTGTATGTGTATTCAAAACACAAAACAAGATCCCGCAAAGTTGATGCCTAACTTTTATATAACTACAATTAAAAACCTACTTCCTACAGGTAACCGGTTTTAAAACATGAACTCTCGTGTGGATTTGCAAAACAAAAACTAATTACAACTCAAAACGGAACGACACAATCCGAATTACTTCATGAACTCTTTTTTTTCCAATTTATTTCAATGGTGTTTTTTTCTGCGAACGACGATAAAGTCGGCATACACACATACGTTTGGACTTAGCGGCCCCCCGCGTGGTACTGTCTTTCAAGGTGTTCGAGGCTATATAATGTTACCAGCGTTCACGCGGTCAAAATCTACCTTTCCTTTTTGATTTTAAGTTCTCGCTATGGAACACGAGCAATGGCCGTGACCGAAGCGACCATTTTGAAAATAGACAGGAATTGAGTTTGTTTTCATAACAAGATAGCTAAATTTTAATGATTAAAATATATGCAATATTTGTAAACAAACAATAAATATCGGTACGAAATGTGTATTTGAAAAATTAATTTAGTTTCGTATGTTAATTTACTAAAAAGTTTAAATTATGTTGACTGTACTAACATATTATTTAGAAATATGAAAGTTAATTAAACCTCACTAAGCAACTTCTGTATTATTACGATTCAAGCGTAAACTTAATTATCTCGTAAAATTTTCCAGTTATGATTATAATTATGACATTATCATTAGGCAAAATAAAAAAATATCTAATACATAAAAATGTTTGCTACTATTGCGAAAGCAAAAAAATTGGTTGTCTGTAAGGTCGGTTTACAGACGATAATTTTACGTGTTAATTTCATAAGAAAACATTGATGAAAAATTGCATTCTTTCTTGAATTGAATTAAATTATTATCACTGAATTATCATTATTTTGTATAATACAAAGAAGGAGTTAATTGAAAATGGCAATGTTCTCGATAAATTAACATTTATTTGCACTCGTTAATTCAAATATTTTTCTACTTAAATTATACAGTAAAGAGATAGATGCGTCAAAAGCCGAACGCTTAGGCCGATCGTGCCTTTGTATTATTCCGCGCTCTCGCTCGCACGCTCGGCTCAGGCAGAACGCGACAGTGAGTCATGCTTGTTCGTGCGTACAGCCGGCGTTCATCGATTTATAAGACGTTATCATGTCAAAACTAAATGCATACACAAACAAAATAGTCACTTGATTATGCTTTTAGAATATTATTTTAAATAGATTTGGTTGCCAGACCGTTTAAAAGATGTGGCAAGCCGTAGCGAAAGGCGTAATGATCTAAACTTGCTATATAATACTAAATAATCATTTGGCGACCCAAACTTGACTAATCAATCTTTTTCTAACTTCCTCGAGTCTTCTATGGGAAAAAAAGAGAATTCTTGATTTTATTAGGTTTCATGAAAATCCTTTTGCATAACAAATAAGCACAATTAGCATTACTCGTAATGATGCACTTTAAAAAAAATCATTATTTGATAGAAAAATTGATTTGTTTCGATGAGAGATTCTACGAAGAGATCACTGTCAAAATGATGGTGCTAAACACGACCGTGTGTACTTCACGCTTTTCTCACTAGATGGCGTTACTGTTTCTTTAAGACAGTATGAAGATTTGCATCGATTACCTCTTAAGATAGACTTTCTTAAACGATTAAAATTTGTGTTCCACTTCTTTCTTTTAATGGCTGTTTGGGATAAGACCCGTTAAAAGAAAAACATGAAACGCAAAATTGATCTTAAAAGTGACTTTATGTTAAATGTCAGTTTAAAAAGAGACGGAGAAAGAGGCTCTTGGAACATATTCAATTATACTGATGCTATTAAAGATATGCGATTATGACAGAAATAATATGAGTTTAAAGCGCAAGAAAAATTGAAAATATATATAGAAAATAAAAATAAAATCATGTACGTAATGAAAAATTAATTAATTTAAACTTTTATAGAATGTGAGAAACTTTTAAAATACATTCGCTACATTTTCACAAGCAAATAATTAAAATGTTTAACTTTCCTTAGGCATTCAAAATTTCTTTATTCTAAACATTACTCATCCGTTAAATACATACTAGTATTTTATAAAATAAATAAAATTAACGTTATAATAGATATTGGAACGAAAAATTGTATTTATTAATAAGTACAGACAACAGTATTTGTCCGCTTGTCATAAGAAGATTCTACGGTTTGTCGGCATATTCAACTGGCAACCCTGAACGCAGGTGGCGGTAGCGTTCCACCTTAACACCCGAATAAACAACCTCAAAATTAAATATACAAACGTTGCATAACCGATGCTTAATTCTTTCGCATGTAACATATTATCTCTTACATCATTAGACTCACGAATGCCGTTTTGACGCATGCGTCGAAAACGCAATTAGTAAATTCGAGACATTTCGAGGTGGCTAAATGAGAAACTGCGTAGTTGCGACGGTTCGTTGCACTCGTAAACGAGATGAAGCCTTAAAAGTGATCATATACAGACTTTTTGGAATGCATCTACGTTTTCGGTCTGTACATTGACAAAACGCATTTGCCAATCGGATCCCGTCCGGAAGTATGTTTTTGGTCGCTATCTCACAAAAACGTATTTACCAATCGGGTCCTGGCCGAAAAGCGTGGTAACTAATTCTTGTTAGACTTGTTAGACCCGACATACGTATTGGTCAGTAACTTTGTTTATCAGAATTTCCAATATCAAATTTCGACAAATGAGGACTATTTTTATGACGTCACAATCGGCCCAATGTCGAGATACGATAATAAAGGCTAGCTTCATGATGTCACATTTAGCACCAGTGTCGAGATTCAACAAATGGGGGACTTGCGAGGTCATATTTAGCGCAACGTCGAGATACGACGAAGCACGTGTTTTATGAGGTCAGTCTTAAACAAGTGTCGTTGACTAGTCTTTTTTGAGGTGATTTACGATGTGAACCTCTATCAAAAGACGTCAATATTTCAATAATCACGTCAAAAATGACTTAGTCACGTCAAAGACGTCATTTATCACGTCTCTGCCTGATCGGGAATGAACTGGGTGCTTCTATTTAAAAGTTCTGTCTGTTTCATTCTTTTTATTTTAAAATTTAATTTAAACTTTGAAAACGCGGGGACTTAACGGTCGAGTGCGTTCGCCGCATTAACCGGTAAAGCAACGGATTTGATGTACAAAAGGTACCGGATTCGATTCTGACCGCTGACGAGTTGAGCAATAAGTTCCAACTTATTGGTCGATTGAGGTCAAACTGTTCACTCCGTGCCGCCGATTACAACAGATTAAGCCTTCGGTCTCGGCCGTTGACGTGGCATTGATGGCGACGGCGTCCTCGGTAGACGCCGATATCGGAGCACTGTGGAGTTAGAGTCCCCCAATTCGAAACAAAAAGTTTGTGGGAGGTGTGGGAGTATAGGAGGTGATAGGAGAGGTAATTAGAAGCTGACTCAACGGACACTGTTCCCTTTTCTGTTACAATCAAGTTTTTTTTTTTCATAGTGCCTTGAACATTAAACATATGGTCGTGTCTGTCGTAACTAATGTTATAAATGCGAAAGTGAGTTTGTTCTGTGCGATGAATCAATTTACCAAATCGACATTAATATGAGCCGAGTTGCGTGCGAAAGCTAGTACGGTGATAATGTATCAAATTCATCTCGCAAAATTGGTTAATTTATTTCGCAAAATTTTCCACAAAGTGTCCGATAATGACAAAAAAAAGAAAGTTTTTTTTTTTTTTATTTTGAGAGTTTATAGTGCACGATGCAAAAAACTAACGTGTTTGATTATAATTTTCGATTATAAATTATTGGCGCATCTAGGCACTTTATGATAAATTTATTTTAACATATAGTTAGTTATTTTTAATTGGCTGACTAACGAAACTGATGATAGTAACGTGAAGTAATTTATACACCTGAACTTAGGATCTAATGTTTATCTATTTTTATTGTCATGCAGGTAAAATTTTACAAAGATAAATATAACTCACACTTAAGTATGAGAACGCATTAAGTATAAAGCACAGGAATCGGCATGGCGGCTGAGATATGACAAATTATTTAATTTCATATTCACACGACCCGAATTTATAACGTTTACAATATTGCGTCCTTAATGTGCAATTGCATAATTCTGTAAATATTCCTTACATACAATCCTTAAAACCGTTCAGAGTGCCCTTAAAAAAAATATTCAATTTTTATATAAAGAAGCATGAATGCACATAAAACTAACTTTAATAAAGTCTACAACAATGGAATATTATCGGGATTTCTCTATTAATTAATTAATTTTATAATAAATGAAAAGGAATAGATACGCAATAAATTCCATTTTGTCATATAACAGCGTCCTACAATAAATTTCATATTCCATCATAATAATTCTGTCTCCAATCGTGTCTGTCCCGTTTCCGATATCGCTGTCAAACTTTATCAAAGAATTGACCGCGAACCGGATTTCATTACCGATCAAAGACGACACTGTCAGCCAAGAAAACACTACAATATACCTAGCAATAGACGTCGACTCCAAAAATAACAATAATTGTAACTACATTATATTATCGTATTAATATGATTGACTTTTAAGTAGTCTAATATTTTTCATTTCATTTTACTTAGGACAAATCTAAAAAATATTTTGTTCACTATTTGTTGTTCATAGGTATGTGTTGAGTTAAATTTGAAGTGGGTAGGTAGGTACCTACCTACCTTCTTGCGTGGTAAACACATAGATCGCACCTACATATTGATGAGTAGAAAAAGTAAGTTGATTATTACCTAAGTCGTAGAAGAATATGCAATTATTTTTCTACTTTTTAGTGCATATTAATTTGTTTTGGATTAACTTTTTTTTTATATAATACTTAATAATAATAGTTATTTTGGCAAAGTTGTTTTAAAAAGGAGATTATGAATATTCTCGAAAAGATGCACGATTGATTCCCTTCTGTGTACTGGTGTTTATATTTAAATGGAATATCTTTCTTTAAATGGATGGTGGTACATACGACATCGATAAACTCCAACACGATTTAACTGACCGTCATGAAAATTGGCTATTCTAAATGGTTATTTCATGGAGATTTTTATACCGTCCACTATGTTATAACTCGCCGCTAGATGACGCTGTGGCGCATCAGCTGTTACAACGTTCAATGCATCGCTATTAAAATTGGTATACAAAGTATTTCAGATAGAGAATTTTTCATAGTGTCTATTTTGCTACAAATCGCCACTGAATGTTGTTGCAATGCATCAAATACTGCACTCTTTAAACAATTGTCATGAAAATTGGTATGTAAAGATACTTAAGCGCAGAGGATTTTTGCACTGTACATTTTTTCAACTTGAGCCTATATATTATATGTCAATAGGCGTTCGGCCTCGATGTAGAAAATAAAGAAATTCATTGCACTTCCACGCGGGCGGAGCAGCATACATACATTTTACGAATGCGCCATCTACCAGTGACGTAGCTAGGGGAGGGCGGCGGGGGCGGTTCGCACCAGGTGCCACTCATTTAGGGGTGACACCGGAGTTCATCCGACCGCAAATTTTGATTCATAAAAAATGCACAACGAAATATAAAAATTGTTTATCATTAGAGTTTTTCTGCAACTTAACAGTTTTAAGTTTTAGGGCGTCACTTTAAATCCGCCCCGGGTGACACCCAGGCTAGCTACGCCACTGCATCTACCGAAAAGGGCAGAACAAAATGGGTCGAGCCAACTAATGTCAAATAGAGCCGCGGAGTATAGAGTGATGTCATTACAGTTTAACAATTTCTACAACATGCTTCATCAATACATATAATGAAATTGTAAACGAGCCGTGCCTGTACATTACATATATAAAAAAACGATTTATACACGTTACGCTAATGTTATCGAGACTAAAAAACATTTTTTAGAGTTCTTGCTTGTTTGCTTGTCTGTTTGTTTGTTTGTGCGTTTATGCACACTAATCTCAGAAACAGCTTACCGATTTAAATACGGATTCGCTGATGTGTCCCGGTAAATCTCCCGCGATATTTACTGCTGGGTTTAAAAAAATTGCATAAAAATAGGTCACGTAGTGTGGGTAAGTTCCCTAATGTTTAGTACGGATATACAAATGAAAGGATTTACGATACATTTTACTGCTCCCTCAGAATCAATACGAACTTTTATTATTATACCAATAAAGAAAAACTTTAGCAGGGAGTTAGCTGGAATCCAATAAAAGCATATACGATATGTGTTTAGGGCTCTTTGAGAATTACTAAGAAACCTTATAATATAACCGACTTTAGTATAATTTACTATGGGGTAGTTGAAAACTAATGAGAAGATGTACGATAAATTTTTTAGGGTTCTGTCAAATTAAGATCGCATTTAATTTTACAGATTACAATAAATCTTGGTACAAAGGTAGCTGAATTTTAATGTAAAGAGATACGACTTTTTTTAGGTTGTGTGAGATTTACTAAAAACTCATATAATTTAATCGATTTCAATACAATTTGCTACAAATATAGTAGGAAATTTATGAAAGGATATATAAAATACGTTTTGAGGGTTTTGTAAAAATTACTACGAACTCTTATACTCCTACTAATTTAAATAATATTTAGTACGCAAATAGCTAAAAACTAGTTAAATATGCGAGATACATATTTTATGTTTTCGTATCGCTAAAACCCATATAGTACGTTCACCAATTTCGTTGAAATTTACACAAGTTGTTCTTATTTGGACAAAAAAAATAGAGAAAGCGTTTAGATTGGCTTATGGTTATGTCGTTGAGTTTTGTGAGGTTAATAAGCGCTCTTATAATTTGAGCGATTTTAATTCGCTCAAATTTAACCCTAAATTTAAACGAATTTAACCCTCAAAATAATAAACATTATTTTGAGGGATCTAAAATTAAAGTTTCGATGAAAGTTACTAAAACTTAATATAATTCCATTATTTGCATTGGATTAATCAGTTTTTTTAAGGAAAATATTAAGAATATTGTAATTTAGTTTACTTTAAAATGAAAACGAGACGAGAATAAATCAAGAGTGAAGATGTGATCGAAGGCGCACTACGCGCGGTATGAGAGCGAGCGCGGGAGCAGCGATGTGTTAGCTACTACTAAAATAAACTTTGTCGAAAGAGGGAGCCACCGGCAAAGGTTCAAAGTAATAAGAATTATGTTTGTTATATTTTCATGACTAAATAAATAAGCCGATTTATTACATTTTACCAAGAGATAGCCTGAATCCTATAGATGGGCATGTGTTTCTATTTTTTTACAGAAAATTCTATCAGAAATGTAAGTTTTCAAAATGCAAAAACAAAAAAATAAACTGACAATATGGACGGTAAGTTAATAGCAAATCAAATTCACTAGAATACTCAGTATTGATTTTAATATTGTATTTATTTAGATACGTCAGTACGACACATACAACTATTGGTAGTTTTTTTTTTCATATGCACAACGACTAATCTTTTTGACTAATATTAAAATTCAAATTTACTTTACACCGACTTTAGTAGAAATGTCGAAAGAGAGTGTCGTGGTAAGGATTTTGTTGAGGCCTGAAACTGTATTTAATAAATTATTTTCCATAGAGAAAAAATTATAAGAGATAACGTTCGGTATATATCTTATACGTTGTGGTTAGTTAGAGAAACATGTTTTTAACACGCTTTTATTAACACGCTTTTATTAACTTCACCTGTATGTTTGTATGTATGTATGTTTGTAACTCTCCTTTGGCGTGCTGACTCCAAACTTGTCCTTCTATAAATCCTCCCTAAATGTGGTAAAATAATAAATACTTAAGTATTTCCGACAATCAAAGGCTACAATAAATAAGATGCTGGACATACATGATAATTAAGAAATAAATTTAGAATAAAATCATTCAATCAAAAACATTCTAATTGAATTAATATTAAATTCAATTTCAATGAATATTAATTTCAATTTCAAATAAAAACGTTAAAGTCTGAATTGTTTTAGAATTTATCACTGCAAATTTTCTCTTTAGTTCAAAACAAATCTGACTACTGTCCGCCCTCTGTTGGAGATTCTCTATACTACCTGCTTCAGTCTCATTTTGAAATTTGACACCTCAAATTTTATTATCGAACGCTAAAAGTGGAATAATGTAGTTTTAAAAACATATAGTGGAATAAACTAGTAAATAATTTGAATATAGAAATTATTATGAACAACAATAAATATTATTGTGAAAAAGCGTGGGCGCTTTTCAAGAACGGACAAACATGTAGCACCCCACGCTTTTTTCACAATAATAATATTTATTGTTGGTTCATTAATTAATTTCTATATTCAAATTATTTTCTACTTTTTAGTTTATTCCACTATAAAAGCGTGTTTTTTAGTTTTTTTAAACTATATTTTTTTTTAAACAGTTTCGTCTATCATGGTATACATTTTCATAGACAAGGACAACATCTGGATTTTCAATACGCAGTAAATACCTAGTTCGCACTTTTTTGTCTGACAGCCAGTGAAGAGAAAAATTTCAGTGCACGCTACTTGTGTCTGCTTACAACAAACGTTTTTTCTAGAAACGTTTGATGTATTAATTTGAGAGTTGGAATGAGGGTAGGCCAAACAAGTCAATTTCGTACGAATTTATTTAGTAATTTTCTTGCTAGTTCCTTTCTATTATAATAATAAGTCCCTAAACTACATTAAAAATGCGATTTTAACTCGCGTGGAGATTATTCCCCACACTGAATATTTGTCTCATTTTTTTTTAATAATCTGAACCAAATTTGTTTTTGATGACAGAGTATAATATATTATAGCAGATTATAGAGGTAAATTGCTGAACATATTGCCTATTGTTGGATTCTCACTTGCCGTATATTCTTGAATACGTGGCCTAAGACCGAGCGATAGAAGGCATTTAAATATTTCTCATGATTTCACTGAAAACAGACGTGAACTAACAACTTCCGCTGTCGCTTGTCGCCTCTCCAGTGCATAGAAGTTCCGGTGGTCCACTTCCTCACTATTAGTCCACTGCGCTCTTTATCAGCCCACTCTCTACCAGATATCCTATTCCTTTCCAAGAGGCCACGCACTTTTCACCCTCCGGGCTTGCGAGTGTCCATGGGCACAGGTGACCATCTATGCTCAAATGGTTCGCATGCCCGTTTGTCCCTCGAAATGTCTTAAAAAATAGATATAGAAAACATTTAAAAATTGTGATCCTAAGCCAAATATCAAGCAAAAAAAACATTTTTTATTCCAGCTACAGAAACAGAGACGCAAAAAAATCCAACGTCGACTATCGCAATGCAATAATTAAAAATATCGAATCATAATATAATAATACATAGTGATTCTCGTATCAACGATACGGCAAATCAACAATTATTATGAGAATACTAGTAAAATGACGACGGGTTCTTCGGCTGCGTAATTTAAATAAAATAAAAATAGGTATGAATATACCTATTTTTATTTGTGATTTCAATTGCGAATTCGCTATTGCAGTTCAATACACAAAATGTTATTCCCAATTACGGGTTTTATTACAAAGGATGTATAACTAAATATCTTAGTAGTGCAAGTAATTCCTTTGTATAACGTACTTCGAGGATGACCTCGACAGACTAAATATAGTTCCTCAATTTTTGCGAATAAAATCAAGTTTATAACGGTTAATAAGAATGTAATTCATGACGTGTTCTAACTAATTTTTTTTTGGTATTGTTTATCGCAATCTAATCATTTTTTTTATTAAACATACTAACCTTCCGCTCACGACTTCACCCGCGTGGATGTGAAGCTCCTCGCGTTTATTCCGATCATTGCGTTGGTGCGAGTTTATTTTTGGTTTTTTTTTTTAAATATCTGATCTACCGACATCATTTCTTATCATATCACAAACATTATTCCGCGAATTTACAATATATGATTCTGAGTAACCGACCCGTCTCGCCGGCTTGTGAGTTTGACGGGGTGAAATATAAACGAATAGGAAACCTTTATCAAAATGAAGGCTTTTCATCAAAATCGCCAAGGCCGTTTGTGAGATCGTCGTAGCATAGATGTCTATACTGCTAATAAATCTGTAACATCTGTCTATATATCCGTCTAAAAAACATTTCTTTTTTGGTAAAATTTCTGATTTATATACATTTTATGATTTAGTCACCCTGATTCTATCCATTAATTTTATTTATTCTCACCGAACTCTAAAAAATATACATGTTTTTCAATTGACTTCTATCTTCATACTAAATTTTACTGAAATTGGTAAAACTGCAAAGGTGTTTAATTATATTCACGGAACCCTAAAAAAGTATTGTATATCCTTCTTTTAACTTCCAACTGTGTACATACAAAACTGCAGGAAAATCACTAAAATCATAAAGACACTACTCATTTGCTCTCACGGATCCCTAAAATATATATTGTATTCTTCCATTGGTTTCCAGCTACCTTTACACTTTTATATTGAATTTCAAATTAAATTCATATATTTAAATCTGTTAAAATATAAAGGTTCTCAGCGCTCTGAGGGAATCCTAAAACCCATCGCTAATTTTTGTTTCAGATAGCATTCTCTCACGATTGAACCCATGTAGACATAGAATAAATTCTTATAAAATTTATATCAACTGCTGGCACGTGTCCATCATGATACCTATCCCGCTTTTTGGCCTCGATTTCCACAGTTCCAATTCTGGTCCCGATCTCGACCCTGGTTCCACATTTCACTTTCACCACTTCGATTCAATTCCGATAGTTCTTCCATTTTTAACTGTATTTCAACTTTTATTCAGGAATCCTAAATTTTCGTAATAAAAAATATTTAAACATAACCCGATATGCTCCTCTACCTTCTAGTGACAATTTCACGACGATCGGTTCTGTCGTTACCACGATAGCCAGGACAAACGAACAGGCAGACAGATAGACGAAGGATTGTTTGGGCGCTTGATATGCATAAATAACTTTATAAACATAAAAAAAACCTAGTTATTTTGAAATCACAGACAGACATTTAACTTTAAATATGTATGTAGATTTATACATAATATCCTTTCAACAGGGAGAATCTAATAATTATTATTACCTACCAAGACGTTTACACCATAATCGACGAAGTTTGTAGATAGTGGCAATTTCTTTACTTGCTCTAATTATTTTATCGATTCCCGCTACACAAACTTCACTATATCATTTGTATAACAATAACAGCATTATAGCTGGGTGAGTGTGTATCTGTATGAAGAATATGTGGGGTTGCGGGGTTGACCTCGTGACAATAAAGGCCCCTTAGGAAAACCGGTACTATCTCATACGATATTGAAAAATTATGCGTTTTCAAAAACTTTAAAAATCATTGTTTCTCAAATGATATCCGAATGCACAGACGAAAATCCAAAAATCAGAAAAACAAATAACGACTCATGTCTAGATGAAGTTATAAGAAAAAACATGGAATTATGAAATGTTTTTAGGTTATAAAAAATTGTACCTATAGTGTGAAATGAATAGTAATGCTCGATTCTGCATTCGCTGTGGATTTTTATTACAATATTAAATTTATGTATTTTTTTATAGATTTAAGGAGCATATTATGAGAGCGGTACCGATCAAAGCGCTAGGAATATTAAAATATACAAAAAGAAAATATATCATGTGTAAATGGCAATTTTCTGGAAAATTATTTTTTTATTTCTTCTAAATGAAAATTCAATATGCTTTTTACGTTTATCTTCAACAGAATTTCACAAAAAAGTCAATAATTCTCAACACTAGCGTCACTGCATACCTCTCTATCTCGGCACTCGTGGCAACAAGTTGGAGTTTTATAATAAGGGCAACATACGAAAGGCCTGGTGTTACCGTTTTCGCAGTGACAGACGAATTTTGATTTTTGTTGAAAGTGGCTGATTTTCGGACTATAGGGAATATCGATTTTACCCCCGCAACACTTGTGCGTTCTTGGAGATCCATCGCCGCCGGAGAGGTAAAATATATTCGATCTGTGACCACACCGACATTTACCCTTTTGCTTATCGTCACTCTTGTGCGTGTCTTTGGAATGGAAGTGGGATTTTTTCGATTTCGCAACTGGCAACACCCTAGGTGCGTTGCTGAGCATCGGCCTATTGGTACTGTCCAGAGCATCGTTCAGGTCGCTCTTTCTGACGGTCGCGAACATCCTGTTCACCTCGTCGATCGCGTCTTTGGATTTGGTCTTCTCCTTCAACGAGAACTTGATCTCGTCTATTTTCATTTGCGGTATAGACGACGACTTCTGTTTTATCAAACATATAACTGGTTCTACTTTCGGCTTCTCCGTACACTTGGAATCCAACACGACAAAGTTCTTCAACGAGCTTTTGTCGTCCGTCACTGAAAACTGATACAGGTTACAGACAGTCAATAATCTATCTTTACCATCTGTCACCATTCCAGCGTCTTTGTATCGCGAAGATTTTCCGTTCCCGAATTTCGTTTCTTCGCTCTTGTGATTCTGGAACACGTTTAAGACTTCGTTCAGCAAACTCAGCCCTTGGGCGACCTCAGTCTGTGTAGCTTGAACTTTCCTGTTCCCTTTAGGGCTGTGAGTGCTCGTCAGATCGTCTACCGTGTTTTTGTCTTTGGTAGGCTTCCGCGTTACGTGACTTTGACAGCTGTCAAAGTGTCTTCGACATACGGGACAGGATTCGGTCCTTAGTCTAGCAATTTCCTCTTCCGCATCATCGGCGTGTCTATTGTTTAAACAGACAGAACATATGAACTTGTTGGAATCGTTCACTCTGCGTTTCTTGTCGGCGCCCGCGTCGCACATGTTCAACTGGCGTCCGTTTTCTCGGTCTCCAAAGATTGTTATGTATACGTGTATCTTTTCCGGGCGTAAACTACCTTTCATAAGAAATTTCTAGACTTTCCGCTTCTGTGAACACATGAAAAAGTACAAAAAAGTTCATCGATATGTTTCAGGCAAAAACCTTCAGTTGAAGTTGTGCTGAAAGCACATTTAACAAACAGATATACTTTGATAAAAACTCCAGCCAAGTGTGTGTATGGCTTACGCGACGAGGGGTCTGGTACAACGACACAATATGTTCGAGTTTAAATATTTAAAAGAATTGATTTTCACTCATAGAATTGCCGATTTTAAGCAAGGACACCGTTCACACTCGGTCCATTTTATATTTACTTATTGTCTTCCTTGAGTCTGCACTGTGATCACGCCAAGTTTGACGCTTGTATATATTACTGATTTTTCGATACAGCAAAAAAATAAACTCTTACGCATCGCGTATGCACTCGCATACATAGCGAGTGTCAGTTTATATTGGACATTGGAACTAACCGAAACGAAACCAACTCATACATTCCTATAGATTTTCCTCTAATCTATAAGTAAGGAACTATTTTCTTTATTTTTTCAAGATATTAGGCGCAATAGTTTCGTAGATAAGTGGGGCAATGGTAAATTTTTATCTATTTTCTTAATATTTTAAAATAGGTAAATTTCAAGTCTAATTATGAAAATGTATGAAAATTTACCATTCTTACATTTATCTCCGAAACTACTGCGCATAATATATATATATACATATACATATTGTTAGTTAGGAAATTGGTTTAGCTATTTTTAGATTCCCTACGTTAGGATAAAAAACAGACCTCTTATAGGATCACTCATGTTTGTGTCTGTCCGTTTGTCAAAATAACTTTGCTCTAGATCTACTGGACCAATCAAACGGTAAAGTTACTGATGAATATCTGTGACCCTAATACGGATATGCAATGTAGATAAATGAACCTCGAATATGAGGGTCCCTCTTAAAGGGCGTATTAGATTACAAAAAAAAAAAGGTTTTGCAATTGTACCATGTGACATATCAATGAAAGGGGTTGTTATGAGTGGTTTTTTTAATATATGCATTTTTATTTCATAATTTTAAAATAAATAGTTTTACTTAAGAAAATTGTCAATCAGAAAATGGTTCTTTACTTATAGATAATAATAACAGTTCTTTACTTACCCAAAAACATATATGAAGTCTTAAAACATTGTCGTAAACCCCCAATATTATGTGTACAAATTTACATTTACAGTTGTCTGTTACTGAAAACAAATTTAGGTCAGACTTAAAATAAACTTGTTAGACAACATATTTATCGTACGGAACTCTCTCCGCGCGAGTTCAACTCGCACTTGTCCGTTTTTTCGTATTTTCGCGATTAAACTGACAGACTGATTTTGATGATATTTAGGAAAGAGATAACGTATCGTATGGGAAAGGAAATAGGGAATAATCGTCATTCCTTATCAACGCGTGGCTCCCGAGTACTTAAAGTGGAGATGATGTCGCTTTAACCTCAAAGAGTGGAAAGGATAGAATAAAAAATAGTAGGAAATTAAGTGATATTTGTGAGGAATTACAATCAAGGCAAATTGGTTACGTACGGATTTCGTTGTTGTATTGAAATTGGTACTGAGGGTAGGACCGAAACTGCATACCGGGTCCGGTGCAAAACTAGTAGCAGAATTAGGTTGCAACAGAAAACCGTGACCAATTTTGGAACCATGATTATTGGGAACATGAATGGGACTACCATTGGACTCAACTTCAAGTAGTCGTCAATATTAAAAATGTAAAAAAATAGTGCATGTATAGCGAAAACGGAACTGTAAGCGAAAACTAGTATTTTACAAACATAGATGGATCCTTCGTAGAGAAAAGTCAATCGGAAAAGGGCTCAAATTTAAAACGCACATTTTGATGTGTACATTCTAGTTTTCATTTTTTGACACTCGACGACTGATCGATATTGAAACCTTAGTGAGCACCTCGTCAGCACGACGCGAGAACAGAACCGGTCTTTTCCTATTTCTCCCGAAATACCTGTCCGAGTGGGTACAGTACTAGCAACTAACTGAATATAAAACCAATCTGATTTCGCAGATCGGATTGGTTTTATGGGACCGTTTCATTTGTTGCTACAGGCCCTATCTATATGTAATGATGTTTATAAATGATTTCTTTTATATAGAAACACACATAAAGGCAAAAACACAGAATATTAAACGAGACATTGTATTGGTACATACGCTATGAAAGTACCTCTATTTCAACCGTGGTTCCTTTCAAATATGAACCGATGCTTTGCTCAAACATAAATTTGAAACTATTATATTATGTTCACATAATAATATCGTTACCATTTGAGTGTCTCGGACCTCATACAAAACTTGTCAATATCTCATATATGTTTGAAGGATTTTAACACTTACCTACATACGATTAGTTTTAATCAGTGTTACTTTTTTCATTGTATTGTTGACAAAATTACGGCGACAAAAGAAAATGGTTATAGATTACAAATCTGAAAAAAATAAAATATAAATATCATAACTAAAATGTCGTAAAATTTGACAATTTTCAATTTATTTTTTGACATTTGGCATGTAGGTATTTTTAGCAATCATATAAAAAATAAAAAATGTCAAAGAAACTCTTCATACATCCGTACCTTACTATTTTTTTCCATTATTTATCAAAATCACATTAAAACGAGTTAAAACAACTGCGTTCAAGTAATATTTAGACCGTTATGAGCATTTTTATAAAATCATAAATAGGATATGTCAGAAATCTATTGAATGGTTTGCTGAAAAAAAATTACAGATAGAATTAAATAAAAAAAAATAGAGAATATTGCGATTTCTGGAAAATTAATATTACATTTATAAGCTTTGACCAAATCCTATTATTTTTCTAAAATATTTGATTAATTTTTTGATCATTTGAGATTTGAGAATTGATCAGTTCTAAAAATTTATTTGTAATAACTTCTTTTACATCTTAACATATGATGTCACAAAAAACTTGAAATTTTAATTCGAACACACTTTCAAAAAACTTTTTCTATAAAAAAAAAGAGAAAGTCAATAAAAGTAATCAAATCGGACACAACAAAAAATCTTTTATTTAAGAATTAGATATTTATCAAATACATTGAGATAATCGTTGGCAATTTATCTATGGCAATCTAAATGATGAATTTTAACTTATTCAAGACCAAAATATTTATGTTTCACAGGTCGTAACATAACACTTAAACAAGTCCTAAAATTTTATGAATTTGTCACTATTTTGGAAATCGGTTTTCTCTCAAGCGAGCGAAATAACTCGGAGACGTTAAAAATAAACCTTTTCAAATTTAATCTTATACAGTCGCATTCAAATATAAATATATTACTCACACTAAAAAAACAATTCGGTAAGATGTAAAACTCGTTATACCCTTAAATACTCGCTCTCTAAATATTAGGAATTATAATGCTACTGTTTATCAAATATATGTTTTAAATATTTATATAAGAGTAAATAATTATGTATACTTACTTAATTAAATAATACTTAAGTAAATAATTATGGAAACTTACCACCTTAATGAATTTCCGAATTTATACAGTCGAGTAACATGTAAACATATTTTATTTATTATATCTAATATTGAATTTATATTGGTCACTATTATTTCTTGAAAATTTTCAGTTTTTAAGATTCCGGCCAAAATGGCAAAAATGGAAACCTTGTAATTTCATGTCCGTCCGTATGTCACAGGCATTTTACTCAAAAACTACAAGATGTCTATTGATATTTATAGTGCAGGTGTTTTGTATGAGTTCCTACTTAGTAATTAAATAACAAAAATAAATATTCCTAAGGAAGTACCCCATACATGTAACACAAACTGAAAAACAACTTTTTCTGCAAACATCAACGTGTGGTGCATATTTCAGGTTTTGTTAAAAACAGTTTAAAATTTGTGTCAAAACAATTTTTCTGTTTAAGTGAATATTTTCTGAAATAATCTCTCTGAAAGCAGCAGAAATTGTGCCCCTCCCTTTATTTTTTAAACCGTAAGTCCAAAAACTATGAAAAAAATTACAAAGGTAACGCTTAGTTACCTTTGTAATTTTTTTCATATTTAATAAATACTTTCAACGAAAATTATTTTGAACATGATCGAATATATCATTTTTGAGTTATTGCCGAAAAACTGCGCTTCTCAACAAAAGGACGTAAGTGACATGAAGATACGCTCTTTTACTGGTGCTTTTTAATTTACACTATTTTAAGTGATAGTCGATATACCTACCTGTTTCTCTAGTTATAGGTTACTAAACTGCTTACTTATTATATGCCGGAAAAATGGAAGAAAGTGTAACAACGTAGTTTTTTTTCATCTGTAGTGTATTTTTTTCAGTAGCGGCTTCGGAACCCTACATCGAGCATGGTCCGAAATGCTCTTGGCCGGTTTTTAATTACGTCAACAAATCGGTCCGGATGTTGTCACTGCTCAGTAGTGCACGTGCATGCGCACGTGTGCGGTTCCTGACAGCAATGGATCCGCGTGGCCAATTTAAGATCCAAACCTCGTGCTCTGGAATAAAAGGATTGTGGAAGGGCACGCCAACGAAGTAGACAGCGACAGGAATTTAAAGGTAAATAGCTTTCTTTGAAAATTTTATTAAATCCACAAACATACACACAGCAAAATACTCCATAGGTATAATAATTGATTAATCAATAGAATAAACTACGCAAGGCAGTGGTTTCTAACCTAATGTTATATTAAAAAAAATCTATATGAGACAGCAGTTGCCACATGCACGGAGAGAGAGATCTTCGCTGATAGTCTAGAGTTTAATTTTTTAAAACAAACGCCACACAAATTAACACTATAATTTTCGTTAAAAACTAAATTAAGGTGGGGAAAAAAAAACTGGTCTCACTTTACGATTAGACAGAAAAGAAAAAACAGAAAGTCAGCAGCCGAGGGCGTTCTCCAAATCATCAGCACAATAAAATTTATTTGAAAGGAACATGACGGAAGCGGGAACGGAATGAGGTAAAAGCGTATTATTTTAGCATTCGAATGTACGTTTTCTGATGTAGGCTATGAATAGTTGTGGAGTTGAAGCGTTAGATACGGCGACTATGAGATCTATTTTTCTTTTCAATTTTTAATGCACATTTAAAAAATGAGAAACTTTTAAAAACAATAATCCATATTGACCTATGTCAATTTATAAGTTTCAGTGTAACCGACCCTTTTTAAAATATTAACTACCTAGGAGAACCAGGTAAAATCTTGTCCTAACAGTGGGGTACGGGGGTTGAGGTTGGAGGCCGAGAACATGGTTAAATCTGCCCATACACAAACATTGAACGGCATATCATGATATTTTCACTCTAAAACTCCATTTAGGTACTCTATGCGACCGCAAAATCAAAATAAAAAAAGAGATAGGATAAATAAGACATCCGGGACTTTTAGATTCGGTAGAGATTCGAAAATGACATTTTCCTCATAAGGATATTATATAATATAGAATATGCTCTTTTTATAATTTTTTTATTTTATTTTCATAGTCAATGGTTAATTTTTAAGACAAAAACAACTATATCATTATAACCTTCATCTCATTTTAAATTACAAAATAAATAAATAATTTCAAGGAAATAAATATGTCTCTTAAACACGAAGTATAAATTAATGATCACCGTCATTTTAAAATGCTAAAATTACGTTAATAAATGCATAATTTGATCAATCGAGAGAGCTTATGTTTTTATTAAAATAATTATTATATAATTAATACAAAGGATCTATTAATACTTTGGTTTCTTAATTTCATTCATGTCTTAAAAGTCGTTAACATTAGTAAATTAATGCCATAGTACTTTTTCTTTCGGTTCACGGAAGTACCATACGAAACAATATGTGAAATTAAAACATTTTTAGTTTTATCAATATAATAACTCCCTAAATTACCCCGAACGATTTTTTTTTATTATATACGTTATCGGTACATGTACATACTTCACTATAAACAGCTCTAGGCAAATTTGTTAACGGACAACTTGCTACTTATTTTAGTTAAACATATTTTTAACAAAAAACGCACAAAACCGCCATTTTTTAATAGAAACTAGGCCATATTTGTCCAGAGTATTACGTTCGATGAATGCACTTGTATTGATCACGGGAATTATTACTTGGAAGGATCGTGCATGAATTTTCGACTATCAATTGACTATTATTAATCCGTGCAGCGCCTCTAGCGGTCCTGTTATTCAACTTACAAATCCTCGGAGAAGGCAGTGTGACGGTTTAGGCTATTATTATTCTGCATGCATTCAGGTACTTTCACATGTATAGGAATTAACGAGTTGCCTAAAACGACCGTTAGAGGCGCTGTGTGTGTTATGCACTAGATGCAAACAAAACAGCAATATTCAATATTTCGTACACGATCATTTGCACAGCTGATAGCAAATTCAAATGGGATAGAAATAGTCATAAACTCTACCCTAAAAGTAAAATGATAGAGCGGACCATAACTACGACCGCTCTGCGACATCGTTATTAGTTCCCGTTTACATTGTTTTTGGTTTGCACACGTTGCAGCGCCGAATAAGGCATTGTGAGTGGCTGAGTTGTTGATCTCTAGATAGTATTCATAAAGAGTCAACATTGTTTTAGACAATCTGCCTGTACATCAAAAATAAACCTATCAGAGAACGAATACAAGAACTACTTTTCTTTGTTGCATGCGTATTCATTCGAAATCCGGTCATCATAACCTCCATCATAGCCGCGTCTGGAAAAAAACATAAGAATCGTTTAAATATATGAATGGTTAATGTTAAAATATTAAAGAGCTTAAAATAAATATTATATACATAAACTTATGTTTCGATACTGGTCCTTCTACTGAATGCGACATTTCATGAAATTGAATTTTACACTTTTTACTAAATTTAATGTCTAATAAAACAATCATTATAAATAAAGCATCAGTTAGTTATATAAAAAATCAATTTAAAGAGTTGTGAAAAAATCTTATTCCCGAAGTTAATATTATGTTTTATGATTAGGCTAATTTTATTTTGATATAATTATTTCGGTATAGTATTACTCTATATTTATATATCTATTATTACAAGAGAAAATCTACGTGTGTCTATGTAAATTAAAATTCTTATTATAAATATATCATTATAAATAACAGTACACCACCAATATACTAAAACAACACAAAATTGCAAAAACTTACCCAAAAATAGATATGTTTCCACACAGGTGTTAGCACAAAACATCACAATGGTGCATAATAAAATGTTAATGTAACATAAAAATGGACAGAAAATCTAAAATAAAATTATCGATTTAAGGTAGACCAGGCATTTTATAAAAAAAAAAGTTTCTAGATATAACAATAGCTATGACCTTTTTCTAGAAACTTTGAATATTTGTCTTATATAAAGGCTTCAATTCAAAGACTAAATGTAAAAAAGTGGATTATATATGATTGTAATAGATTACAAACAAAATTGATTACGTTGAGGCCCTCATCCATAATCTTTTAAACTGACACTTAACAAAAAGTCACTTATAAAATAAAATGCTTTCCACGTCTTCCTTTTAACAGGTTTTAGTCCGAACAACCAATAAAAGACATGCAATGCAAATGTTATTTTAAAAGTGACTTTTCGTTAAGCGTCAATTTAAAAAGAGATGGTGTGAGAGGCCCTTAGTCTTGAAATATAATATAGCTTTTATTAAAAAAAAAATAGAGTTAAGCATAGAAGAAATGAAACTACATGTAAACATTTTAATACCATTTAATTGAGTATTTCTCAATGTACAATAAATAAGTACATACCAAAAGTCTGCGCTACAGTGCGCTAACATGTTACGTCACTTACAACAACGTAGTACACACGCGGTCACACAGAGGGCGGGCGAATCGCACAAAACTTTACAAATTAAAGTAATAAAAAACGCCCTGAATTAGTATTTTAATTACACATAATAACACTAGATGTCGCTTTCAAACAAGAAACATAGGAACATTTACAAATGAGTAGAATAGGTCACGAAAGTAATAATCCTAAAAATACACCTCATATGTAATATTAATCGCTTCAAAAATCATGGCTAATAAAAAATATATGTAAATATAATGCATATTATAGACAAAATACAATATAATACGCAAAATAGAAGACATAATACCTGCTTTATCAAAATGCAAACGACTCGTTACGCGCGTAAAAATAATTTTAATTATTTTTCTTATTTTTATCTTCCTTTTATTATATTAATTTACATTAGACATTTTGTGAAATTTTTCCAACGAAGCTTTCCTGACGTCTAATTGCTTATCATTGCTTCTATTCACATAAAAATATGATACCATAATGGTAGAAATTTATTGCATTATTCACCTAAAATCATATTATTTTTTGCTATTTGATTTTATACAAGTCAGATATAGGCTGATATATGTTATTATAATAGAAAGTACGCCAATGGATAAATGACAATATTAATTAAGAGCAATTTTTTTTTCATTTGATATTGAACAAATGTTATTGAAAGCCGTTTTCGTTTTTATTTTGCTCACTGATAATTCTCCACATATCAATAATATTTGATAGACACATGTTTTGAGCAATATTAAGCAACATAATAATGTTCTATTTATTCATATACAAAACGGTTAATTGTCTCCCTCAGCATGGCCACGTGTGAAAAAAAATTACACAATAAAAAAGGAGTAAAAAGAGATTCCATTAAAATAGCAATAGTAAAATAGAGAAGATACGAATCGCAAAATATTTATTTTTTAAACATATTACATTATTTAAAAAAAAATCGTTACAATCTCATACACGATTCGAAAAATCGACAATTATATCGTTTTCGATTTGCCTTGGCCGACCATTGTCTGCCGTTTCTTTTCACTTCTTTTCTCGCTTGAGCCATAACTCGCGAAATATTGTAAAACAATGACATGTGCACGCGCATATGTCACGGCGCTTTCTGCCCTCTCGCAGCCAGTGACAAACTGACGCATATGACCATAGACGAATATGAATACTACTAGAAACATACGACACCAAATGACGCTGCAGAATTCAGTGAAATCCTTTAAAATACTACGGCACAATCGACTATATTCATACGTTGCCGAAGATACAATTTCGTTTAACCTTTTTTAGGATTTTATGTATAAAAATTTTGATACAAAAAGAAAGCAAAAATTGGACTGTCGACCATTGTATCGTTGTCGACACGATAAAAACAGAAAAAAAAGTGTAGTCGAATGAAATTTTTTGTCATCCCCACTATAAGGCCATTCTCTCTCACGATCTGTATGTTTGTGATGGAAGCGCAGGAACTTCGACCTAACACGGGCTGAGGGCGCATAATAACCGCTGCCACCAACTCGGTGGCAAAGTCCGTGACTGACGGCTTAACGTGGTCTACGTGATACGGAAAGGATGCTCTGATTTGACTGAAGTTAAGAAATCATCGGTCTACTCGTTCGTGTTCAAGATACGAACTGGATGTCTTTAAGTTCAAAGGCAACTCCCTTGACCACGAAACTAATATCGATTTGCGGACGTTAAATTAAGTATGTTCCCAGTTTTCACTGCCCGCTTTCAGATTACAACGATAACTGCGCATGCCCATCTTAGAGTATTTGGTTATGCATTTAAATACGAATTCGTGACACTTATTACAAATGGAAGAATATAAGTTACTGAGATTCATTAAAACAAGATTATTCCGTTTTTTTTGTAAATTATATCTGACACAAAATTTTGAACAATCAATAATAATACATTTTCATAAAATAAACGAGAACTAGATATCTTGAATAGTGTTGCTTTCTAATTCTTTTTTTTTTGTATTATGCTGATATATCTTTTATTTAAACGACCAAATCACGAATATATAAAAAAATATTCTAAGCGTTAATAATTACAAAATAAACGCAATGTCACATTTAACTACAATAATAGCTAAAATACAATTGTCACATAAAATGCGTAGTTTTTAAATTTATTAAAAATTGTAACAGCAGCAAAGAAATGAAAAACAAAGAACAGAAAATTGAAAGATGTAAAACTGCCTAAAAATAGATGAAATGTTCGCTATATCAAATAATATTGAACTAAAAAAAATTGACCTAACTTAATATCTAAGCTTAAAATTATTGGAATGACGAGAACATGTTGAAAATGTACAATCGTTAAAGTACATTTCATAGTAGTATTTGATTAAAAAACGTATCAAATCAACTCAAAACCCCATTGTACATTTAATCACCAATAAATAGGACGAACACACAAAATATTGTAATAAATTAATAATATGTACTATAAAATATAGTTGATTTAGCATAAGAGATTTAAGATATGTGTAGACTTAATTATGAAAAAAAAAAAATACAAAATAAACTTATTTGGCCACTGCTACAATTTCCGAGATTTCTCGTATCCAGTGGTCTTTCATTAATCCTACATAAGAAAATCTGAATGTAAAAAAAGGTTTCAAGAAAAACATTTTCAACTTATAATTTTAATTTCACATTTAAAGAAAGTCGAAGTAAATACTAAAATAAAAATAAGCAATGATGAACACATAAGTCTGTTGAGCAACGAGGTACGTAAATTCGAGGTATCCGATCGTGGCAGCCGATACGAACGGAATTTAGGCGTAGAAAAATAAAATTAAAGCTTTCCTTACAAACAAATCAAAAGTCAATTAAACATCTGTAATGATGTATAATGCCTTGTCGAAATACACGAATCGGTCGTTTGTCTGATCGCATATCATCCAATAGACATATCTCTTAAAGAACGCTATACTTCCCCTATAATTCGTAGCTGACAAATAAATCTCATTACACGAATATATATCTGTGCAATGCGATATATGTTATCTGCTCCATTTTACTTCTCCTAATCAGTAAACTGGCTCTAATGAGAGGCCACGTTTCTTATTTATCAGTTGTGTATTTATGTTACGATACCATTTCCAAATTAAACATTGCAAGAATCACATAAATCAAACCTAACACAAGTATTATTCACACGTACATACTACACGTCAATACAATAAAAAAAACTACATAATTCACCATGAATTAACGATCCAATACTATTTGTATATAGGATAACTGATGTAGCGTTAAGAGATTTATATTGTCCAAAAATTCATCGTAAAATGTATATTAAGGAGTCATTACAACATTTATTTCGTTTCTTGTATTAAAAAACATTGTATATAACAACATAATACTAAACTTGATTGACCGATGCGATTATACAGAATAATGTATATTTTCATATTTGACTAACGATGAAGGTATGAAAATCCGCCGGCCATCTTCGATATACGAGACTAGAGAAAAGAAATATACTAGATGAAAAACGACAACTTACTATAAAGCTATCGTTTTAAATTAAAAACTGACATAGTATCTAGCAATTACTGACCGGTTTTTTGACTTTTCAATTTTATAAGCGTATGCGCTACTCAATATAGTCGATATTTCAGATATTTTTGTGTCAATCAAATAAATAATTATTTCATTGCGTTATTGATATATTCAACCGTCAAGTCACAACGCGTTCAACACGCGAGCGAAAAATAAATACCAAAGGTTTTCCATCCTACACTGCTAAAATTTTTTGTAAAATTACAATTGTTTTACAAAACAAATATGAGAAAAATTCCAAATCAATGTATACTAATACAAAACATAATACGATTCGAGTAAAATTACAAGATATGCGAAAGAACTTACTATCATGAGTTGTAATTTTGGAACCTTTATGTAATAACTCTACGCGTATTGTAATTTTTCCTAACTGTTGGTGAATTTCCAATTAAATGTTGTAATATTACAAAAATTATTTGTAATTCCATTTACAATGCATTTTTTGTGATACTACATAAAATTCTGAAACTCAAATTAGTATGAAAGTCATTAAGAATTTACAAATAATTTTATTATTTTTGTAATACAATTTTGAAAATTGCATTACGTATTGTAATTCTACCAAAAGTTTTTACTTCTCTAACACGTATTATAATTTTCTGTAGGTAGGTAATTGTTGTTTAATTCCAAACAAAATGATTTGAAATTTACAAAAATTGTTTGTAATTTGATTTACAAACTTTTTTTTATGTAATTTCGAAAAAATGTTAAAGCTCAAATTAGAATGAAATTAGTAAGGATCTACAACCAATTTTATCATTTTTATAACACAGATTTGAAAATTGTATTAAGTATTATAATTCTAAGAATTCGTTTCTTTTGTACGTATTGTAATTTTTTCCAATTTTCGATTAATTTCGAAACTGTTTATAATAATATTTCATTCACAATACTTTTTCTGTGGAATTATGAAAAAATTTAGAAGATAAAATTACTATGAAATTATTAAAAATTAACCAATAATTTTATTATTTTATATCGCAAATTCGAAATTGCATCATACATTGTAATTTTTCAAGCCATTAATTAGTTTTGAATTCACAATAACTGTTTGCAATTGGATCTGAAATATTTTTTTTGTTACAAAAAAATATTAGTATTGAAATTATCATGAAATCATTAAAAACTTATAAAATTTTGTAGTATTGAAATCTAAACTTAACTTTCAAACCGTCTTTAAATAAGCTGTATACAGGTGTAGATCTATATAGATCATTATTTTCAGAGCGATACGTTGCCCTTGAGGTAAAACTTTTTGTCTCTGGTTAGGTACAAATATTGCGAGTTCAAATCTTCACAACGTTTAATTTTAATTATAAATTATAATCATTAAATGTTTTTCGTTTGCACTATACACGCAGTATAATTTTCAATAGATTAATATAATATTTTAAATGAATTCTTAGCAGTCTAATCAACACAACGTTAACAAAATAAATTTTGTAATTTATATAGAGATATAAATATTGAAAGTTTTAAGACTTAGACAGAACTTTTATATAAAATGGTATCTTTTAATCTCAGATTTTTTTCCGATATCTTTGAGTTTTTCGGTTCACCAGACGTTAAGATAGTCATAAAATCAAATAGCGATTACATTTGTATTTTTTTTTTCATATTAAATGTTATTTGACATGCGTTCTCATGTAAATCAGGTTTTTCAATTGACCACAATTTATTTTTGTTTTTATAAAACTGAAAAGATTTAAAATTGCTAAATATACTGCATTTATTAGAAATTTTCATTATTCCGAAGAGCGGAATATATAATTTATTAATTATTATTTTAATATATGTCGTCAAAAGAATAATTTTTCTCTTTCTTCTTCTTCGCCATCTGTTAGACAAATAGAAAAATGTTTTGTAATTTTTCTAAACTGAATTGAAATTAATTGTGTAGTAAATTTACGATAAATCATTTTGAAATTACTAATCATTTTCCACAAAAGTTGTTTGGTAAAATTACACTATTTGTATAGTCATTTTGCTAAGCGAATTTCCGATAATCGTTTGGTAAATTTCAACAAATGTTTGGTAATTTTTCGAAATTGATTTGAAATAAATTGTATAAGTAAATTTACTAAACGGAGTTATATTATTACTTTATTGTTGTGCGTAAAAACTACCAACACTTTTTTTGTAAAATTACTACAAAAATTTTTAACGGTGTATACGAAAGACGAAATCGTGGCGACTACCAAAGCATTTTTTTTATTTTGAGGATATTTGATTGAACACATCCATCACATACGATAACTTATTTTATCTACGTATATGTAATGGTTTTAAATCCATTTGACGGCTGTTATGCTACTTTGCGCCGAGGCCTTCATCGATGTCAATCGATTTTATAAATTTACATGTAAACCTGACACACACAAGCTTATATTTCATCAGTAACTTAAACACGAATTATAATATACGTAAATACAGGCAACTGTACGCGATGGATATATTAATTTCAGCGATTTTCCGTCTAGTAAGCTTCGTTTAAAGATCGAATTTATTGATTTGTTTTTCTTACGATACGGCGCGTTTTATATATCCCGCAATTTTATTAATATTATTTTAAATCGATTTTACATTGTATTATATTATATTCAGGCACGTTATACGACGATAATCAGATAGGACTATGTGATACAGATCATAACGACAAATTCTTCACATATAAATATATAGATGATAATTTTATAATACTTTTTTTTTCGTAATAGAAATCAAGTCTTCAAAAAAGAAAAGAATTCATCGATACTACTAAATTAAAATTAAATCATCGATGTAGTAATCAAACGTGTTTTTACACCAAATCTTTTTCATTTCATGAGATTATAAGAAAAACTTAATTAATAATAACTTCCGCCTCACGGTTGACAAAACATATTCATTTAAGCTTACATAATAAATTAAACTCCACATATAACTGATATTCAAATGTATCGTTATTATTATAAATAAGAAAAGGTTATCATTCAACATTCGCACTAGTTTGGCATGTTTTGATAAATCTTAGAAATTTCCTATATTTTTATACAATCCCGAAACATACGACATAAGAAACTTTTGTTTACATATAATAAGGTACCTTTTTTTTTTCTTCATTGTAGACGTATATATCAAAAAGCATTCGAAAGCTGAGAAATTCTTAACTAGTATTCATGATCCGACCAAAAAAAATCTTGCCAGTGGCGGTGGAACCTTCTCGTTGCGTCGACCGCAACGTCGACAATACGTAACCGATGACAGAAGGACGTAAATCGGCAGTCTAATAGAGGTAAGGTCACTTTGTTACCAACATACGATACAACAGAAACTGACAAACAAACGTGTCCGACGCGGTCTGTTCTCTATCGGTTCGCATTGACCGACACCGAAGGCCCGAACGCGAATGAGACAACGGTTTTTGGCCGTCCGCGGGCATCTTCCACCGCCGAGATTCATTTGGCCAGATAATAACGTTGACTCGAAATCGTTCCCTCATTCTTCGCTTCGTGTGTTCACTTCAACGGTGGAGATGTTTATCGTCGACACTTCGTATGTCATATGCGTGACTTCTTCCTGTCGTTTGAAAAATTAAAAAAAAATGTTATTACACACATAATGACTCGCATCATACAACACTCATCTTTAGTATCCATCGTAATAGGTATGCATGTAATAACACATAAAAAAGATATAAAGACATACAATACAGTGTTTAGTTAATTAATTTTATCAAAACTTTCACTATTTAGTATAATGATTAATTTACATTATTGAAATATAATTTATAAATATTTTTATCATTAAAATAACATATATATATACATTTATGTGACCAAAAAAAAACTCTAGTAATATTCGACTGATAGAACCGGAGCACTGAAATGTGATTAAAAATGTTCTTACCTTGTCAACCGTGAAGCGCTGGTTAATACAAATGACAGTTAATGAAAGTGTTGCCATATCTAAATGTTGTCTACGGCCAGCCCCTAAAGCGTAAAAGCTGCGGTTATCCCTTCGAGTAGTAAGCCAGCGACGGTCACGTGCAAAAAGCAAAGTCAGCCTCCGTCGGCATACAGCAGGAGCGCGAGAACCCAAAAAAAGGACGGCTCGTATTTGAGCTCGATTCTCCAATGGAAGCCAGATAAAAAATCTCTTGTACATGACCGATACAAATTTTGATCACACCGACCTCTCGCGATGTATGTCAATAGGCCCCGTTTAGATTTTGCTAAATGCCTTAAATAAATATTCATGCCACGAAAATTTTCGAAAATATATAAACCAATAATATTTCCGTACAAAGAAAAAAGTATGAAAAAGAAAAGTTTTTTACGTTTTCAATAATTTTAATTCTACATTTTTCGATCGCCTTAAAAATATAACAACAACAGATTTCAATATACAATATCGATATAACAACGACAAATAACAGAAACATTGTTTTTTTTTACACACGTGACGTTTTTGTGTGGGAATGACCAAATCGATGAAAAGCCAAAAATTGTATAATTATCTCTGCTTCGGCTCGATTAATGTTATTAATTATATATAACTTTTTATCGACATACTCAACAACATATGAACGTATTTTCAAAATAAATTAATTTTATGTTGAATAGGAAACTAATTTAGATTGATATTTTTAAATATGAAATCAAATATTAAACGGGAACTTGAATCTCCTAGCCATAAAATCGTATAAACTGCGTACAAAATTTCTATTTAAAATTCAATGAATCAATGACACTAATAGTTTGGTCAAACTCCTACAAAAACAAATTATATAAGATTGTGAATCTACACGTATTATTCAACTTTGCCAATATTTTTTTATGATAAATTACGAAAAAATCACTTTATCCGCAAGTTTTCAAATGTATTTGAATTCTAGAAAATGTCAGCAATTGAATAGCGCGTGGAGCACAATACTCTTAAATATACCGTCATTTCTAAGTATTTAACAACAAATTTAAACAACAATCGTACATAATCAATCAAAAAAAATTAATTATGAACTGAGATAGATTTAGGAGAATCCAGATTAATAAAAGTCTAGACGTGATTTTGTCTATGGTATAGCTTTTACTCAAAATGGAGTGGTCACACTAACACTTCTCCTTATCCTCTATGCACACATTAGACAGCAAACAAGAGAAAGGCCACTATAGTTGTTTTCACGTAACACAGTGTGGGTGACTCGTGTTAGTACGGCGTGAACAATGATGTTCATATTGAATCAAATATCATATTGTGATTATCGATTCCGCTTTAAAAACAAAACCTATTTTTCACATTAACCATAGACTTAAAATATAATAAAAAAATTTATCGACCTCATTAACAACCCTCCATTGATTTTATCAAAATGTTTTAATAGCATCATCTAATAGCGTCATGCTAAGTGGCAGCCATTTTGTTCCAGTTGCCGGCCATTTCGTTCTAGTTGGCAACCATTTTCATCTAGTTGGCAGCCATTACGTTCTACTTGGGAGCCATTTTATTAGCTGTCAGTTGGTATGAACACTAATACTTGGGTTTTATTTTACCTATGTAGGAGTATTATCTTCTGCAGTTAATGCATTATATTGTTTATACTCTTATCTTCACATTAGCCTTAATGTTTTATTTTTTATAAAATACGCTTATTGTTGGATAATAAATACAATCAAAAAAGACATTAAAATCTCTTTCGATGTGTCGCATCAATAGTAAATGCGTTACATTACGTAACTATACACAAAACATGAATGCACTACCATTTTTCACTTTTTTTTAATAAAAAAGTTCTACTAGTCAACATTTTTTGTGACGCAAGTGTATAAATCATCATTGTGGTCTTAATGCAATTTTTTTACAGTAAATAGTCAATCTAATTACTTTACATCCTGATGACCTGTCACCCGCACCACGTTATATGAGGGGCGTTCACCATAAAGTGAGAATGAGGTACAAACTCTTTGGAACCAAAAAAAAAAATATTGGCTGGTAAAGCTGGAATATTGATTAGATTTGGAAAAAAGAAATAATGTCAATATCTTTTGTTTGCAGTTGGTCGTAGCGTGTTGTTGAAAATGGAAAAAAAATAATTGCGCGTGGGTAGGATCTACTCAAAAAATTTCACTACAGAACGAGTTAATCAAAACTCACAGGATACCTTAGGTGCAAATCCTCCACCGTATTCTACAGTTGTCCTTTGGTGCGTCGATTTTGAACGTGGAAGGACATCCACCAAAGATAACCCTCGCTCGGGTCGCTCAAAAACGGTAGCGACCGAACAAATGGTAAGAAAAGTCCAAAAAAATGTTTTAACAGGTCGTCGTGTCACGGTACGTTTTATAGACGAAGAAAGAAAGATTTCGACTGGTAATGTGTATAGAATTTTACACGAACGTTAAGGGGTGAAAAAAGTAACCGTACGCCGGGTCCCCGGAACGGTTATCGATGTACAAAAACAAAGCAGGCTGAACACTTCTCGAGTTTCCTTGGAACTGTTACAACAATATCCCGATGGTTTTTTGGCTCGATTTACAACCACGGATGAAATGTGGCTTCACCGTTACGATCCGTAAACAAAGTCACAGTCTAGGGATTTAGTAGAAACATCATCTCCAACTCGTAAGAAATTTAAGGCAAGTCGTTCTGGCGTATAGATTATGGGCTTTTTTTTACTGGAATAGTAAAGGGTTGGTCATGACAGAATACCTTGACTGTGGAGCTACTGTTACGGACTCTTTGTATGCAGAATAAATTAAAAAAAAAATTGTGTAATGAAATTTGAAAGAAATGGCGAGGAAAACTAGCAAAAATTATTTTGTTCCATCAAGATAATTGCAAAGCTTCGCTGTTGCTGCGGCTGCAATTCGAAATGCTGGCTTCGAGATACTTGAGCATCCTCCATATTCACCCGACCTTGTCCCTAGTGATTTCTATCTATTACCAAGGTTGAAGGAGCATCTTAAAGGACAGATATTCCGATATGATGAAGCAATAGTAGCTGCAGTAGAGGAATTTTTAGATGCTAGAGTTAAATTGTTTTTTAAGAAAATAATTTTAAACTTAAAAGAAAGATATGCCAAGCGTATTATGGTAAGAAGCGAACTATGTCGAAAAATAAAATAACATTTAATAAAAGTCACCGGATACAAACTCATTCTCACTTTTTATTGAACGCCTCCCGTATGAAAAGTACTATAATAAATAACAAATGTATTCTGAAAAACAAAATCACATAGTTTAATAATTCGTGTATAACATTTAAGTATTGTATACATTATTAAAATAATTATTAATAATATACGTATTATTAACAATAATACATTTTATGCACAAAATGAGACAAGGTGATACATCAGTACCGTTATTATTATATTGAAATTACGTATCTTTAACCATCTTTGAACTAAAACCCAACAATAATTAATAATGGATGAAAGGATGTGACAGATGAAAAAAGATATAAATAAATAAACATTTTTTAATATTGGTGCAGAACCCAAGTTAGGTATTTCCTTAATAAATAGCTAGTTAATGTCAAAATAATGAAACATAAATTCTCAAATATGCGTGTTCATCCCGTGTAAACATTTTTATGTAATATCGATTCGTCGTACACATTTTAATTAACACATTAATTTCAAAGAATAAATACACATGTTTATATCAATAACGATAAATATTAGTCTAGACCTCTATTAATCTGTATGAATTCTCGAACAATGAAAATTACCTCTAAAAGCAATAAATAAAGTTGCATAAAAATTTAATGTTTCAAAGAGAAAAAGAAAGAAACAATTGGTATGGTAGAGATTTTAAAACTCTCGCATAAAATTGATTGATACATTTGATAATTTTTCGAACTTGATTATGGTCAAGATTTTTTAATTTATTTCGCGATACGATCACAAAAAGCGGAGTATAATTCGAAGCAGACAACAAATTGCTCTTGTATCGACAACCTTGAACTATAACAACATTGGCTAACTGTTTTTATATATATATATTTTATTATTTTATTTATAAATGCCAACAAAATTTAAATTAACCATTGGAAAAGTACAATTATTCAACCAAGACTTACTCAGATTCTATTACATATATGTTAAATATATAAATTATTGATATGACGAGTACATTTATAAAAAAAAAATTAAAGTAAATATAAAAAAGAAGAAAGATATTTTAATCGTTATACAGAGTTTTACATATTTATATGAAAGAATTACATAACGGAAAATTATGTAATTTAATGGCCCTTGAAATTGAAAAAAAAATTTCCAATTCAAAAATAAGACGTACTCTTATTGCTAATATGCCGAATCGTAAAATGTTTCGAATAAGAGACGAACTTATTGTCAATATCAAATTGGAACTGTATGAACTTGGATAAGAGACACGTTTATACTTTGATACACAGATTTAGTATGTAATACAATTAGATCGGCAATGCAAATTTGAAAGAGCACCGCGTGTGCTAGAGCGAGACAGACAGGCGAGACCATTCACTCATTAGCCCTGCTCGTTACCAATGTTTAGTCGAATCTGATTACTTTTGTAAAATATTAGGTGGTGCATAGTGTAATTCTGGTTTGTTTCTTTTTGTGTAAGTTCTGGTTATAATATTAGTTTCTGCGAATTTTGCTTACGTGAGCAATAGTCTAATATAACTCACCTAAGAAAGAAAACTCACAGAATTGTATATTTCAAATGTAAGTACAAATATTGAACTCTAAATTTATGCGAATTCTATTTAAAATTATGGAAAACATAAAAATATCTGCTTGTCTCCTATTACCAAATAATATTTTTCCTTTTATGTAGAGATTGACACACTCAGTGTCTTGCACACAAACCGCATACTGTTTCCTTTTTAGTCTCGCCTTAGTTAACTCCGCAATGGATCTAACCGATCTAACTATAGTATATACCGGATCTCTGCTTTCACATATATTTCGACACTGTAGATCATGTAACATTATTAAATATAAGGATTTAAACAATGACAAATCTCCATATTTTATCTGCATATGTGTATAATTGAAGAAAAAAAAATAACACAAAGTTTCAGAGCTGTAGGAGACCTAAATCTCAATATATAAATAGACAAAAAAAAAACCCATCCAGCGGAACCACGACGACTTCATCCACTCGATATGGAAGCACCCGTATTTTTGTATACGGTAACACTTAGACGACGAAACTGACAACTTTTGGTATTAAAATGTGGGTTAATACGAAAATTAGCACGATTCGCATTCAAAGGACCCCCTATCGAACTGTGTGTAAATAGAGACAATTTTTTTTTATTAAAACAATTAAGCAAATATTATGACACACTGCGGAATGTACGAACATGTAAAAACGAATTATATGACAACGAATGTATGAAGCGACTAATGAACAATAGGCGGACGTAGTATCGGTAAGCAACTGTTGACGCACTAAGTCAGATTACTGTAAAAATTACAAGCCTAGCTCATACCGAAGGGGTCTACCGACTGGCGTTATATATTTGCCTTCATGATATCATTCTCAAAATGTAATAACAACTGTCCAAAATTTTATGCTAAGCAATAAGCTCATTTATTTAGTTAGGTAAAAAATGTTATCCATACAGCCGTACATCGTCCATGCAAACACAAGTGTTGTCCGCCGCCTAGAGATGTTTCAGCCGTTGCTTATCGATATCATCGCCGCCTATTTTTTATGTGGGCGATAGCACAACACTATGCGTCCATAATATATTCGTTTATGAACTAACAAACAGGGGGTAAGGATTTTTTTAATATTCATAAATAGCTCCCCGTAACCCATTAAATTGGGATGATGGGAGACTTTCTTGGAAAATTTTAACGTTACCGCAACCAGGGATAAATACAAATATATTATTACTGATTGTAATAATGTAAACGGGCAAAATTTGTGATCGCATTTATTACTGCAATAGTGCAAAAATCAGTAAACTATTTTAAATTCTTTTTGTGTAATATTTACCCAATTAAATAATTAAACCTTAAAATTCTAATTATAGCATTATTATTTTACACTTGAAATAAAGTTCGTGTATGAAATAAAGAAATGAGGATGAGGTTTAAAAACCAATAGCGTCCACCTCACACTAGAGACTACGCAAATACCTAACGTTTTTAACATACATTTTTTTTTACCATCTTCATATTAAATAATGCATGTTATTCCACATCCCAACTTAACACTTTTAACAAATTTAACGCTAGATCTAATTTAAAAAAATCATCTATCAAACCTATTAGTCATTAGTGTGAATTGATTGAATAAGATTTAAATATAATATTCGCGGCTTCAGTTATCAAGAATATGAGATAAAAAACTTATAGATATTACTCAGTAAAACATCAAAAATTTATAAAACATAGCGATAATTAACTCGAGCCAGATAAATAAATTTCTCGAGACATCAACGGATATGTAATAAATTTTGAGTTATGTGCGTATATAGAATTGATAAATAATATCTATGACACGAATGGAACGAACAAAGGTGGCTAAAATAATAGATGTCCATTATGACATGAATATATTGATTTACTAAAAGAAAAATGTTCGAATTTAACACAAAATTATTGACGACATTCATAAAACAAAAGCTAAGATAAAATAGCGCAAAAAAAAAAAAAACAAATTTGCGATTGAACTCCATGTACACGGTTATTTTCTCACTAAGCTCCAACTAACCGCAACCCAATAAACTAGTTTTTAATACCAAAAGCTGGCAACACCGACCACCACCTTATTGAAGTCCTAGTAATAAGCTAGCGTTGAAACAACATACACTATATACAAGCAATAAAATATAAATGCACACACAATAACAAACGTATATTTCTTTAATCATTTGTAGTCAGATTCTACTTTCTCTTTCAAGTGCAGCTACACGACCCACCATTTCAAAGCAGCGTCCAAGGAAATTTTATGCATTAGTAAAAAAAAACAACAAATCAATCAGAAATGAGCACAAAACGGAACGCGTCCACGGATTTCGACTGCCTGAAACTGAATAAAAACAATGTGGAAAAGAGTATCTGAAAATAAAAAAACATTTCCAGTAAATAAATGTTTGAAAACTTTTTATTTATTTGTTTTTTTCCATAACTAAAATATCAGTATATATCAAGCGGTACCATGTTTTCTACTCATTTCACAGGTGATTATAATAAACCGTGTTTTGATTCCAATGTAAGCTTGAATAAGCATTTAAAAGCGTCAGTGATATTTTAAATTGTTTACATAAATAAATAGATGATTATTCTACCAAACGGAGATAATAATGAAAAGCCAATAATAATTGATCCGACCATTGTGAGGAATAACTCACAGCTTTGCGCCAATTCATGGAATATATTTAAGGGAAATATACATTTTAGTTTTTAAAAACGAGAGTCCAACGACGATAGTTGGAAAAATTAAAAACATAACATAAATTAGTACCCATATTTTGTCTTTAAATATCCTTTTAATTCGATAATTGTAAACAATTTTAATTCATCTATAAAAGAAAATTATAGTTATATTAAATTACTACATTTTTTTTTATTTTTGTTTGTTTGATATTGTTGAAAATAAATACCAAAAATTAATAAACGTACACTATAAATTATTGTAAGTTATAATACGTTCAGTACTATTTGAGAAACTAAAAATATTCCGGTGCAGACTCATTCCAGAAGAATTGTGTAGTCCCATGAATAAGTTACACAAAGATTTAGTTGAAATAAGTAGTTAATTTACTAAAACAAGATGAAGTATGGAAACCTTGACAAACGATCCCTATTCGAGCTTGTTTCTTTAAAAAAAATCGAATTTTTTAGAAGTCGGGAGCTAAGGTAAAAGTTAAACTATCTTTGAGACTTTAAATATGATATATCGTTTGATAAAATCAAAATTGTTATATATGTGTGTACACGCATATGTATTTATAAATATATAAGCGAAATACCATAGACTGACTGACTCGTCACGAGATCTCCGAAACTATAAGTCTGATTAACTTGAAATTCGGCATAGTTGTTCTTTTTGGGACGTAGACGCTTACTAAGAATGCATTTTACGCAAATTCTATTTAAAAAAAAATATTGGTTGTCTGTAAAGTCGGTTTACGGACGATAATTTTACGTGATAATGTTATAAGAAAACATTGATGAAAAATTGCATTCTTTTATGAATTGAATTATTATCACTTAATTATCATTATTTTGTATCATTTAGTAATGATAATTATTTTGTATCTCTCTGGTACTCCATCGGCCGATGGAGTAGAAGAGAGATAGATGCGTCACAAGCCGAAAGCTTAGGCCAATCGTACCTCTCTATCTCTTTTTCCGTGCTCTCGCTTCTACGCTCGACTCAGGCGGAACGCGACAATGAGTCATGATTTTTCGTGCGTGCAGCCGGCGTTCATCGATTTATAAGACGTTATCACGTCAAAATATCATTCTATGAGATATCTGAAACTTAGGCGCATCGTGCGCGCATCGCCGAAGGATGTATCTCGTAAGATTACACGTTCACATTCTGAGTTATTTTTCACGGAAAGGACTACTTCAATAACTATGGTTTCTTTGACAAAGTTGTTTTAAAAAAGATGGAAATTATGAATATTTCAGAAAGACGTATGACTAATTCCATACGGTATACTTACGTACGTACAGGACTTACTGTGTCGTAAGATATCGAAGGACCTAAACATATTCGCGTATTTCTAAATACCTTACATTTTAGAATACAGATTAAACAGTAATTCTTCAGGTTTTTTTCTTTTCTTAATCCTAACTTTATCACGTGAGACATCTTATTAAATGACCCCGAATAGGCCGCTTGGAATTAAAATTAATAAGTATTATTATTTTATTACATATTCTTTTGTCTCATTTTCTCGCACAGGCAAAGTACCTACACCAGGAAAATATCAATTTTGCTATATTGACAAAATATAAATATATATAACATATCTAAAATTGTAAACTATATAACCCCTTTGCGCATGCTCAAATCATGAAAAGCACTCACCACTTCGCTTGTGAGGCAGTTGATGGTAGTGGGTGGGTTCGCGCGGGGCGGCGGCGGGGGGCGCGGCGAGCGCGCGCGCTCTGAGGGCGTGGCGCCGCGCGCCGGCGTCACGGGGTAGCCTACAAATGTTTATCGACTGATTAACCAGTGTCTGTATATTGTTACGTCCGTGTATAATAATTATCAAGTATTTAATATAACATAACGATATCGAATATTAGACGGAATGCTATATAAAAACTGTTTACAGCTTTGTCATAATATTAATAATCGTAAATAAACATTTAATGTAATATGAACAACGTGTATCACAGAAATATTTTACTTCTAAAATCGTATAAAATGGGGCATTTAGTAAAAATGTTTTGAGTGACAAAGAAAAGTATAAAATTTTTGAAAAATCCTCAAAACTATTCATCATCATCATCATCATCATCGCTCAACCTTCAGCCGGTCGCAATGACTGAAAGGGACAAGTCCCGATACACCGAAGGGAGCGTAAATATCGGGGAGTGTAGGTTCTAGCTTGGATTAGGAGTGACGGGAGTGTAGAGCCAGCCGGTATTCGTGCAACCTTTAGCCAGAAACTGGATTCGGGATAGGCAATAGATACTATAGTGTGTCAATAAATACAGTGGGGAAGGTATGTTCCTTTTGTTTCTCTTTCGTTCTTCGTGTCCTTTACTTGGTGCAGGCTTTGACGTCCATTTCTGAGAGTTGGAACAGTTCATCTGCAGCCTTTCTAATTTCAACTGTAGTCTGTGCTAATGTCGTTTATTCTTCTTGGTTATATATAAATTCAAATTCATGAAATCAGAAACTTTTTATAAAAACTTAGGAATATTAAAGCAAGAAACCATTTAATTTAGTAATCCAATTTTCTAAAGCATACGCCAACGCTCACACGTATTTTTATCTATACACAATTATTGAACTATCTAAAAAATTAGATTTAAAAAAAAACTTATGTATAAAAATTTCTTTAAAAGCCCTCAAAATAAATCGATAACCATAATGTCACAAAGTCATAATGAATCTATCTTATTTCACATTTTTTTTTTTAATTAGACACAATTATGTAGAAACGTTAACAATCTTGATGGTTCACTGTTTTATATTTTTTAACCAACTTTGAGTGAAATCTTACTGTCATATTTATTCCAGTTTTATATTTTATCGAGATATTATAATTTCAATATCGGCCAATCATTAATAACAATTAACTTTACCCGAACCATCTGTAAACCACATACAAATCTATATACTAATTCAAACACACCGAACGATGTGAACGATGTACCAGCAGTCAACTATCCTAAATGAAACAATACTTACTCAAATTCGAGTCGGCTTAAAACGCGTTTTTCGTATTAAAACATTACTTTATACATTTATGCAAAAATTAATCCTTGTAACAGTTAAAATAGCCGAATTTGGTGTTTGATAGATCTCAACAAGCATACATACCTAAACAAATGGCGGACGCGCGGGAAAATTGACAAAACTAAAAAAAAAATATTGTCATCACGACAGAGCGGTAACGTGATACGCATTCTGGTACATATTTTTAGTACGTACATAATGTGCTAGCACAGCCAACACTGCTAGTATACTGGCAGTTTGGGCGGTTGGCGCAATTTTGTGGCGCAACAAAATCGGATCGATGGTTACCTTGTTCGCTACTACTGGACTCGGTGAAGCTCGGAGTGCCTTCGGTCCACGTCGGCGTCGAGCCCTCGACCGACGCCGGCGGCGTCCAACACACGCTGTTTAAGAATCACAATCAATAAGTATTTATTATAAATAGTAAGTTTCGTTAACATAGTTAAAAATATAATTCATTCGGACCCTGTTTGTCTGTGTGTACTCTTTATTGAAAAAAAAAAAAACTTTATTCAAAGCATTTTCAACGTGATATTAACGCTCGAATAACTTAATGAATGGGGCATGTTTTCCTAAAGAACTAAATGTTCAGGTATAATTAAAACAATTATACATATATTTCTAACATTATAGTGAATAAACACATATAGGTATATATATTAAAACTTGTTTGATGAAAAAAACTTGAGAAAATACCTAGTCAAAATTTGTATACACTCATTAGAGCAATGTTCACTTAAAGATCTTTTTATTAACTTAAATACGACAATATTTAACAATGAGTGCATATAACACAAGTCTTGTAAAACGAATAACACGATTTTTGTAAAACCAATAACACGAGTTTTGTAAAACAATTAACAAGAGTCTTGTAAAACAAACAACATGAATGATGTAAATTTAACGGCCTCTTACACATTAGAATAGAAATAACGGATTCGACAAAAAGAGATTCTTTACTTCTTTCAATGACAAATACTATCCGACGATTGATAAATAACTGCTCATATTGAATGAAAATTGTTGTACGTTTTATATCACTTTCTGCTTGCTCATATACAAAATTAAAATACATTAGAAGGGTAGAAACGAAGCCATTTATACCAATGGCTTATCATTTTAAATGTTCAATTAATAATTCTTCAGGAAAATGTACATTTCAGATAAATTTCATTAAAATTTTGCAATTTTTAAGTCGGTAAAGATAATCAAACAGAGACACACACTTTCGGATTTATTTCATCGGTGAGGATCTCTCAAATATTGTAGTAGAAGGTGGCACGTGAGGTATCCGACCTTCGTGCTCGCAAATGAGGGTTCGCGTTCAATTTAAAATTAGAGTAGAGTAGAATATATTGAATAGAATATATTCGAATCCGAGCTCGAAGATAACCAATGAATAGGTACTAAAGAAAAGAACGAAGAAAGAGGACGAGGGCTGATGCCCGAATGCATTAGTTTCAATAGTGACAGAAAAATGGATTGTTATAATTGATTTTAATAAGTATAATGTTGAGATTGATAAAGAGAAATACTGAAGAACCGATCAGTAAATATATTGGTCTTAAATGAAAATACTTTTTCATTTTGAATACTCGAATCTTTGGACTTCATCCAAGATCCACTAGGTACCTCCCCCAGAACTACGCCCCACAATATTCAGCCGTAAACACTATAGTTTGTTGTAGAAGCAACCGCGGCAGTACGTGCAACTAAATTCTCTACTAATCTTTTTGTTTATAATCTTCCAACGACAGAAAAATATCTTACGTTTATCTCCATAAGAAAATCTAAATTGTGACGAATCATAGAAATAATTTGAGACACGTAAATCAAATAAGCATACATTAAATGCATTTTACGTTTATAAATAAGGAAGAATATATAAAGCATATTCTCACGACTTCCGCAATAGAATTTCTAAATTGTATACAATAGAAAATGTTTTGAAGACAAGTGAGAATTATCGACATACAATTTTAATTTGTAGGCCAATTGACTATTTCTATTTTACCAAATTCTTGTCAGGCAAAATAATCCATTGTCCGTATACCTGGCCTCGTTGCTCCTGGCGCTGCTTAAGGCCGCAGGAGTCAGCGCCAACGAAGAAGCGGACGAGGTGGTCATCACACTGGCGGCTGAGCAAATATAAGAGAATATTAAAAAGGAAAAAAAAGGTAAAACATTAAACTTTTCATCATTCATTGAAGATACAAACAATGCCTCCAAAAAAATAAAATTACCATTAAGTATTGTATTGTTGAGAAAACTGAAACACCTTTTAAATTGATGTGGTATTTGCAACTTTGTTCATATAAATCGATTTTCAAGCTGGATCGCAAAAAAAATCTGTTGATTGTTTATGATTGAAAATAGTAATGATTGATTTATTTATTTATGTGTTTAATACAATTATTATATAGTATTATACCTAACTTTTTTTTTTTTAATTTCTACATTATAACAGACAAAATTAATCAATGATTCACTGTTAGCCAATAGTCAATGTTCAAGAATAGTTCACTATTATTTTTAAAAAATATCCAAGAAGTTTATAAATTTATAGTGTGGATAAGGTTTTTCTAATAGGATATACAATATGTTAAAATATTAAAGGATATATAAAAAATCGATGCCAAATAATTTTTATATTCTTGTAACTTATTTTGTCTACTTGGTCTAATATACTAATATACAACTCAACTCGTACAAAATGAAGCTTCATTATTTTGTTATAAGCGAATAAAATATTTTTAATACAAGTCTGGACCATGACACTTGAATTTCTACGCTCGAAGACAGTTGCAATGTTTTCAGCAACCTCCCCTGGACTAACCTGACGAAGCGCCGCGTCTCCTACCGGCGGACGCCGATGACGAGGTGGTGGACGAGGAGTTGGTGCGGCTGGTGCGCGCCGGTGGCGCCTCCTCGAAGGGCGGTGGCGGCGTCGTGCTCCTCGCTATATAAAACTAGCGTTAGCTACTCTACATACGATATCGGAAAGAGGGACTACATTTCACATGAAACAGTCGAAGAAAAGGTATATCAATTCAAACAAAACCATAAACTAAAAACTACTGCGATTCAAACAAAGATATATGAAAAAAAAAAACGGCGGACATAGGTACTTCTAATATGACCTCATTAAAGAGCTAAGTCATATATATAACCATCGAGATATATGTTACAGAAGCAGCATATAATACATTTAATAAAAAATGGCTCCATTTTAGTTAGATCAATTGGTGTATTTAGTGTTAATAACAGGCCACGCTTCATAATAATCAGTTGTATGAATGTGTTAAGATGTTTAATTATTATTTAAATATCATAAGTATTATATGAATAAATGCCGCAGGACATGTCATTTTGTTAATATATTTCTTTCAATATTAAAATCTGATGGATAAATGTTATATTTATTAGACCACTACTTTCCTCTGATGAGTATTTTTTAAATTCGGATATTTATCAAGTTACTTTTCATATTGAGAGAACTTTCAGTTATTTCTTATTCATAAATTAAATTATTTCCACAATCCCTTTTCGTTAGAAGATAATAACACTTTAATAAACTCTCTAAAAAAATACATAGCGCACTACAATTATTTGTGACATTGAGTTTTACGTCTATATTTCGTTAATGTCGTAAGTATTTAATATTATGTATTTGACTCAAATTTGGATTCACGTGTTGTTTGTAAAAAGAGTTTTATAAACATTACACGAAACAAAGTTTTCGAAAAAGCGACATGTGTTATGAAATGCAAAATATAAGAACAAAGGGGCAAATGAGTGCAAAAAAAAATGTATTTCAATTTAATGAAATGGAAACTTCATACTATATACCTCGATGTCTATATCATTCTATAGCAATACCAAAGTAAAAAACTACAAATAAAACAGATGACGACAAAATGCATGACAAAGAGGGAAAAACGCTTACTATGAAATCACACAACTTGCAAAATAATAAGTAATCAATAACAAAGTTCTTAAATATTTTCTATGTTTAATACAATTTCAAAGAAATTGTGTATGTATAAAAATCTATCAAACACAGCAATACAATATAAAATAACACTTATGAAAGAATAAAATTTATAGGGGATAAGTATTGAAACCTAACATTTAAAAAAAAATCTAATCAAATTTATCAATATAGATATCAATATAAATAGATTAAAATATGTTATAAATAGATTTGTAATACATAATCACTTTGATCAACAACCGACTGCGAGCGCTCGTGTTGTAGATTATTTTATTTTCAAATTAAAACAATGAAGTAGTTAAAATATTAATATAATCATCCCGAAAAATCATAATAAAACGCAATTTACAACTGATTATATTATTATTATTAATTTTATCTCGTAAACTAAATCCTATGGATAAGTCTACGCTCCGTGGCCGGCGTTGCGGGAAGGGACGATGAAAGCAAACGTCCAAATCGTAGCAAGCGATCGACATTTCTTCGAGATGGGTTTTAGGTCCACGGGTTCGCTTCGAATTTAAAAGGTGTAGATTGGTAGTTTGTTTATGGGCATTCTTCACGTGTTAATCTGTGGTAAATATCCAGTTGAACCGTGTATTATCTACTACCAAGACTATATTGTGAGTAAATATATACATATGACCGGAATTTTCAATAGAGATGTTAATATAAAAACAGGTATGAATGAGACTTTCTAAGTAGTTTTTATATTAATTATTACAGTTTTCATTAGAAGTGTCCAACGGCTCTAATGTTGTTTGGTGGCGGCGCCAGAATCGCATTCTACTATTATCGCTTTTTTTGAAGAGCCCCCTTTACAAGAAACGAGTTTATCTATTTACATATTGGCGTACAACTTACGCGAAAAAATAGGTGGTGATTGTAAAAAAAAAAGTGCAATATGTAACAAACGACCTTATGCAGTTTGAAAAGCAAAAAAAATGTTTCAAAATACGACTGCATGTTGTTTCACCGATCTGATAAACTAGCAATATATAATTTGTATAAAAAAATCATTAATACCAATAAATTCGAAAAAGAAAATCGACACAAAAAATATAATCCTACTGTTACTACTATTATTAGTGAATTCACAAATAAATACTAGAAATACACAAAAATCATCAAAGCATCATCACAAAATGTTGTTAATAAAAATAAAACACATGACTCAATCATAACAATTATCACTCAAAAATTTGTTTTGTCAATCACAAACATGAGTTGGCAGTAGATCAATAACACAAATAATATGAAGGACTACCATATCAACATTTAAAAGTACTTTTTTTTGTTAGGGAAATGTAAATTTAAATTAATTATAGCACAATTAACGTTTTTTTTTTCTCAAAAAGGCGCTTTTAATTTAAGAGAAAAAATGATACAAGTATTGAAATTCTCTATAATTAATGATGAAAAACGTTGAAACACACAGTTCTTTTTTTTCTAAATAATTTCCATAATAAAACACATTTTGAATCTGAAGAATTTACAAGTTACAGTACTTCCTCTATATCTTTCTTAATTTTTAGACTTTTTGGACTTTGTTTTTTGAATTTTTTCGTACGGACCGTTTTCGTCGGTGCATCCTCTTCCTTTTTCCTGGTCTCTATGGGATTCAATTCTGAAAACTTTTTGATCTTCTCATGCACGTTACCACATACATATTTTTGTACGATCGGATCCAACGTTACAGATGACATATTAAAATTAGTTTTTCTGTCTATCGACGTTATATTAACGTCTAGAAACTCTATGGGTTCGAAAACCTTCTTTATGTCCGCGGTGTTACTTTCTTTACATTCTGTTCTTGGTTTGGGTGCAGATTGTCTACTGTCCTGGCTGGAAGATAAGGAACTTCTTCTAGAACTATCATCAGAATCGGTATTTGCCTTCCTTATTTGCTCTTGGAATAATTCGATTTTCGTTCTAGCTTTGCTGTAGCACACCGCCTCATCTTTCGTCATACCAAAAGAGTATTTTTCAGCATACGTTCTAATTTCTACTTTCGGTTTCTTTTTTTCGTCTTTGGATATATCATGGTTCCGTTTACCCCGTTTCGATCGATTGATATTATTCTTTTTGGATGTGTTCGATATAAAACTTCTCTTATCGACGTTACTTATCTCAACTTCCATATTCGTATTTTTCACTTTCACGTCTTTAGGCTTCTGTGTCTTCTTCAAGCCCTTCGCTGCATTTAACAAATCGAAACTGCTGACGTTATGAACACTGACTCTATCTGCGGAACCGTCCGACTCGTCGGGATTCCTTCTGAATTTTGCACCTATATTAGACACCACTCCTTTCACAAACTCTGTGGGAGTTTTCGTCCTTTTTCCCGCATTGGCACCGCTGGAGGCCGCGCCGTTTCCATCACTGCTGGACTCGGTGAACGATGTATCATCATAATCACCAGAATCCAAATGTTGTATCAGTGCCTTCTTCACGTTGAACTTCGCCATCATACTCGTCTGCGCCAACAGGTCCTTACCGGGGCGAGCGCTTTCCGCGATGCTTCCGGCGTCTTCGGCATGTCCCGAACGGCTGTCGGACTCCGACATAGCTTTAAATGTCACAGACTGTTCGGACGTGGAGGGATCTAGGCATGCAGTACGATCGAAAGCGCATGCCGGACCATGCGGGTAACTAAAAACGAAATCGTCGTCGCTGCTAGTCAACGGCGCCGATATCGAAACCTCGTCAACGTATACATCTAGGGCTTCACCTTTGACGTCGGCCTGCGCGCCGCCTCCGCGTTTCGCTTTCGGCGACCCCCGTGGCGGCACGGGCGGCGGAACCCTCTGCTTTTGGGAGCCCTTGAGCACCGCCGGAAAGGCTATCTCGGGCTCCGCCGCCTTGGACCCGTTCGAGCTGGATGCTGTGATTTTAGCGGCGGTAGATACGGGCGAGGTGATCGACGGCGACGTGATCTGAGCTGTCACATCTGTGAGTGATACTGGACGGGAGAAATGAAAAGAGTGGTATTTTTTTCGTATACGTTGTATATTTTCGAAAAAATGTGTAAAACAATATATTTTTTTTTTATTTGGCATCGCCGTCATACAATGTATGGAAGCATAAGGAGGACAGTTATTCATACAAGATAAACGTAATAGAAAAAGAATTATATATCCAAAATGGCGTGTTTGAATATGTATTTTTTAGATTGAGCTTGACCGACGTCCGTGCGGTTTTGTTGAATTGGTGCAAGTGTGAAAATTTTATAGTAATGTGAAGTTAGAAAATAAAAGCGGTACAAAACATCGAATAATAAAATAAATACATATCCAGTCAACAGATCCCCAAGAGCCAGAGCAGCGTGAAAAGACAGAAATTACATGACAATCAGCTTCGTTACTTTCATTTTTTTAAAAAAAGCTTGAGTATAAGTTTATAAGCAAGCACTTCATATAGTTAATTTAAACACGTTTTAATTATGAATAAAACAAGAAATATTATCATTCGTAGAGAACTTTAAGAAAAAAATAAGATTAAAATATTTATCAGTTTTTAATTATTTTCTTTCATTGACTTTTCTATTATCTAAATATAACTTAAACGGCAAAAGAAAATAAACAAAAAACGCATGCGCACCGCACCATTGATCTATCATCTCACCTGCTTTGGCACTTCCCACTCCGCTAGAACTGGCTCCGCCTATCCATCAAGCAGCATGCAAGCATTGTTTCCAAATTCAATCATGTATCCATAGCTTATACAATTAATTTATTCCCATGCCCTTGAAAATAAAATCGTTTCATTGAAATCCGGAGCGTATGTTTACTGTTATTTTTGAAATTCATTCTTGACCGATCGAAAATCGGGCTATCATTTGCGTCTTTTACCATAAATGAATAAATGATTATTATAAACAACTTCGCATCATAAGAGCGTGTTTTATTATAAATGTAATAATAATATAAACCTGTGCAAACAAACTATTCTAACTCCATTGAATTATTGTGCATTGCCCGTTTTTTAAAAAGTAATATGCTGTTTTCTAAAAGAGATTTTTTTTATTTAAGAATTAACATTCAGTCAATACACAATCATACGGCAAAGAAATAACTTTTTATTGAAAATAGGAAATCATATAATTCGATATTACATCACTTAAACATTATGAATGCTGCCCGCCATAACTTTTACGCCATTGACAATACATTTAGTAAATATTATCATTAGACCTCTATTAGATAATCAAATTTTGTTCTGTCTGTCTGAAAAAGTCTTGTTCATCAATGGATATAGTTTATGAATATACATAAAATTTTATTGTCTCCGAGATGTCCTGTGTTTTATTTTTAATTCACTGGAGTTTTGATGATTTCAAACTTTTAAGTTTGGTTCAACAAACAATTTCATATTAAGCATTTAAGTTTATATACTAACATAAAAATTGATTAAAATCATGTGATTTTTACCTATTCATATACATGCTATAAGGGCTGTTCGGAATGTTTTTAATTAAAAAGTTTTTATTCATAATTTTATTATGCATTTATGACAAATCGAAACTTATCTTCAATGCACATCTTAGGAAATATAACTGTACTGACTTTTTTTAATCTTTACATCAAAGATTCGACCGCCAACTTCATATCAATAATGAGCATGCATAAAGAAGTTTGTGTAATGATTTTCTACGGTTACACAAGAGGTTCAGTTAGCATTCAAAGAATCAACTTAAAGTTTGCAAGCCGCTTTTGGTGAATCTTCTTCTTCGTTAGCAACTGTTACCTAATCGGTGCAGAGAATTTACGAGGTCGGCACAGCCTTAAAGATGATGCGAGATCAGGATAATCGCTAACTTCAGTTACTGTTGAAAACGTCATCAGAATAGTGGTTTTCACAGGACATCGAAATATCACACACCGAGAGATCGACAATGAACTAAAGATCGGATCTAGGCCGGTTTCTATCATACTGCACGAATATTTCAGAGTAACGAAGGTTCATCAAGGTAGACATTTTAATCTTTTTCAGAAGAAGGAAAATGCCAAAGTGCGGATCGCTGCAGGTTTAACGATAGAAAATTTCAAAGGAGGGACAATTTAACAAATATCTTACATCTTAACCACAAATGAACCTAGGATTTACAACTAAGATCCTCTTACAAAACAGCTATTTTCACAATGTATGTTTGAAGAAGACGATTTACCCACAATAGACGTTCGCGGGTGAAGTGTGAATAAAAAAATTGTTGCCATTTTTTTTTCGTTATGGCGATCCACTAGCTTCACTTCCACTGTAAAAGGTAAAACTGTTACTAGTGAGTGATATTTCTAAGTTTAGTCTACCTGAAGCCTATGAGAATTTGAATGAGGTTCACCCAATGAACAGAGCTCAAAGAGTTCTTCTTCACCAAGATAACGCGCCCGCTCACGTGACCATTAGAATTACTCACCTAACCTTAGGTACTTATAGCCCAGAATTAGCTTAGTGTGACTTTTTTTTGTTTATATATCGTTAATTCTAAATTATCTTTAAATATTCCGATGTTAATTGAAACTGTCGTTTAAACACATTAGTCACTTACAGGTATAACGCGAGAGTAAAATTTTATAAGAGAGAACACGATCTTAAATGCACTCGTGGTTTCTGATTTGATTATTTCAATAGAGGAAATTTTGTCCTGAGGAATGAACTATGGATATCACCGACCACTCAAATCGATAACATGTATCCGAGAATGGTGGAATCACAATCGTATGTAACAACTGTAGAATTAACAACATGATTTGATGTCAGCCTAATTTTCAGAGAAAAAAAAACCAGGTTGAAGATTGCTTTGCATTGGTAAATCACCAGAAATTATGGAACTTTGGATTCGATTGTCACATGCACAGAAATGTGGTTTTGTCAGGAAATCGGAAAGAACACAATAGATGAGACCTCACCACAATGTCCCAAAGAGAAACTCCAGACAGGTAGTGATATTCGATTAAAAGTTAAGTACGGCTGTAACTTAATGTAGCTTTCAGATATCTAGTACGTTGATAACTACTGAAACCTACAGGTTCTCGGAAATAATGGCGAGTTCAGAAGAATACCAGTGCGCACTCATAAATCGACTTTTAGCACTGTTACCTTCATATTCAATAATGCATTTCAGAACTCGAATCACAATTAGACATCATTTATGAGACTTCATCAAGTTTCTTAGCTCCAAGTGGCATCTTTTTCGTAAGTTGAATAACTTTCTACATTAGATAAAAAATTGGATTCAAAAAAAAGGCAGTTGAATAGTAAAATCGCAAATGACCTGTCTGCAAGGTTTATTTGACAACATACTATAATGTTTAAAAATAATAACGAAATTCAAAAGAATGCATTTTGACTAGAATTGATGTAGAAACTAAATTACCGGGCCTAATATGACGCCCTATGGAAATCTGTAGAGGGTTCTCTTTCATTTGTTATATTGGTGTGAGAAGGACAGTCTTATAGAGATACTTTTGTCTAAGCAGGGCAGGCGCCAGGCAGGTAATGATTTAAAATTTAAGCATATTTATCAACATGTTTTGTCATTTTCAAATAAAACCAATCTGTCATTTATGTTTGATTTATTTAATAATATGTACAACATAATTTGGTGTCAATGGAATAGTACTCACTGATTGAACATTTCATATAATGCAAATACATAAAAAATGTACCATTATCATTTTCTTTCAATATTCTAATATATAAAAACAAAAAATATTTTCGACCAACTTAGTCAAATTTAGAAACAATAATATGTATATAAATAACTTAAGGATTTCGTTGTCAGTTATTCTCTTGTTCTCATTAAAACTTTTCACTTTAAATATTCCGTCATTACAATTATCAATATAAATAAAATTCCAGAAATTTTTATATATAATCATCATAATATTGTAAATTTTATTGAAATGGTAATTATAAGCTATATTAATTATAAATAATATTCAACAAAAAAAATTGTACTGGGAAATGGAAAATGAAAATAAGACTAGTACCTATCTACTTCTACTACAAAAATGGTCAAGTTCATTGATAGGTTGCCTACACGCTCTATTAAATTTAACATTTAATATTCCATTATTTTTTCTCTGAAACACATATACTCCACTAAATAAAAATAAAATCAATAAAAGTAAATAAAACATCAAAATAAATCGAAGACTATGTTGACCACTTTTATATGTAGAAGTAGACCTGTACCAATAAGAAAAATGCCGCACCGCAACTATATTTTATCACAGCTTCAAACTTTCTCTGTAGACTTCTTGTGACAGAAAACTTAATCAAAATCTGTCTAATTAACCTCAAGATCTTCGCGGGGGAATGACATAATTCTGTTACTATTATTCTATTGTCGACCTATAAAAATATTTTCCATTATAAACTAGATTACTTAGACTAAATCGGTTTTTAAGCTAGACATGATTTCATTTTTCAATGTGGCAACATTCAGTTACCAGTAGGTAATTGGTTTATTGAGTAATAACGAGATTTATAATCACGTTCATATTTATTCGATTTAAAAACTTTTTTTTTTCTACTAAAAATAAGCATTGGCACACTATACATTTGCGATTGTGTGAATTAGAATTATCTATGAGTATTTCTTACTCAGTTACAGTATTTTCAATTACCCTACATATAGGAAACAATTAAATATATTTCTTTCACTTAAATGCAGAGGTTATTTTTATATTGATTTATTAGCTGTAGTAGATATATTTAATTAGCAAAGTGTAGTAATAAAAATACTCTAAAGTGATTCAATGCCTTTGTATACTAAAATATTTGAAAAAAATTTCATATATGGAAGTATATTTATTATTTTCATAGCAATATCTATCTACGAATTATTAATGCTAAAGGCCAATGTACAGTGGCAACTGTCATCATACATAGCGAATGAGTCATGGTCAATCAACTGAGTGTTCGTAGGGAATCAGGTATGAAGATTTACAGGGCTCTATTAACAATCTATGTTGTTCCCAATTATTGCAAGGACACTAAAAACAGGATAATAGATTTGTAACATATAAAATTACAGAACAAGAGTTACATATAGAGTTGTCCTATTTTTATAAAATTCAAGACATCACTTGAATACAACACTTGAATTTGTACAGTTCAAGGTCTGTTTATTTTAAAAATATTACAAAATTGCCAATTATCACATAAAATAGCATTGATGTTTTACTATTATAATATAATTGTCTATTTTACTCATGACATTTTAAAAATGCTTTTGATGCCCATTTTAATTGATGGATTGTCCTAAAATGTTTTAGACAGATATTGCTGACATTTCATACATACTTAATTACATGTACTTTATTAGAAAAAAAGAGATCTTACAAAAATCCACAAAGCGAGGTCTGCATAAACCCAGCTAGACTCTACCAAATCCATTTCAAAGTATATATTCAAATAAATACTTAAATAATAAAATATCCACCATTTTTTTTTTGTAAAATTTCATAATCTCTACTTAAATAAAATGGAGGCATAAATTTACCAACCTATCCAGTCAAACCTACTAAATATTGACCTATTTTTTTTAATACAAATAGTCAATCTACCATACTGAGAACTACATTACCAACATTCCAACAGGAACCAAATACCTAAATTTATATAACATTTTCTCAATCTGCCGGTGGCACAACTATTATAGTGCTACCGCTATCCTTTCCACTGTATATTTCTGCCTTGTCTATGGTTTTTATATAAACAAAATCTCTGATTAACTTTTCCGAAGTGCTATCTTCTATTCTCTCTTCCCCGTTAACTTGTACTACTGATACGTGATCTTTATCCGATACGGATATATTTGCATCGAGATTCTTCCTTAAAATCAAAGGGGAATCCTGTTTTATATACACCGCTTGGGTAGACCTGACTTTCCTGAATCTCATATCTTTTGGCAGAGTGGAGGCTTCTCTGTTCACTTCTAAACTTCTAGTAGGTGTTACGCTCCTGGCGTGCTGTCTGTAACTAGAGTGTATAGTCTTCGGTAAGGTCTCCCTGTTGACTATGTCGGTATCTGAAGTCCTCACCAGTCCTATATCCATGAAGAACTTCTTGAACCTATCCACGAATGTGGGGGATCGTGACCTGTTCAGGCTACTCGATAATCTCTCGTTCGATTGCTCCTTCGAACTGACTTCGTCTATTCGTTCAGGTATATTCGACATCGATTTGTGTTTCTCTAGAAGGTTGGTCCTCCTTCTGTAAAACTTAGGCGTGTCGCGGTCATCGTCGTCGTCTATGAAAGGTATCTCCTGCAGATTGTTCTCGTTTCTCGTGTCCACGGCCGCGTCTTTTTTCGTCGGCGTCAAAGGAGTGACATAGTTAGGAGCTTCCGATATGTATATATGCGGCGCGCTGGTACTGGTGTTGTCCGTCTGTATACCGCTATCGGCTAGGCTTCCGTTTATATGGGAACTGCCCGCGCCAGTACTCAAAACTTTCGTTAGCTGATCCGACAGCGATTCCATTCTGTCGTCTCTGTTTCTATAATTACTTATGAAAGAAGGACCCGGGTCCCTTGCTGTCAGATTGGACGTGTCAAAATCTATTCTTCTCTGAAAAGTATTGATTCTATCCCTGTCGAATATTCTATATTTATCTGAGAGAACAGATGGATATTCCATTCTGGGTGAATATACGTTGTGCCTCTGGTTCCATGTAGAGATCGTGGTGTCTGTGAAATCGCTGCGGCTAGACCTTAGAGATGACCTGGGAGAGAGTCTAGCATTGCGCAGGAACTCTTCGGCGTCGTAGTCTTTGATCGGCTTTCCGATATACATTCGTCCTGCGAGTGAACATTTTTTTTTTATTATTTCTGATTCTAAAAGTGTGTGTACATTTCAGTTTATTTATTCCCTTGCATTTTTTTTTTCGTGACTTTAGTCAATCCATGCCGCCGCCACACAACACCGTTAGCACATTTTTTGGAGGAAGAAATACACCAAAAAAGCGTTCGCTCAAATACGAAGTAGATTGCGCGCGATTCTTTTTTAGGAACGTGAAAATTCGCTCGATTTAAACGTCGTGTTTGAAAGGCTCTTATTCTCCTTTATTGTATAGATTAGTGATAACTGCTCTATGAATATTTCAATACTAATACCCATGGTACTATTATTAAAATATTTATTGACCATTTTTAAGAAAGGTAATTGAGAATAGGAGCGCCAAACAAGCAACGTCAGACGATCATAATCGGCAATAAAACAAAGAATAAATTCAAGCAAACGACAAATTTTCAAACTACAAACAAGTGGGAAGTATACAAGATATAAAAGAAAGGTATCAACAATTACAATAAAATATTTCTGCTGGAGGGGAAGTTAAGAAAGGGTAAGAAAACGGGATAAAATAAACTGAAATGTATAAAAAATAAACTACGCATATGCATGTTATTGGGATCTTACATGGATGTTCAAATCTGTTATGGTTCATTAAAAAAAAATACATATGGGCACGAATCAACAGATCAGTACACAGTGAGAATACAGTATAAATATATATAAACAATCAAGTCTTAACGTTAGTCTTATGGAATAAAATTTAATATTTATTGTAAGTATATAATAAAGCAATAGAACATCGAAATATTTTTTATTTGACATATTCGACTTTGAAGCTGGCCTGTTCTATCGCGACTGTCAGATAAATACGAGTACTTACTACATTTTGATTCAAAGCTATTTTTTTTTAAAACTTAAATCTTACAAACACATAATGACACAATAGGAGGGACACGACAAATACGATCATGTCGCTGCGCGTAAGCATCAAGTTTGTGAAAGAACATATAATTATATCTCACCCGGCGTGTCTACTTCTTCCGCGGGCCTGGCGGGTCTCGCAATGCTCTTCCTCTTCGACGGTGAATGTTTGAGCGCTGTAATATATATGCATTCGTATCAAATACATTATATCAAAGAATATCTGTCAATTCTTATACACAGAGAAATGTTCCCATGATCTTATAAAAGAAAAATAGTTTTTCTTATCCAGATACTTTTCTAATACGTTCGTAATTGAATATATTTTCATTCATTTTAATAAAAATATTTAATGAACACTATCCAATCCAACATTTTCTCTGTGTATGTGAGCATTATTGTGGTGCACATATATATATTTTTTTAACAAAAATTAAACTATTTTATTTCTATTCATTCTGTGTAATTTTAAATTTATGTCTACTCCAATTATTGTAAAAACGACCACAATAACACTCCGAATAAAAAAAATCTAATAAAAAACAAAAATCTAATTTTCAGCTGAAAAAAAAAACTGTATCAAAGCTTTGACCAAGAATAATAAAAAAATACTGTCGAAGTGTCGACCATCCGTCCATAGATGTGTAGAATGAGATAAAGAAAAAAAATCACAGTAATTGAAAAAGTCTGCTTAATCAACGTCATGCGTCAACAATGGAAACGGTCTCATAGAATGAAACTTTCTTTTCCCAAAACTACATCAGGGCACAGCGAGAGCGGTTTAGAAGGACACACAGAGAGATAAATGAATAGCGTATGCGTGAAGAGCACATATTTACTTTGTCACACGCACGACTTACTAAAGGACTTCAAAGATATAAATAGTGCAAGAAAGGTGTTGTCATAAGTATGAAGAATTTTATCATTAAGAGTAATTAATATTCATGTGAATTTCCTGGTATTAGAAGCATCTATTATTATAAAACAAACCTTTGTATAATGGAGATAAATAAAAGATTGATACTCATAAAAAAATGTATGGAAATGTGATAATAATTATTGGAAATGACAAAAAAATGTAGTTTAACAATGTCTGAAAAATCTGTACAGTACAACCAAAACGTATGGCACAACAGAAAAACCTTCCTATATTTAAGACAACACCATTCCGTTAACGGAGGGGGGGTCATGCGTTTTACAACCATAGATACAAGGGGGCAGGGTCAAGAAAAACGTTACAATTTCAATGTATACAAAACTTACTGAGACCTCCAGAGACGCGCGCGGTTATCCGATAGCGGACAATCGTGTGAACAGAGAGAATGCAAAAAAATACGATATTATTCACCGCCGGGCTGGAACGACGTATCGGATCGTGGGACAATGGGGTGGGGGGGGCGTGCAAACTGATATATGGACGTATATATCTCATCATGCTCTATCATCGATGAATATGTATAAAACGTGTTTGTTTAAAAAAAACGCATTCCAATCTAGAAATGATAAAAGCTAAACTGATGCGCCTATTAAGGAAAAATTTAAAAAATAAATAAATCTCTCGAAATGAAAAAAATACTAATACATGACAGTTAGTGAAAAAAAAATTGCATCACGTAAAGGAGGCGTCGGGGGAATATGACGTCGAGACGTAGATAAATTGAATAACTTTATCTCAAAATAAGGATATGAAACTTTTATTATTCAGCATTTTTGATTTCAACCATTTGTCTTTATTAGAGTAAAATAATCTCAACCACCCCGAGCCAATTATCATAGTTTGCACTTGTGTGGGCCCTTTTTTATGTATTTATAGCAACAACGTTATCGTAAACTAATTTTGAAGGTAATATATCAATTCATTTAGTTTCTTTAAAAGATTTCAATAACCTATTACGGACTCCCTATGAAATTTAATAGAGCCTCGGAAAATACCCCTTTTCGCTTCAAACACCAACGTCTCTCTCCCTTCCCGCGCGCCTCCCCCTTCTCGTTTTTCCAAAAGCCACAACAACGTGACATACAGAAACAAAAAAAAAAAGAAATAAAGAGAGATCTGCGCGCGCCGATTCCTCAACATATTAATAGTATTGCCCGCACAAAAACACCTAAGCCATACCTATATAACTTGTAACGAGCGTACGGAACTTGCGATGGTTGCCCTTGATCTCCGGTAGGTCCACTGGTTTCATATAAAATGAGGGGGTCATTTTTTTTTAAAACATTCCATAGGGCATTTGATTACAAAATATGAAAGGAACATTGGAAAATTGCGTAAGTGTTTTTCATAGTCTGTCAATAACTACATACTCTCTATAACGAAAATATATACATATGTGAGGCACAAAATTACACAAATTGTATTTAAAATACATGGTATTACAAGACTGCAAAATCGACATTGTTCAAAAATTGAATGCATCACTAGTTTGTTTTAAAAATAAAATTTTGTTTTCATAAATGTATCTATCTGAATAAATGGACACTGAAAAACATATAACATTATGTGATATAGTAATCAAATACCCTACTAATACAATTACAAATAAGCCATCAAAAGTTACATGTGTCACGAAAATAAAAAGCGGAGGGGTATTAATATTTCATATTACAAAGTAACATTTTAGTACATTTATGGAATCCAAATTGGCAAAAATTTTTTTTTATATATTTCAATGCGGAATGCGGCCACAAATACAAATTTTACATTTGAGTTCTGCCTTAATTAGAATATTTAATGTCATTATACGGATACAAGTGTTTCCCGTAATGAGGAAATTAATTTATTAAAATTGTTTTAAATAATTCTTTAGATTGTTCTATATTCCATTATTATTTTCCAAAAATCAAAGTATTTTAGAGATTTAACGCTAATTCAAAATGTAAGACAAGACAATAACTTTATGCCAAGTTTACATTTTTAATTTATTTATTGAAACAAAATATATTTACTTTAATAAAAATAAGTAACATAACACTAAAACTTAAAAGAAAACAATGCCAAATTTAGAGAATTGCTTATATAAAATCTGTGGTCAGAAGAGTTCTCTACATTGCCACAGTCACTATTATATATAATTCAGATTGCGTAGTGTGCAATTGAAATAATTTTGTTTATGAGACTTGTATGTAATCACAGATTTTCAATGTATTGAATTCAATGGAAATCCTCTGAATCTATTTATGTTTGTGGTCGCAAAGCAGGGCGTGGAAATAAGTCGGGGCTATGAGTTATTAGATATTCTACTTTTTTTTTCAATAATCACACAAGTTGTTAGCGAAATCAATAGACAATAATCAAAGATTTTTTTTAACGTCTTCCTTTATGATAAATTAGTCACAATTGAAAATTTTGGTGGGTAAACAAACTGATTTCTAGAAGGAATCAGTTGCCATTTTGTAAAAATCGCTGTGACTAATTTATATAAAGTATTGAAGCTCATCAGTAATTTTAAAAGCACTGATTCTTCATTTCAGCATGATTTTGAGTAAGGGAGCGTTCAAGTATTTTGTAAAAAAACTCAACAGTTTTAGACTGCCACTTCTAAATATTGAACCACCTCCTCACCTCTGTATGATCAGTTGTAAAACTTTTTTTTACTTCTTATCAAGTGTCAAAATCCTCACAAGTGTAATAATACTCGAACGCCAGTCTTTAGTTCGCACACAATAGATTTACTAAACTCTGCCACTGTGAAGTTAGTAACGAAAGTCTTGCAATGACGTATAATAGGAACCCGGAGAGAAGGCAGGGCCGGGGAGCGCTGAAGCTGCGCATTGCATCATTCGCTGGTAATTCAGAGCAGCAGAGTTTCGTGCGTTGTACTGTACATTGTCCATAGCTCAACTGTTCTAAATGACAAGTTCTCACTTCCTGAATATAATGATGAATATGTGAAATATATTTGTGTATTTCTATAACATTTCATAATGACATGAATCAATGAATAAATTACCTGTTCATTTATAAATACATTCTTTTTTCAAATACATTATTTAATTTGCTGTATTTATGTAACATTCACAGAAATTTCCTTGCAGTTAATGCAGCCAATGCGATTAGAATCAAATTTACTCGTATTTTAAATATTTTTCATTTGAAACTCAAAATCAAATGCATATTTAAGGGTTTCATGATGTTTTATAACCAAAATAAAGATAAACTTTATATTTTTACATCCTTTTCTTAACCCTTACATACAATTAAATAAGCAATGTTAGTAATGTTTGTAATTCTCAAAAATGAACCAAATAATAATGGTAATAATTACTATATATGGAAACTTATACAGAAGGGTAAATTGGTAATGGTATGTGGTTACAGCAATTGGTCATTGGTAGAATGCCTATTATATGAATAAAACTTTCAAGTCGAAACACTTGAGCTAAATTAGTGGATGTAACAACGCAGGTCAATAGTAGTACAACTATCATACGGATAGAACACAAATCGAACTTCCACATCAGAACATCTGAGCTAAATTGGTGGATTTATTAAGGTCTGTCTTTGGTAAAACGACTACGATATAGAAAGAATTCAAATAGAACTTCCAAGTTAGAACACCTGAGCTAAGGGGCTTTAATTAAGGTAAGGTAAGGTCTTTGGTAGAATGACTATTGTACGTTAAAAATAAAAATAGATTTTTGAAGTTAGAAATTAAGTGGGTTTAGTAATTTCCACTGCACAGACAATCTTTATATATGCCTATCCTATTCATATTTAACTATAATATAGAGATGTTCAATTGTATTTTTCTATTGTTAGTTATGGGACATTATCTATGATGATTAGAAACTGAGAGCTTAATTTGCAAATGTAATTAACTTTGATTATTGAATCCATTGCATATGGTCAGAAGAATTGTTTATTGACAAAAGAGGAACATTACACTAAAACAGATATTTACTGGATCTAATAGTCAAACCACTTACAAATTAAGCTACCTTTTTATTTAACTGTTTGCGTTATGTTTCTGTACAAATGCCTTTTTCATTTCATCAAAAACAATATAACACGATGTGAAATAAATCACATATATTTTTAAATAGATACCATTGATGTATGCACATTAGACGCGTCTTTTATAGAATAAAAATATTTTATAAATATTACAGAATACCAAGTACTTGCCCCACTGAAAACAGCAGTTACTTAACCATTTTTGTAACGATATTTCGAAATCATAACCTGCAGCCCATTTCAGATTTAAGGTGAGACATATGTATAAATAGTTAGCACTATTCTACACAACTAGGATATATATGTATACATCAATGATAAATGCTGCGAGAAAGAAAAAGTCAAATGTACAGTTAATATTAATTATACACATACTAGCTGATTAAAATTTTACTTAATCAAATTCGACAAGAGGATTATTAACATTTATTAAAGATCATAAATTATTCAGAAAAAGAAAGTGTTGTACATTGAACGTCAAATAAAGGCAAATGTTTCATAAAAAAAAAGGATAAATCACTTTAATCCCCAAGAAAAACTGGCGGCGCATTTATTGTCATATTTCATTTTACTTGGTAGAGATTTCTAAAATAAATGGAATTAAAATAAAAAATAAAGTAATTTCTGTACTCACGCGAAGGTATCTTCTTGAAAACGGTTTTTCCCATGAAATCTAGAAAACGTTGAGCGTAGAAACTAGGCCGATGTACGGAGACCGTATCCTGCAATATTTTAAAAAATTAGAGTCATGAAAGAGATGGTCGAAAAGATTATTAATGTTTATTTAACTCCATAATTTTTATCAAAAATTATTTAACAAAGAATCATTTATATCTTACAATTTCGTTACCTTTTAAACAACTTTAATTTTTCTAATTTTATAACTTAGTTTTATTTGCTGTAGTTCCATAATATTTCCATTTTCATTCAATAATTTTGCAAGTCAATATTTTTTCAACATGATTTTTTAGATGTAGCATTTCTGTGATATTAATAATAATAATATAAAGTCACGCCTATTTCCCAGAAGGATTGGCAGAGACATTAGATTTCCACATGGTACGATCTTTCCATCTCTCTTGCCCCACTGATATCCATCAATCTTTTCATGCAAGCTCATCGATTTCGGGTGCTTTTTTTAATATGCCACCAATATGGTCTGTATAGGATTTTCTAGGGCAACCCTTGACGACCTTTACATTACACACATTCGCTCTATAAATTTGTTTTGTCAGTCTACTTTCATTCCTTCTTTCCCGGTGGCCAAACCACAGCAACATACCTCTTTCTACTTTAGTCACTACATCTTTCTTCAAACCACACCGCTCTGTAACATCACAGTTTCTACATCTATCTTTCCGAGACACTCCACACGTACTACGTAGCGATTGCATCTCCACTGCATTGATCCTAATTTCATTTCCCCCTTCTGCTATACCCAGCTTTAACTACCATACATAAGTGTAGGGATTAGGACCCCATTATGAATAGCCAAGCGCGCTTGTCGTGAGACGTTTTTACTATTCATAATAGCGTGCAAGGCCCCATTCACTTTATTTCGCGTATTCACTCTCCTTTCGATATTTCTGTCATGTTTACCATCATTTGTAAACAGACTTACCCAGGTATACTAACTCTTTCACTTGTTCGACTTTCTCACCTTCTATAAATATATCGCATTCAGTCGTGCTATCGCCCCTTTCAAACGCCATCATCTCAGTCTTACCGACATTTATTTTCATACCCCTTTTCTTAACAGAATCATTAATTTTATTTACTATCTCCTGCAACCCGCACGCCGACGGCCAAGGATTACTTGGTCGTTGGGGTACAGGAGGCATTTGACAGACAGCTCATCTATTCTTAGTCTACACTCATACTCTTTCAAATCATAGAGACAGCTATCCATAAATAGGTTGAATAGCCACGGTGAAGCTACACATCTCTGTCTGACACCCCTGCGGATATCAAGTCAGTGAGTGTATGCCCCATTTATTCTGACACAAGCACTGAAGCCCCTGTGTAGGGATTGAAGTGCCTGTATCAATCCACTACTCACACTATGTACGGATAGAGTTCTCCATAGATCATTTCTTTTCACTCTATCCATAAGCTGTTTTCAGGTCAACGAAAATGAAGAAAACCTTTTGGCCGCTAGTCAAAAACTTTTCTGCAATGTTTTGCAGAGAAAAAATTTGGTCCGCACACCCCATCCCTTTTCGGAATCCCACTATTACGTCCCAAATCTTGTTTTCAGTCTCATTCACAAACTCTTTCGATAATGATTTTCGCATACAGTTTGCCAACGACGCTGAGGAGGCTTACAGGGCGGTAATTTGTGCAAACCTGCCGTGAGCCTTTCCCTTTATAGAGAAGTATAATAACGGCTTTACGCCAGTCATTAGGTACCCTATAGCTTTTCCAGTATTTGTTAAAAAGCTAGTACAGCAGGCTTGCCACTATGCCCTTACCGCTCAACATTTTTGACGAAACTATCATATCTGGCAGCTTTTCCAACTTTCATACGTTTTAGAGTTTTCATAATTTTATCCATCAATATTTAATTTTCATTTCTATCATCAATCATATACTTAGTTGCAGTAACATTGTCATCTGTAACTGTATCCTCACACGCAAAAGTCCATCATCATCTCTAATAACATGTATACATGATGTCTTGTAATTCTTCAGGGTGCTTTTCACCATATGCTAAAAAGATTTTGGTTTGCCAGGAATTATCCGAGAATCTCTTATCATAGCGTTCTTTTATTTCATTCTTTCTTCTTTTCACAAATTCTTTAGCTCTCATTTTTGCATCTTTATGCATACTTTCAGTACATTTTAGCTTATTTTTCAAGATGTTATTTCTTTGCACTCTGTGGTTGCGCTTTACAGACAGTAAATCCAGCAATGCTTTCTTCTTTTCACTGAATAGTTTCCTCACTTCGAAATTCCACCATTCATTATCTTTCTTACAATATTTGTTCTCTTATTCACTCCACATACCTTTTTTGCTTCATCTACTAACACAGATTTCATCACCTTCCATAATTCGTCAAGTTTTAAACATTCATACTGTTTGATTTCACCCAAACTATCTTTCAATCGCTTTACGTTGCCAACGTGTTGCCAACGCTGCCATAAAGCCTTAATTCGACAGACCACTAAGAAGTGATCTATACCAACGTTGACGCCACGGTATACTCTCGTTTTCACAACTTTGCTTCTCAACCGATCATTCACAATTATAAATTGTATCATGCTTTTGTCTTCTCCTCTCCGCCAAGAGTATGAGTGTATATTTTTGTGATCAAATATAGTGTTTGTCATACACAAGTTAAACTGTTGACATAGTAGGAAAAAGCAATCACTATTCTCATTCACTTTTTTATCTTCAAATTTACCTAAGACTTTCTCATATCCGTCCTATTGTATACTCACCCAACCATTAAATTCACCTAATATTACTTCCTTTAGTTTCTGACACATTTCAGTAATATGTCCCTCACATCAGCCCAAAACTATACCCGCTCCTCGAGGGGTGTGGACAAGCCTGGGGCGTATACGCCTAAAATAAAAATCCGTGTCAGTCCAATTTCAACTCCAAGCCAGAAGAGCCTTGGACTTACACATTCATAACCATTTACACATTCAGATAATCTTTCTAATGGGATGAAGCCAACACCGCAGCATCCTCGTTGGCTCTGATCAACGCCAAACCAATAAGTATCAAAGGATCCGCATTTGATGACTACACTACTACTTTTACTTTTAGTCTCCTTCACGTATCAAATATTCAGTAGCCTGTCTTTCATCAGTTCACAGACATCATCGATTTTATCATCCATACCTCCACACATATTCAGAGTACCGAAACAGACTTTTCCAGTCCTCGTTTCACCCCTCCGAGAAACTAGGCTTGACGGGTGGCGAGCCTCATCACCGTAATCGAGCCTAGAGCTCCCGATTCTACGATACGGAAATTTGTTCCCCCCATATATGATGGATATGAATAGTCTCCTAAGGTAATTTTTTTAATTTCCGCAAAATTTTTAATTTCCATGATATTACTCCTACAAAAAAATGTAGTAGAGGAGAAATTATGAAGCTCGATTTAAAATGATTCAATACTATATGGAATCGATCATGCACCATTCCGCGAATGTTCATGATCACTTTCTTTTTAGAAAAACTTTACCAAAGAAACCATAATCATTGGTAGCCGTTTTTTAGAAAAATTGCTCAGAATGTAAACGTGTAATGTAATGTAAAATTAGCAAGTACAACCTAAGTGCTTAGTGACAGAACCGCGTCATCTGAGGCCCGAATGCAGTGGGCGCCGGCATTGTCTAGCGAGTCACCGCCCGTTCGCACGCGGTCAAAGACAAGATGCGCGCCTTTAAAGGTTTAGGTATTTTGTTATAAAGTGTTACGTTTACGATAATGACGTTTTTGAAACTAAGATTTTGGGTAATTAATGTTTAAAGAGTTTAATAATAATGCCTTTCACTGCTATCAAATATGCAAATATGATTTATTGTCGGAGATGATATTACCGCCTGCATCAATATTTTATTGCAGAGGTGGTATTGCTGCCTGCGAGTTCATAAGTTGCGTAAAGTATAATTTACGCGATAATTTGCCTTTTTTTGGTATAGTTACTTTGGCAAAATTGTTCTAAAACAGGAGAAGATTATGAATATTTGCGAGAAGATGCATGATCGATTCTATCCTGTATACTTTGCCTGACCGTCAAACTTAAAAGTCATTCTTATGAAATAATTCAACCTGGAATTAATATTATTCATATTGAATTAACAAGCAACTAGATTCCAGACATATTTTAGTTATAGATAATTTGTTACAATGAACCACAGTAGCACTTGTTTATACTTTGTAAAATTATCATATGTCACATTCACTGTACTCTTTCCAAATATCCTGTAAATAAGACGTTCTTGTATATAAAATTGACATTTCCTAGTAATACTATATGATATGTCATACATATCATATAGTATTACTAGGAAATGTCAATTTTATCTACTTATCAAAAATTACTTTCATTCAGGCGGTTTACATACAATTTCTTTGAGTATAAGGAGATATTTACATAATACACTAGAAACATCAAATGTATAAGGACAGGATCAAAAGTCATCCACTCACTCCGTCATGTATCATAGACTTCCAGGTGTGTTCCAGCTTCTTCCTCAGCCGGTAGGATTGCAGGATATCAATGATGCCCAGGAAAAGGAGCAGACGTTCACCGCGCGCGTTCCGCGCCGGAATGCCGCCGGGCCTGGTGAATTAAAATCATATTTTTTTTGTAAATAAGTATAAAATTATAATTTACGTAAGTACTTTAACCATACTAATAGACAACACATTTAATAATGAGAAGCATTACTAGAAGCGTATTCTTAGGATGTCATCAAACGTTTGTCCAGTTGTGGCCGACGTCTAAATAATACTATCAATAACTTGTTGGATACTAACAAAATTTATAAGCCAGTAGTTAACTTTCGTTTTTTGTTGTGTCTTTATACTCTATGAATCGCTACCACGTGAGTAATAAAAAGGTGTCCGTGTATGTAAACTAAATTTATTCAAGACCAGAAATCGGTGTTCTACAGAAATTCGTTAACAATTTAATCAACGGGTGCGGTACGGGCGCAGAGTGCAGAGCGCACTCAGCTCACTCATTAAAAAAAATATTACTCATATTAAAACAAAATATGACATTGAAGATGACAGCGATGGCAGCTTGGCAGCAAAATTATTAAACTTTAAATGAATCTAGATAAGCACCTTATCTACATGACTAATGAAACATAACGGTATAAATAAATTACTAGTCAAATTAAATTAAAATATCAAAATTAATCGTTAACTTGTCATAACGTAATTCTATAAAAAAAAAGTAATAAGGTGATACCTCATTTTAATAACTGGCCAAGAACAGGACTATAAACTAATTTATTCAGTAGATCATTCAGTTTATGGTGGAAGCCTTTCACGTAAGGAGCACTGAGGAAAAGAGATATCTATTTTTTTTCTCCCAGGCTTATGTCATAAGTCAATCAGACTGTAGTCACTTTAATTATATTAAAAAATATATGTTTTACAAAACAAATAAACTGATAACAAAATATGCACCACATTAAGAAGCATCACAAAATCGACTCTACATGGTTGTATGAATATGGTATTATTATGGAATTGTAAATGCGACTCACGGCACGTCATCCTCCTCGTCGATGGGCTCGCTCTCCGCCTGTATGCTCTCCATCGCCGTGGAATGCGCTACCAGCCGTTGCCGGTTTATTGACCTGTAATCCATCAGGATGCCACTGAATTAGGGTGTATGTTTGTGTGGTAGTGTGTCTATCGTTTAACTTGTTGCTCAAACACGCTTTAGGGTTGTTACTATAATTATTTATTTTACCTTCATTAATAAAGATTCTTAAGTGATAATAAGAAGTTTTTGATGTTATCCATGACCATGTCAACGTATTCTTTTTAGCATTTTAGTTTAGTTCTAGATTTTGTCATACAGAACAACTTTAAAATATTACTATAGACTTGGAGAGTAGATAGATGGTGATAAAAAATTGTTAGAATAATCTCCATTCAGCATTGATGTCTTAGATATGCAATGACTTAGTCATCAATTTTATTTCATGTTGTAAATTATTATGTATTTATTGTATTATATGTAAAAAAGATAAAGTCAATAAAATATGCTACATGCTCTTCTTAAAATTATTTGTAATTTATGTTAAATGATAAACAATATGTGGGTAGAAATAAACATTCATACACAATGCTTCTAGATATAAAATGAGACTGTGGCATATTCTGAGATGTCAGACTGGTATTTTTCAACTTTTATATCATTATGATTTAGTGGATTTCAATATTTCATTATATAAAATTTCTTTTCTGTAAAATTCCTTGTGACGACAAAGTCAGTTTAAGTAAGCTTACAAAAGCTGATTCCTGAGCAACAAGTATCAACGTTCTAATTTATTTAAGTATAAGTCATATATTTATTAAAATTTATTTTACATTTAATATTCCAGAAATGGATTTTGGCAAAATTTATGGTCTTTCAAGATAGATCCACCAAGGATGTAAGAATACTCTGCAAGTACATAACAAGGACTACACCAAAATCTTTATTTTATTTTATCTTTATTCTGATAGGTCATAACTGTTATGTTAATTATAATAATGTCAATTGGATGATCAATATCATATTAATTCGAATAATCACTAAAATCAAAATGTTTCCCAATAAATAAAGTGCTGTAAATAAATACAAGGTCAATAACATTCAACACTAATTCGCTCATTTATTCATCGATCTCATAAACTAATATGTTGTAGGTTTTATTGTAGGCGTTCATATAAAAACTTCACAGGACGAGTTTATACATCAGTCAACTTCTGAGCTCGAAAGTATACTGAATCGTAAAAAAAAAAGTTGGAGTATCAGTTCATCTATCCCGAATGAGTCACATTGACCATCCAATCACCACCTAAAATATGACATTTACATTGCAGTTAGCTCTCGAGTCGTCAGGTTACCGCTAGATATTTAATTTTTGCATTCGATCTGATGTCAAACGATGTGATATGACTGACAGACAATGCAATGGAAAGCAAATGAGCTATGCTCCATCAGCAGGCTGACCAGAGATCTGCAGTGTGAATGCTAGGCTTGTGTTAGAGAAAGCTGGTGATTTTCTTCATATCATGATGATAACCATGATATAGGATTAGATTGTTTTATAATTAATGTTATTGTTTTATATTTCATTCCATGTTTATAGAACATTTGCGTTAATATGTCATAAATATTTGTTCAATATGTAAATTTCCCAAAGTGATAGTAGAGAAGATCTAAGTATAACTATGATTGAAAGCACATGCTATCTATTTTTGAATAAACCAAGAAATTTCATAGATAATGATTCGCAGAGTTAATTAAGTAATTAGATTTAATTCCTAAATATTTTATAGGTCTAACAGTCTCAGTCAAAAATACAAATTACTTTTATGAAAATGAATATTTATAGCAGTAAAATCAAATTTTAAAATTCATTCAATATCCAAACCAAGATGTTTTTTATTCAATTTCTAAGAATCAGCTACTACATTTTATCGCACTTATTGAAAGCATAAAGAATTGAATTCTTTTATTTACTTAATTTTACATGTATATTGATAAAAACAAAATTATGTATAGATTAATACTCTCAATAGTAAACACGAGTCAAATCTTGAAGTAGAAAAACTACAAATAAAACAGTTTCAGCGATAGAAAAAGTTTGATATCTGCACAGAAACACTATCGTTCCATAACTATTTCTAAATACATGCTGTTATCATTGAATTGATATTGCTGCTATCATCGTGTTCGCAATTGTTGTGAATTCGGAAAATCAATTCAAACATTCACTTTATCTGAAAATAACAGCAATATCAAAGAAGATGTTAATTTAAACAATATATTGTAATACAATTTTATAACCATACTGAGTTCTTTTCACTTGCTGTCTAAAATCCTCCTTGCTCTGTTCCAATCTGAAAATACAATTTCCTAAATAGCACTACCACTTCCATTCATAAAACAGAAAAATAAACAATAAAAGTTTTACAACACTTAACAGAGGTTTAGGTAATAAATCATCAAGCAATAAAAGAGTTTGATCAGATTTTTTGATATATATAGTCTATAAAGTATAAGTGTAACTACCCACCTGTAACAGTAGTACTTATTACACTTTAATAAAGTAATACCTTGCCTTAAGCTATATATATATATATATATATATATATATATATATATATATATATATATATATATATATATATATATATATATATATATAGATTTAGTTATATTATATACACAATATGATCTAATGTAACGTAATAAATGCATACATAAATGTTCCAAATCAAAATTAAACTGTTGTAATGCTAATACATATTTTGATTATATTACCTATAGGATACAAAAATCAAACTACTACTAATTGCAAATTCATTAACATACCATCATTACTATATTATCACAATAGTTATTCAACACAAGAGTGAACAATCAGTGTTACAACTCAAAAAATAATGACCCTAACAATTTACTTCACTTTGGCCCTTAATATTCTCGCCTATAAATGGGAACGTTCACCACATGTAATATCTCCCCCTTTTCTTCTATTATTATTTTTAATATTCCACATTTATTTTAATTTTTAACTTTACTTATTTTAATTATTCACATTTGCCCTCACCTTGTTCTGTTGAGGCCACTCTTTTTCTGATCCCCGTCCGCTTCATCGTCGGTCTGCCCGGAGTCGGCCTTTTTCCTCGCCTCGCTCTTCTCGCGCTGCGCCTCGTCCAGGTTATGTATGCCGACAAGTAGCGAATAATCCATGATCTGGATGAAAAAGTATGAATTTGATATTAAAAAAATGCAAATTAAAATACGATTTCGTACTATAGTTATCACTGGTTAAACTTTCAAAATAAGTCTTATACAATATCTCAATAAAATAATATTGACATATAATTGTTGTATTATATTATTATATACATCTCTTTATTGTAGTATTACATAAAATTAATGTACATTTGCATCTATGCACATTAATTGTGTACCATAAATATTTAAAAAAAAAATTGTAAAACAGTCGACCCTGCAGGTTATCTCTTAAAACTTCTCACTATGACATTTATCGATGTGTATTTGAGCTACTCAAGTTCAAAAATTTAATTGTCTCACAGACCATCTTTAAGTTTTTTGACATTAGGCTATTATTGAAACTTCCTGCTACTTTCGAGCTCAAAATATTCACAAATGCACCTAACAGCAAATTATTGAATTTGAGCTTAACAGTTCCTATATGAAAAGTTTAAGAGCATTTTCAAGCTTTCCGAACTCAAAAATATAATTTTAATAGGTTTTTAGCTCTTCAAGTCCAAAACACTAAACTTATTTAAAGTAAAATGCAATTTTTTTGTTTTTAAACAAGATATAGCTCGATTTTGATTTGCTTTGTGACACTCAAATATTCTTCTTTGTCTTTTAAACAGAAAGTTGATTAGTACAAAATATCAATCCACTGAGATCCTTAGAAGTAATTTTGAAAAAAAAAAATTTAGAAGAATGTACCATTAGCAATATCTCTCGAACAAACCAATCCTATTCGAGACAGTTTGCAATGATCTAAGTTGCTTTTTAAGCAGAAGAGCTAATAGCTTTTGGAACTTATCAGTAGAGTACTTTAAGAAATATTCTAAAAAACACTTTTTGATAATATTTTCAACACATAAATACACACACACACGCACACGCCACGCGCATACGCGTGCGCGCGCGCGCCCACACACTACACACTCATTAATCTACACACAAACAGTGACATAATCCTGTTCCTGTAGAAATTTTGAAAATTTGGATCAAAAAACTGCGACAGGTAATTTTGACAGTCCTTTCTTAATGTTAACTTAACATCACCAAGAATTCTGAAGAAACCGTAATAGGTGAAAATCTGAGGATGCAAGGTCTGGGCTATATGGTGGATGCATTAACACTTATAAACCAAACTCAATATTTTCTGAGTAGCTAAAGACGTGTATGGTTTGACAATATCGTTTTGAAAAACCACACCCTTTCTGTTGATAAATTCCGGCAGTTTTTTCTCTACTTCTTGCTTGAGTTTCATTAGCTGTAGACAGTAGAGATTCAAATTGATGGTTTTGCTCGACTATAAAAGCTGATAATGAATAATGCCCTTCCAAAGCCACCATAATCATAGTATTAACTTTTGCGAGTTAATTCGGGTTTTGCTATAGCCTGTAGTGCATTCTTGCCTTTTGAGCATGATCTTATTTGTATGTTCTTGTCGTAGGTAATCCATTTTTCATCACGAGTGATCAATCTTTTCAAAAACGGTTTGCATCCAATATGTTTCAATAGAGAATCGCAAACTAGTATACAATTCATCGTAAGAACTAATATGCCGATCTTGCTTTATCATTTTTGATTACAAAATTAGCTGACTGAAAATGCTTGAACCAGTTTCGTGCTGAATTAGATTTATAAACGTCACAAATTTTTTTCACGGTTTGTGTCGCATTTTTCCCTTTTTTAAAGTGAAACTTCAAAATGTATCGAATTTCTACATTAGATTTAGGTGATTAGACACCATTTTTAATTTACATTTTTCTTTTTTTAAAATATCATGTATTTAATGGTATCAAAACTGGTCAAATACAAAAAGAAATTTTACTGAAACTTTTTACTTATAAACTATGAAAAAACATTTTCTTGAACTAATAAATTCCTAGGACCCTAAACGTCAAGATCTGGTCAAAAATTAATTTTCGAAAATCGTGCTAAAAATAGCACCTTTCCAATTTATGAAAAATTTTCAATTTATATAACAGGAAGTTAAAAACTATTAACTATCCAAAATACTTAATTCCAATTATCACACCTTATTCACTTATTTGCAAAGTACTTCTTTTTTAAAATAAATAGTCAAAAATAGCTGTGTTTAGTAATAATAACAAGTAGTACTTAGAACAGTACCATTTGAAAAGTTGTATGCATTTGACTATGCTTTTGAAACATCGACTAAAGAAACCCATTTGAAATCATGTAAAAGCCAAGTTGCTACATCACAATCCATAAGTATTTATAATAAAATTTCTCATCTTTCATTAAACAATATATTTGTTTTAAATTTATTCAAAGAAAAATGTGTAAAAGTCTTAAAAAGTTTAGGTAGCCATTTCTCATTTGGCTGCGGCCTCTTGATATTTGGTTGCAAAATGCAAATAAAATATTATAAAATACAAACAATTTTAGAAGAGGAACAATAACTTCTAATTGTATTAATGCAAGTTTATATTTTTCATCGTCCCGAGCACACCTTAAAACTCTCCAAGACTCTGCAGTCCCGCTGCATGGTCTTAATCAGCGCGTTGTAAGTTTCAGCTTCCAGGAAGATACCTTCGGTGTGATGCTCCATAAAGTCGAGATCTTTGTACGTGGGCGAACTTTTTTGACGCTCTGACTTGTTGGCCTGCAGACGAAATATTGAATGGTTTGGTGGGGAAAATATAATAGTGCATCTTTTTCTAGATTGAAAATTCTATTTAGATGCTCATTAAGATCCATATTAAACATTTTTAAATGCTAAGACATATTTCTCTCTGATGATTCGTTGACTGATGAATGTATAAAAAGAAGAAAAGTTTACAATTACAATGTTTTTGTGGCACCGTTATCAATATTCATAATATGAAATAATTAATTCAACAAGCAATTGCAATAAATTAATGACTTCTCAAAGGAAAAGTATAAAATATATAGTTTTTACACGGGAAAACTACATAAATAAATTGGGTTATGTACCGCTTTCAATTTATAAAAGAATTATTAATTTGCATATGTCCATTTCAATACAAGATAGTCCTCCCTTAATAAAAAGAAGACAAGTTGAAATTATAAAAAAAAGAAAAATAACATTCTCCATTTTATACTCACTTTTCTTTTGTATGTGGACCCTTTGAGATCGTATTTCTGATGGAGTTTGACATAAGACGGCAATAGATTGTTCATGGCCACCAATCTGACGTTCTTACGGTTGCACTGGTAACAGTACAGGCCGAAGAACTTTGGCAGCAACGTTCTGGGATTCTGGAAGTCAATACAGATGACGGTGATCACATTTACATGTCCCGAGCCTCAATTTAAGAGAACCAGTTCGACCACACAGATAGCTCGACCTCGATACCTGCCCGACCGCGTTATATCATTATTGACAAAAGACCACGACTGTCTACAACAGTTAAAGATAGGTCCTAGAAAAGCGCAAATCTCTACAAGACTTCGTAAAAAAAAAAACAGTATGTTGTGTCAGCTTTTAATGACTCCACTGCTAAGGTATTTGTGCATCGAAAAAAAAAAGGTTGGTTTCTTTAAAAGTATGGTTCGATGACTGCAAATTAAATGTAGTGGAAAAAGAAAATGCTATAGATATGACTATTCATACAAAAATATCTCAATAAGGTATTCGTCACCCCAGTGTAAAGGCACAACCTCCCACTTATTTACTTGAGACTAAGAGGGCTTGAACCTGGTAACATTTTACACTAGCCCACTGAGGCAATTAATGGCTGTTGTCACTAATGTGATGACAATGTTCGGGACAGGCTGCTTAAGGTGTTCTTCGAGGCACCGAATGAGTGATTTAACATTACTAAATTCATAAGACTATTGCATAGAGAATTTCCACAATCAAAAATAATTTCCATTTATGTGTAGGCATAATACGGAAATATTTTTTCATTATATAGTTGAAACATAAATTACTAAAATTGATATTTCTTTAATGAACAATTTAAAAAGATAAAAATATGCAAAAGACCTACTTTTATATGCATAAAATAAGTATTTTCCACCAATTGAAAAGCATATGCTGCCTGCTTCAAAACAAATTCCATTTGTGAACTAAGCTAGTTTTCTTCATAAAATTGAAAACATATGGAATAAATAGGCAAGACACAATCTAGTGCAGGAAAATATTGATACAGACAGAAAATATTGGTACAGACCTGGTCTAGATTTAAGTAGTAACCGGGCAGTAGATTCTGTAAGAACTCCCCCTCCTTATGTTGGACAGTCTTGATGATGAACTCGTCATCGTTGGTCAGGTAGAATATACTACCTGATGCACCGGGATTGCTTAACTCTCGAAGCGGCGCACTGCACATTGACATCTGAAAACAAAACGCTCCTTGTGAATTATAATATAGTATATTCATGAAATAATACCAGGATAAGACACGCACACGCACGACCTCACCCAGTCACACGCAACGCTCCTCCCGCAAGCCCATTTTAACATATGCACGCACTAAAAACACTCATACATGGTGAGATGTAGGATGTTCAATTTCAATACTCACATACCCAAGAACTGGTAAAAAATTGGTTGTCTGTAAAGTCGGTTTACGATCGATAATTTTACGTGATAACGTCATAAGAAAACATTGATGAAAAATTGCATAATTTTATGAATTGAATTATTATCACTTGCCGCAATTGTTGTTGTAATAAACAATGGAAACCACATTAACTTTTTACTTCACTTTATAAACAGTTGACAAAACAGTTCACGTGTAGGTTGTGTGCGGCCGCTGTCTCTCTTCTACTCGACGCATCGGCCGATGGAGTAGAAGAGAGATCGCTAATTCCGTGCTCTTGCTCGCACGCTCGGCTCGAGCGGAACGCGACAATGAGTCATGCTTTTTCGTGCATGTAGCCGGCGTTCACCGATTTATAAGCCGTTTTCTCGTCAAAAGCCCATATCTATACTACTATATGAATCTGTAGCATCTGCACATTAAATGTTTTTTGAAAATTTTCTTGATAAATATTCGTTTTATGATTAACTGATGCCAATTCTACCATTTTTTAAATTCATGTCTATTTATTTTTTTTTTATAAGTTAAAAATGGTTTAAACATGTAATGTAATGTTTATTTAATCCTTTTTGTAACTTACAATAGGCTAGACTAATCTTGATGAAAATTGGTGTACACTCAAAGCATGTAATACAAATGATAGGATACTGTTTGTTTGTCCGTCTGTATCTCGGTCTGTCTGTTTGTTATAACTTGAAAATGGTTTGAACGATCTTCATATAAATTAATGTTCAACCAGAACATGTGGCAGCGCAAACAATAGGTTACTGTAAATCAATCTGTCTGTCTGCATCATCTTTTAAAAGGAAAAAGATTTAACCGATCTTGATGAAAAGTGGTTTACAGTCACATCATGTGATTGCACAAATGATAGATTACTCGCTGTTGGTCTGCCTATATGTGCTTTTATAACTTAAAAACCATTTCAGCGATTGTGATGAAAATTAGTCGTCAGTTAGAACATGTGGTTGTGCAAATAATAGGCTACTATGTGTCTGTAATTTAACTATCTATAACTTAAGAGTTTGGTTATTAAGAAATCGGTTTGACCGATCTCAATCAAATTTAGTGCACAATCAGAATTTGTGATTGCAAAAATTATAGACTCTTATGTTATTTCCATACACGCTATAATAACCGTAAAAAATCTATCATTCTTTTTTTTATTTCTTTAATAGCCATTTTCATTTTATTTTTTTTTTGTAGTTGCGTGTGTGTGTGTGTATGTGTTGTAATTTGTTTTTTATTGGAGTTAAAGGGGGTTTGAATTTTGTATGAAACTTTTTATGTAGCGAGATAAGACTTTTAAAGCGGTAAGATGCACTTTCACGATTAGGTTGGGGGAGAGAGGTTGTGTATTATATAAAACTGGCCAAGAGCATGTCCGATCATGCTCATTATAGGGTTCCGAAGCCATTATCACAAATAAATACACTACAGATGAAAGAAGTACGTTATTACACTTTTTCCATGCTTCCCACACAAAGTGGGCATAAGCACTTTAGTCGCCTATAACTAGAAAAACAAGTACGTATATCGACTATTACCCTGAAACCAATGGATGGAAATTAAAGTGCACCAGCAAATGCATGCTTAAATCAATCATACAATTACTATGACATTGGCAATATCATTTGTATTGTACTCATGGTAACATTTCTAAAAAAGGAAACTAGCACTCGTATATGACGTTGTCTGCATATTTTTACTATTGGATCGAAATACTAAAGCTATGCTAATAATTACTTCATTAATAACAAACTTATTGAGTAAAGTAGATTAACATTTCACTTTGGTTTCATCAGAACATTTGTGTTACTATAGGTTGTAAAAAATATTTTATTTACAGAAAATTACACTATCCCAAGAGTTTTCCCCGGGTTCGTCCGAAATGCAATTGTGAGCGATAAAGTAATCGAAACTGCAAACGGGACGAAGAGCGGACTCAAAAGCGAAGGCCGGGAGTGTCCGAAATCGAAAACGACATCGAGATCTTAATCGAACGTGGGACTAAAATGAGAACGAGACTTAGATCGAAAACTGAATCAGAATTGGAACCTACTTAAATCGAAACTATTTTCGGAATCGAGAATCGTACAAATTGGCATCGAGAACGGGAGCGGGATCGGAATCGATAACGGGATATTGATCGAGATAGCATGATTAATTATCACAGTCGGTGGATTTATAAAAATTAAGAAATTCATTCGGTCTACATGGGCTTAAGCCAGTTTTTATAATAAAATTAAATGTTTGGTTTATTTATAACCTATTTTATTATTAATTCATTGTTAGCAACCCGGAAGGGGAATACATCGCAATTGCAAAAAGTAATTGTGATAATCTGAAATATTCAATCGGCTTTTTTTGCTTAACAACGTTATGCAAAATTATGCACATTTGTTTTTGAGTCATCAATTCAATTCAACACATATTCTATTGTCACTATATTATGACACAACAAAAAGACAGCAATACTATATACGTATTAGGGTTTCGTAGTCGACGTCGAAACCCTAAAACTAGACACAGCGACGGCGACCTCGGCGTCGAGTTTCCTCGTTCCGGCCGCGACGTCGAACCTCAACCACCTCAACACACGTCTGACAAGCTAGAAAGGTCAACTGAATAGAATCACTGTAACTCTTGCCCAAAATTTAATGCCCATTTAGTGCTAATTTAGTACACATTATATTTTAACACGGCGACAGATCTAATTATTTATCATCGAACAAGATCAATTTCATACAAATCTGATAAAAAAAAAACTATTTTTACTTATTGTTAAGTACGGAGCAAGGGTTTTTGTGCTGTACCGGGTGGCGAACTAGCTGCAACTTGCCGAGTGTAACAGTATAACTGTTAAGTATGAAAATTAAAAAGAAATCGGTGTGTACTTAAAACCATACAACAGAAGTGAAAACTTTATCAAGGCGAGATTAATAATACAATATAATTATAATTGTGTGTGAACCGATAAGTTTATGGTAATTAAAATATGAAATCAAACAATCAACTAATCAATCAATCGTTGTTCCATATTTTGTTGTCCTAGCATTTGGATCATTCGACATATTCGAATCGAATATTGATCAAACCCATTAACGGCTTTGATTTGCTTTATGCAAAATCAATAATGAAATCTTCATTCAAAATCATTGGCAATACATGAAGGTTTCGTTTGAGAAGAGCCCCGCTTTGATATAGATAAGCAAATTTTGGATAGTTCGAAAGAAAAATCGAATGAGTTGAGAGGTATTGATGGACGCCAAATACTAGAGTGTGAGGCTAATTGAACTTTATAGACCAATCGCGCCTTACGTCGAATAGACACGTTTAATTTCAATATATTTTCGCTATTAGTAAGAAACAGCAAGTGTCCGTCTTGCAATTTTAACCATACTATTTCTTTTGACGACAATGTTTCATATACACAACGAATTCTGTCCCATTTACATATGTACACATGTGTATAGCACTAAATAAAATGTATTGGAACGACGCATACCCTGTTTATGTCGATATTGATTGCGACTGATGCGTCATGTTCTCTCATGTAACGCTGAGCGAGTATAGCAGTGACGCGTTGACTATATCTTTCTCGCTCCCTTAGTCGACTATAACCGAACGAGCGTTACATAACCGAACGTGACAGCTCAGTCTTATTTAATACCCACAAAATAAGGTGCTCAACGCCCATAAAGAAGTTTCCACTTAAAAAAAAAATAGTAATTTTTATCTCATACGTGGCCAGCACTGATCTAGTACTAAATAATTACCCTCGGTCTATAAGCGGTTATCCAAGTAAATGATTATTTTCTACTCGACAATTCGCTATGGATGTTATAGTAGCAGTGTTTAGTATGCCCTAAAAGTAATAATATAGTAATTTTTCTAATGTTTCTTTCATACCTACATAATCAACAATAATTGAATGCAAAATTATCTGTAGTAAACTTCTTAGTATATTGTGCTAATTATGCAGTTTGAGATAGAAAACTCCCACCTTACATGGGTCAATCTAAAAGTCCGTAGAAATCCAATAACAACAAACTAACAGGTTATTTTTAATATTATTGTTTTTCAAAATAGTGTCCGTTGAGATCAAAACATCGCTGCATTCGAGGAAACCACTGAGAGAAACACTGCCCACTCGCACTTAGTCGCTTTGACGGGCTTTTCATGTGCAGCTACTGCTTCCTCATCGTCCGTAAACCACTTCCTAAAAATTTTTTTCGAAAGAATTCCACAAAGGAAAACTTCACTGAACAGAATGTTTTTTGATTTCAGATCGTAGCAGTAAATCCAGCTTTCGTTACCCGTAATTGTGTCGTACACAGTATTTGAGTCGCCACCGTTGAATCTTTGCATCATTTTGGGGCACCAAGTAACATGATGGGAGATTTTCAGCTTCGGTTAAATTTTCGAGGTATCCACCAAGTACAAAGCTTCCTGACCGCTAAATGTTTACGAAAGGCTTTGTGCACTTGACTTATACCGATGCATGTCCGAATCTGCTGGTAGGTCATTCTTTTGTCAGATCTCTATGATGAGCCGCACAGTATTGATGTTGAATTCAGTCGTCGCCGTAGAAGGACGTCCCTGACGCAGATCGTCAATCAGATTAGTGCGACCACGTCTGAACTCGTTAAACCGGTTATAAACAGTGGCAAGGGATGGAGCTTCATTATGAAAGGCCAACCGAAGTCTGTTATAACTTTCTTGTTAGATTAAATGGTAAAATAAGTCATAGAACATTACAGTACGAAAAGTTTCTAGCGTTCAATTCACGTTAACGTTAGACAAACATGTTCCTTTTTGCCGCTAATTTGTAAAAACCGATGACAAATATACACAATATGGTTGAAAAAAATTCCATTTCAAAAATTCAAATGTCTTTTTTATTTTATAGTTTCTAAGTGGCCAGTTTTAAAAATTTTAAGTGTTACGCATGTAATGTAACGCTTGCAACGTTTCAACTTTTCGCTTATCCTTTAGAGCATAAGTTTTATTTTTTTTGACAGTAAATCGGCAGTAATTAAACACTAAATTATTAGTAAACTTCATTCTACCCTATCATGGAGTTTGAGGTCGTATATTGCTAGCTTAACGTAAAAGCAGCAGTGTTTAAACTTTTCGCTTATCAGTTAGAGCACTAAATTTTGGCCAAGAGTTTTACAAGAGTTTTAGTGACTCGCCCCCTTTTACACTTCACGGCGGTCACAAACACGACAATTCACAAGGCTCTCACCAGAAAGTCGTCGGGCTGTATCCCGAAGAGGTCCCTGAAGTAACGGAACGCGATGGGCGCGTACGTCTTGAACTTGAACTCGCTGTAGTGGTGCGCGGGGGTGTGGTTGGAGCCCTCGTGAGGGAAATTCGTCGTCTCCACGGTCATGAAGTCCTGCATGAGGAGGTCCCTTTCGGGTTTCGAGGCCAGGCCGCCTATCGCGTGCTGTATACCTGCAACGGAATGAGAACTATAACTATACATATTGAGACGCCGGCTGGAATTTACTTTATACACATTTTCCATACGCGTATTTTAATCAAATACAGCCTATGTGTTGCCCTAGTTTACGTTTTTTGCCCTAGTTTACGTTGCCCGAGCTTTTTGTGAAATCCCCATGAGAATTCGTCTAGCAGTTTTGGAGATTAGCGTTTTCAAACAGACATACGAAAATCTTAAAAATGGTCTTACACTATTCTATTACACTGTGTATTACTCGCAACAAATTTTCGGAAAATATTTTTATTATATGTATAAAAGATTCACTATTCGTTACCTCACAGGGCAAGAACTCAATAGGAATATCATGATTGTTATGATAGTTTCTCAATAATTTACCCAAACCTTAAGACAGTAAAATATCTATAATAGTACGCCACATTGGCTACAGCAGGGTTTCCCAAACTTATTTTACTGTGACGCCCTTGGAACTTTACCATTTTTTTACGACGCCTCTCAACTCAGCCCTCAAAAATATTTACTAATTTTAGTACTAACTTAGGGATGTTTGTCACAATACGCACGGCGCTCCCTAAAGTACCCTGTGGCTCACTCGATTTAATTGCATCGACATGCGACGCCCCTGGGACAATGTCGCGATGCGCCAGGGCGTCGCGACGCACAGTTTGGGAAGCCCTGGGCTACAGACGAAAAAGTGTAAAGATGTGGACAGTAGACGTTGCACGTTTTACATTTGTTTTCCGATCTTCATGAATGAATTGTCCACGGTAAATGAATTAATGGAGACAGAACTTGATTTTATAAAGAACGATAAACGAGTAACGATTAATGATTTTAACATTCGCAACACTAAAACAATACTATTTTAACATTCGCATTTAGAATGTGTATATAATGCGGAATTTTTTAATAGTAAATTGAACCAGGGGTCCGATCACGTATTTTTTTATATAATATATGACATACACACAACCCCCTATAGCAATAGCCGTATAATGCACACTAGATCAATTTGAATACGAATCTTATTTACAATAATGATCTTCAAAAAATAACCTTTTCGATATTTCCCAATGTAAATTTTATGACAAACGTAAATTTATTACTAGTAGAATATTATTAATTTATCTAAGCAATTCTTGTATATACATAAATTTAAATACATTATTATTTCGGAATCTGTTATAATAATTTCGATAAAAAATTGTATTATATAGATAAGTCTTCCCAGCGATAACGCGATCAAAAAAAATTTTTTAAACTGTTTCTGTCTAGCGTTATTTCATAAAAATTGGAGGTAATTGCATTGTCGCTATGCCGTTGAATGCGGTGCTGAGGTACAAGTGCACTTAACCCCACTTATTGTCCTCGACAACAAATGGCACAACATGACAAACATAGACGACACCGCGTGACTTTATTAACGCGAAAGTGGGGTAGAAGGTAAACTTTACATATCATTTAGCGTATGTATATTATATATTTAAATATATATTGGTGAGAATGATAATACAAGTGCCTTCTCCCGTGGGAAGCGATCATATTCCTTTGGCTAATCGGAGATGTCGAGCCGAGTTCGGTGGCCCGGCTGCTTTACAATGCTCGTAATTGAAAAAACGAATTAGAAAGTCAACGAGACCCACGAAATCACGAATCACGAATCACGAATCACGGAATCGGCAATGTCCTTCGTACTTTTGACTCTCCTCGCGAAGAGGCGCACGTGCCCCACACCAAAGCCATCCCGACAAGCGCCTCGGGGGCGCGATGCGTTTTAACCATTTGGAGTTTCCAAGTTTCAGGAATGAAATAATTTTGTTTACGAAATGCTTCGACGTAATATAGTGCATAATAATTATTTGAATTTAATTATTTTTATATCTTGCGAAGAACTTGTACCAAGTCACCAGTATAAGAACAAATAAAGATCAAATTCTAAGATGGTATCATATTTTATCTTCTTGAGGGAAAACTGCTTTTCGAACGAGCGGTAAAGTCTACAAAATTATGACGTAATTCAAGTGTTATTTTGTAACCTATGGAATAAAGATATTTAGATACGATGAATTTGAATATGCTTTTAAGGTTTTCTACAGGCAGTAAAACAACGAAACCCTTATAAATTTTACCCTCGTATTTGTTTGTTCGCCTGTTTGTTCTTCGGCCACAGTCTATTTCCGACGAATTTACTGAACAAACACCGATCATCTGTTAAATATTTCGTCAAGGAACTCAGTCAAGGACAGAAAGGGTATATAAACAATTTTTAATTTTGAAGGTTAAATTTGGGATGTCCTTTCGGGCGACAGCTCTTCGAAATATATAGGAAATCAATAAACATAGAATTAAAAAAAAATACGGAAAGAAGAATTTCACTAGCAGTTTACAGTAAATCGTTAAATCTTTAGATTTCAAAAGGAAACACAAAATAGTTGTGATAGAGAGTAATTGCGATTATAATATATATATATAATTATATAATTATAGTATAATTATATTTATATTTGTATATATGTTATCGCTAAACTCCCAACACCGTTTAACCGATCAACGTGAAACTTTCTCACAGTTGACGGTCAAATCCGACTCGCATTAGGCCGTTTATTTTATTTCAACATGCACAGTCCGTATATCTATCATTATATAATAATAACTTAATATTTATATAAAACTCATATGTATCAAAAAAGATAGCTCGCGCATAACCGATCTAAAAACATCGATTCGCTTTGTAAATACAGCAGTGCGCCACTGGCCAGTAAGTTCTATTTGTGTCAAATATAATTAGGGCGTAACCGAATCGATGCGTACTGGCCGCTGCGAGGTATCGATTCTATTTTATACGTCATATGCACTTGGAACAAATTCGAGCTGTATACTGTGTGAATTTCAAGTTCACATCTACATTATCTAGAAGCAAAACGGGCCGACAGACGGACGAGCAGACGGTGCATCGAAATCGACGGCCGCTGAGCTTGATCTGAGTCAGGCTGGTAAGCGGATGCTGCTTCAGCACCGAAGGTGGTTCACTGAAATTTGTATCTGGGTAATTCTCCTCTGCGAAGAGATCACCAGTGATCGCAAACGAAAGGGAAGAACGGAACGAGTGGCGAAGGAAAGCGAAGAGGTTTCCATAACGGAGGATGTGTATGGAGTTTGACAGTTGAAAAGTTGAGAGTCTCCATAAGTCGACTGTGCCGGATCAGAATGTTTGGTTCTGTATGAATGAATGTACGCTCATACGTGATCATTTCTCCATTTCAATACGCCGGTTGTGAACAGCGCCACCTCTAGTCGAATCATAACTCCTCCACGTTGGCCTACTCGTCCGAATATCCACATCTCGCGGTGGTGACCGCACACTACGGGTTGTCAAGCCACATATAGATACACTATCCCGATTCTTCAAATATCCTTTTAAGATTCAATTGAATCTCATAAGACCCACTTTTTTTTAGCTGTCAATCATCGACGCCATCGACGAGCGAAACGATCAAACTCATAAAATCCCATTAGAAATAAATTTATAACGAGGCACACCACGTTTTGTACGGCTTACATAGGGCATCAAATAGAGCGACGTTCGCCAGTTTATTTAGTACATAGACACGAGCGAAGTCGTTGACGCTCGACGATATATTCTGGACGTCCCCGCGCCGCGGTCGAAGTTGTAACTCGGCCCCGTTCGGAACGAACGAACTTTCGCCGATGGAACTTAGTGAGCGCGAGTTCAAAGTTCGGGTCGCGTCCACACGACACCGAGAGCGGAGGGCGTCCAAAGCGGAGAAACACGAATAATTTACGTATCCGCGAGATCTGTTATTAAGGCGTGTTCATCGGGTTAATGGGAAAATGGAAATCACGGAATAGTGTGATTAAAAATCTTAGCATCATTCCGGTGTCGTAATATAGGAAAATTGTATATTACAAAAATTGTTAGTTAAAGAAAGGTACTATTACTGACTTTATCGATCACTTTGGTGTTTCTCTGCCTGCATGATTAACTGTGATGACATTTTTTTTTTTTGGGAACCACTTAAAGTAAGAAACATAAAGATTGGGATAACAATGTCTAGCTGATAGGAAGCAAAACTTATGCTAAACTACCATCGGTGCCTCAACTTTTGAGTAAAAAAATATAGACAAAACAGTAAAAATAAATTTAAAAGTATAAGTAATATATCTACTATTGGCAATATACACAACTTAAGGGATAGCGATACCCGCCCATTCTCCGACCCGACGGTGCGGGCTAAGCCCGCGGCCAGGGTAGAGCGGAACACCGAGCGTTTTGCATAGCGTACATCAAACGCACAGTTTGCATGCAAGCGGCCTGTAAAGCGTGCGTACGCTATGCAATTACGTCCAACAGCTGTGAATGTCTAGTGTCGTACAATCACTGATTATATAGGCACAACAACCGGTAGGAAATGGAGGAAAAGTATAAAAAAACTGATTTCATAAAAAAAGTGCGTGTTGTCGTGATTCCGAACATAAAATATGATATTTTGCAGTTTCTACTACGGAAACCTGCATACAAAACATGGCGGACGCCGATGCAGATGCATACGGCAATACGAGAAATAAGTTCAGATTAGCTAATAAGATTTACACATTAGAAAAACTTATTGTATTCTACCTTCTGAAATACATACAACTTTCAAAAAAGCGCGTTGTGATGTTACTTCAACACATTTGATTAATAATTAAATTAAAAATTGAAGCTATAAAAAATATACAGTTGCATCAGCCAATAATTAAAAAAAGTTCTACAGACGAATGGAATTACATAACATTTGATTTCAAAGTAATGCCACCAGGTGGCGACAGAAACAATGTAAAATATATAACCCCTTTTATCTAAAATTATTTGCCTGGGAGTACTGAAACCAGCAGCAGGAAATACTCTATATATTACAAGAAAATGAAAAAATAAATAGAAACCCTATAATTTCTTTGAAACATGTAAGTGTCTATGCATTAAATAGCTAATATACCTGTTTGTAAAACAGTACTTTCATGCCGACACGAACGGGACCCTAACCGCACGAGTTCGATTCTCACTTGACCAGTAAAATCAGATTTGGTAGACCGGCAGAGATGCATCTCCCGATCCACTGAGCCGCCACACACAGTCACTAACCGTCACCTAACATAACACACGAGAACCCTGTCACGCGGATCGACACTAACACGCACCAGTGTCGCACTTGACCGTCTCTGTCACAGGTAATAACGATGCATCGAACCAGCTACCGGCTGTTGTTCGACAGCATCCGATCCTCTCCGGTGAAAAGGTAGCACTGGGGCCGCTATATGGGTGCGGTGTGCTCATAGGCTTTCGCAAAACAAACAAACAGACGGAACGACCAACGAGAAACATGTTGTTGATATCGCGTGAAGGTCGCGTCGCGCGATAACACTGCCGCAAATTCGGTAGTTACATAGTACTCCTAAACAAGTGGGACTGTCAGAACAAGAATTTTCGATAGCCTAAACCAGGACATTATTTGTAAACTGGCTGTGCCCGCGACATCGTACATAAGGAGTATATTTTTTTTTAATTGAAATAATTCATATAAAGCGTTGTTTAATTTTCAGCAAATCACAGAATTAGTTAATAATAGATGGTATATAGTTCACAATACTGGATTAATTTGTCTTAAATGAGTTATCATCAAGTACATCTTAATGACACACGCAAAAAATATTATTTGACACAGTTATATTTATCAGGGTTTTCCAAACCCCGTTTAGAGTGAAAAAAGGGATCATTCGTATCAGCCATTATGCGCATGCTCATCTAAAAGCCCCTCGCTCTGATTCTTGGCTCCATCTCCTGGAGTAGATTCGATAGTATACGCTTTTTCCATCGATTGATACTGCGCCGCTTTAAAAGTGGTAGGTGCCATAGACAACAAAATTTTTATTATATTAGTATTCCAGATGGACAGTTATTCTCTCTGTGCTAATAAAAAACAAAAATATTCTTGTGATATTAAAAAAAATGAAGTTATTTTTATTAAATAATTATGTGTCAAATGTTTGTATATAATTAAAAACGAGGAAAACCGGTCAAGAAACTACTATAAGTCTATTTTTTCAAATGTTCAAGATGCCCAAGCGTCATTATAATTTAAATATTTATTAAGACATTTATAAACTTTTTCACGAGTGTGCTTTATACCTTTCATAAATTAGTTATTATTTTATTCTGTTTGTTCCTAAGTAACTTTTTTATGACGTATATACAATATTTTAAAAATTTAAGATATGTAAATCGTGAAATAAATCCATATAAAGTAAACATGTTGTTCCTAGCTACGCTCAAATGACCTGTGAGAAAGCAATTAATATACGTCTAAGGACATTATTTAGGACCGTTACGCTGTTTCGGACGATATCTTTCAAAAAGTTGTTAAACACCTATACCTTCATAAAAAGAAATGCATCCCCGGAAATATAAATTATAAAATATTTTGCTAATGTGTATACTTGTCTATTTTGAAAACAATCGTGATCTTTACACCTCACTCGTTGGTGGGGTGACAATCAGTAGCAACGCGGTTAACGACAGAGACAAAAAGCATATACATAGGCGATACGTTTAGTAGTTTTTAATGATACCCTGACAAAAAAAATGTTTTCATATATATATATATACACGTGTATAACAAAAACGTAAACTGTTACAATTTTAGACATTTAGATAGAAGGAAATCAACATGTTTTGAACTGCATACAAAAACAAAATTCAGAGAACGCCTTTTTTTACAGAGAGTACTATAAAAAAAAAACTTTACGTGTCGTTAAAAGGTTCACAAAAAATGGTAAAAACCCCAATGGATTCTCATTTTACCTGTTTACGATGGCACGTAACACCACCATATTATACTGACAAACTGCATATTCAAATTGATCGGATCGACTGTCGTACTCATCCTATTCGCTCGTGCGTTCGGGCCGCGTACCGATATGGCTTTTGACCTAATTCTGTTTTACGAAAAAAGCAAGTCATTCTCACTGTATACAGTTCACACCTTTAAAATTATCATTACGTTTTGTGCTGTACCATTTGTTTCCCTTATCCCCGCACGGAGCCTCCCACCTCTCGATCCGCGTTACGGCGCTCGCACTCAGTCGCCCGAGTCGCGTGATCGGACCGCGATCGACGGGACAACATGCCCCCCGAGAGCGCGGTGAGGATCTCGATTGATTTGATTTGTTACAAAAGTTATTTCTAACGAATGATCTAACGGATCTATCAATGAGTTTTTACTCGTCGTTAGATTCGTCTACGGTCAGAATTCGAAGCCGTCACATTATGGTTCGTCGGCCACGCTCTTGGTCATTTGACCATCACTACAAATGGTAAGATAGAACTTTATGTTTATACATATATGTATATAATACACGGAATGTACTAATGTATTGAATCAATAAGAACCAAAATAAAAGAAAAGAATATAAAAAAACCAAACGTGTGCCACTCGGGGACTGCCGCGGTAAAGCTATTGCATAGTATTTTTTATAAACTTATGCAATTATAATTATTTATTTATTTTATTTATGCAGTATTTTTTTTCCTTTGTTTTTTTTTCTTTGATATTAATTCAAGTTACACTTTTTGAGCGTGGTGCCCGATAAGAAAACATTTTTTTTTTCTTTTATTAAATAAATGAGAAGTTAATATTGTTCAAAATATTTTTATTGTCTTACAATACATGTAGGTTATTCAAGAATATTTATCATTGAATATTATATATTGAATATATAATTTAATAAATGCACTTTGTTTATTCATATTTAAAACACTTTGTACACAAATTATACGAGTACAGATATGCACTGTGGTACATAGATGATAAATACCTATACACCTATATACTTTCTCACAAACAGCTAATTACTTATTCGTCCGATTTCGGAGCAGCTCGTCTTGATTCGTGCGAGCTTCGTAGAGTCGTACCATGAAGTAAATACAAAGAGGAGGTGCCCTAACGCCGAAACTCTAAGCAGGCATGAGTCACCAGATTGCGAGGCGAAGAGGGGGATTAGCATGCGCAGTAACGCCGATACAACCAATGCCATCTAGAGGCGAGTTGCTGAACTAAAGAGACAAGCATGATATTTCAAAAAAGTCATTAAAAGTTCTGCTATTCATCGATAGATGGCAAAAGTAAAAAGTATCACCGCTGTGCCGGTCGGAGTGGGGGGTGTTGGGTTATTTTCGATACGGAATTTCTGGATTCGGTCTCCACGCTCAAGGCCCGCGATAGAAGCTATGCAATAGCTTAAAAAAAGATAGAAAAATAGATTGAGGAATTCTTTAACCGGAAGAAATGGTGAAGGTCTTCTGTTTTAAGTTTATTACCTTTAACGTTTAAAAAAATATCACCCAAGTCAGTTGTGGAAATCAGAACAAATACACAGCCTGAAATAAATACCTGCACCACATTCTCGTAGTCAGATGATAAAATTTACTACTACAAGAATTGACAGAATATTAACAAGGCATGTAGATTTATGGAGATACAGAATAGAAAATAAGTAGAAAACAGAGAGCGCAGAAGTAATTTTGAAGGAATTCCAGTAGAAGCTAAAGAAAAATGTACTAAAAGCGAAACACCAAATGCGCCACTACACTCTCGAGCGAAGGCGCGCGCATTCGCGAATATAAGGTACATAAAATAGGAGAATCATTATTCCCTTTCGAACGATATCACGAACGCTCCTACATCATAGCGCGGATGATATTCACAGCGAAGATTTCACATACGAACAACATGAAATATCAGCATTCGTTCCCATGAAAAACGATACTTATAAGGAAAAGAAAAACATCGACAGACTGCGAATAGGACTCGCACACTGAGGGTTCCGTACAAACTTGAATTTTCTCTCTACCGATACTAGTGTGATATTGGTACCAGGAATTCAGTAACTTCTACTTTTCCCATGAAAAATGATTTTTTTTAATACCCGGAAAGCTTTTGGAAATTTTAAATTTCCATAACGGGAAATCAAAAAATGTTCCAGCACACATCGGTCTACATAACCATCCACCCTGTCCATACTCCAACCGCAGATGTTAGTTTTTTAATAGTAAAAAAATATTTTATTTTAATAACATAATAACAATTTTCGGATTCTTTACGTGTACTGTGAGACCTTGCTTCTTGACAAATTTCATGATCGTAAGTCAATAGCAGTACTCGTAGATTTTGATTTACTTGCAAGTAACAATATATAAGACCTAAATGGCGGTTATTTCCTGATTGCTGTGACTTAGGAGTTTAATCTTTCTTTTTTTCAGCTCCAAGACCAACATCTCAGTATTAGATATTAATTTCGACCTGGTACCCTCACGCATTCCTGAAAAAAGGGCCTTGACAGACAGAAAGACAGACAAACGGACGGACGGACAGACGACCAAGTGATCCTTTGGTGATAAAGGTTCCTTTCATTTCTTTAAGATGTGCGGAATCCTAAAAAGAATATCGTAATATTCATTCCCAAACAGGCACAAGAGAACGAAATAGAATTTATTCCTCGAGCCATGCGAGTACATTCGGTAGGGGCACGGCAACAGGCCGTTTCTGAAAAGCGAAATAAATCTCTCCCTCATACGAAATGTACCGAAATCACGTGGAATATTTTTAGACCGTACCTTCGAAATGGGTTCGAATACAAAAGGCTTTTATGTAAAAATACGAGTCTTATTTTTTTTCCCGCTAAAAACCTACATAAATAATATTTTCATGATCATCTCCTCCACGACTTCGCAGACAATAAATTTCAATACATCGGACAAAAGCAACTATGAACTAACCAATGGTAGGGGGTAGAGGACATTCCTGCGGTAGGCGACGCGAATTCAATGCAGGCCCGCTGGATTGTTTTTCTAAATTGTTTACAGATTGAATTGAAATAACAATTATGATTCATTATAAACAATTTTAAGGTAAACGCGAGAGATCTGTAACCCGTGCCCACTACAGTGCTAAGAAATTTCTATGCAAAATCTTTCCAAAAAATCATTACAGAACTTTTAAATTATCATTTGGGGATACTACAAAACTTCCTCCTTCATCAGTCCATCCCCTCCTCCTTCATATATCCCATTCGTATCTAAGAGACCGGCAACGTACCTGTGTTTCCCCTTGGGTTAGTATCCATGGGTGCGGTCTAGCCACCTACTTTTCGGTGGCAAATTATGCTCATTTGCCTTTTGATAGACTATAAAAATAAAATGGTCAATTGAATAAATAGCGTTTCCTTTTTGATATTTTTAGGCATACTTGCCTATGTTATACGTAATATATACGATTTTCAAATACAATACATTTGAAGAGCATTTATAGCTTATACATCTTAATAACAAATATTGTGAAAATTGTAAAGTTAACAAAATACTCGTAGACCGTATCCAATTTCATATATATATTGAAGACTTTTAAGGGGCAAACGAGTATGTTGCCGGAATGTCAATATCGTATCACCGCCACCCATGAACACCCGCTACGCCAGAGGAGTCATTAGTGCGTCGCCGGCCTTTTAGTAAGAAATAGGTTTTTCTGAATAACGTCCCTGTAGTCAATTTAGAACATATGGGGGCAACAGCCGGCCCGCTGAAAGATTTGATTCGGCCTGTCAGACATTTTGAAAAATTTCATGTCTGATATCTATTTATATGGTACACTCCCGATGGTGTACCGTGTACCATATAAAATCGATCATGCATCTCTCCGCAAATATTCATGAGCTCCTTTTCTTTTTTACAACAACTTTGCCAAAGAAATAATAGTCATTGAAGTTGCAGTTTTTGAGAAATATTACCTATAACATGTGTCACACCGCGCGCCTCCAAATGCCGTCACAAAGTGTGGGCCAGTCGCGCCCCGGCGATCGTGCGTGTTGCCGCATCTCACTAGCTAATTCGCGCTGCGCGCGGTCGTTATCCTTCCAAGGAACTTTAGGTATTTTGTTATGTGTTAAGTTTACGATATTGACATTTTTGAAACTAAGATTGTGTATGATTAATATTGAAATGTTTAATAACACTGCTATTGATTATGTAAACGTGATTTATCGTTGGGAAGTTTGCAGAGGTGACATTATTGTGGCTCTAAAACTTTATAGTAAAACTTTACTTTGACAGTCAACAACCTGCGAGTCCACAAGTAATACTACGTGCTATGTATCGTTTACGCGATAATTTGCCTTAGTTTGCCTTGTTTGTTTAAATGTGAGAGGAACACATGTGCAAAATCACAGAATAACGCAATAATACTTTCGGCGACCTTTACATCACTGACACTATCAAGTGTCATTAGTAGGTAAATGACTAGATAAATTCTTTAAAATAATACATTGCATAGCCTGAGCGTGAGGCAGAATTCGAGTTCGTCACGTGCCCAAGGCACGCTGCGCAGCGCACAGACGCACGGCATCAAGCACGGCGCTCGCGATGGCCACTGGCCAAGCATTTACTAGAGTTATGTTAACATTGTTTTATATTATTTATAAGTACATTTTCAATAACATATTATTGTTATTGTTTATTTTGGTAAAGTTGTCCTAAAAAGGAGGAAATTATGAATATTTGCGAAAATGTGCATGATCGATTCCATCCTATATGCGATGTTATTTATTTTCCATCTAGCATATTTCTCTTTTAGTAAATTTTTTAACGGTTTGTCTATTATTGATAATACATTTTTATAAATTTCAATAAACGCCATATTGTAGTTGCCAAGATGGGACAGCCACAGTATGCCACCATTTTTCTATAACATAAATCAAAAACGACAGGTTGCATCGCATCAGTATTTAGAGGTTTCATGCACAACAATAGTTTTCAACTAACTTTCCTTGAAGCTTTATTTATGGTCGCGTCACCTTCGAACCAAAATCGCCTTCGATCGAGCCTTATCACGGGCGAATTGAGCAATGAATTTTCGGCTTTAGGCAAATTGAGCCACTCGCCCCGCGTTTCCGAGAACGCGCAGTCATCGATCCCGGCCTTCGCCGTCGGCGGATCGGTCACGGTGGGCGTTGGCGGATGGCAACCCACGACACGCACACCCGTTACCTAAAACAATTCGATTTCTAATTTGACAGGATTTTATAATAATTTTAGTCGTTCTCATCAACTTCGGTTTCGAAATGCAAATCGACTCGCTTTCAACGGTTCTCACGGTGCTGCTGCCTCTACAGTGAAATCACTAAATTACAATAGTGAACTTTTATAGTAATATGCAAATTCAAATGACGTTAGGAATAGCTATTTCATAATAATTCTAAAATTACACTTTCGGAGCGACATTTAGTCTATAACGATTCTTGGATGATTTACAATCGATTTTACTTCGCTCGTTTTCCGAATTAAGCGAGGAGTTTCGTCATGTCATTCCGTCATGGAGTTCCTGTACCTACTCTCTGACTCCGTCATCGGTTCAGTCCAATCACATCATATTATTATATTGTCGTCTATCCTCGATAACCGCTCAAAGTTTTAATTTAATCTGATTTCTTCTTTTGGATAACGACGCCGCCGCACCGGACCACCGTGGATGGCTCAGAATCCAAACATCTAGATCTAATATAAAGGTTTTTTGTACAACCGACATACTGACAAGTATCTTAAGATCTTTACTTCTGTCGAATAAACAAATGCACTAAGTTTAGAAAAACTCTTAGATGTGAGAATTTATTGGTTTCGTAAATTTAGGGGACATAGTATATATTAAGATATGCACAGAAACTAAATTATTTGTAATTAAAATATATCTATAATATATATCTAAATATATCAGATTTTGGGGTTTCTTTATCGCGGTTACCATGACCAAAATTATTTGCCACTTCGTTTACATCTGCAAAGCGTAATACAAATATTGATAGCATGTTTTATCATTATAGTTATTATTAGTTTTTGCATATGTAAATTTCTACACACGCAGCGGTTGGTCATTTTGTAATAACGAAGTTTTTGAAATTCTGAGACTACAAAAATCAATTAGTTCTTCCTTTCCTTTTTCTTTCATTTTTCTTCCTCTGTTCGAGTGCCCACTCGATGACCCAATAACCAAAAAAAAAAAACCGACTGCGTAAAATGCAATAAATTTACGGCGCAGCACTTGCACATGCGGGCAAGTGCAGTTTCTATACAATCACCTATACATTATCAATCGTTTTATGAAATGTCCGGACGTAGACATTTCCGCGTAGAGGTGACTTTTGAATGTAAACTTGATATTTTCAAATTGAGTCGCAGTTATTGCTGGCTATAAAACGAATATTTCAAAAATGCTCATAGTTTCCTCCTTTTAAATTATTATTAGCTTCAGTTATTAAGTCGACAGCTTCTGAGAAATGTACAATCGAATTTGACAACACTCGTAATTAAAACGAGCGCGGCGCACACGGCAGCTATAATATATATTCACGTCCGGGAGGTAGAGACGTACGACTCTATGCAGGCCGCAAACGATAAGGATCTTTATACGTGCATCGTGCGCATCGCCACAGCGAGTGCGGACATGTCTGCTTTGCCGTTCTTGCTACAAACAATACATTCCGTGGATTGTTTATGGTTATCATGGAACAGCTGGACTGAAAACGGTTTCGATATAAGGATCGATATCGCATTTATATACCGCATAACTCCTTTTTACTCTATGAATGTCTGCAGTCCTGTAGATCGGTTCGACATAGACACGGATATTTTACGTACACTTTCAATTGAAACGCTCAGTGGTATACGCGGACAAACGGAAACGGTGCCCATGGCCATGCGGGGTATGGGGAGTAAATATATTAAAATATCGCGCGGCTCGCGTGTCAGAGCAGCACATCTCGATACTGCTGGGGTGCAAACACAGATTACAGTTTACGTATGCGACGCTTTGAACATTGATTGCAACGAGCAATATGTGATAAAATATCATTATATATTTACATCCCGGTTGTATCACATCTTTAGCAACGTCTGACGACGACATCAACATCCGCCAAGGACGATGTCGGCCGCGGTGCGAGCTACGTAATGCTATGCATCTATGCAGATAAACTTGATTCAATGACTAGTTTCTTTGCCAAAATTGCTCTGAGACAAGAAGAGATTTATTACCTAATTTAAAAAAAAATTAGATAATCGTGAATACGAATACTCGAGATGTGTGGTGCGTTACGTTGTCAGATATATTAGAATGCATCGAGCGATTTTTATTATCATTGTGTTTTGTAATGAAAATTAAAGAAACCCTTTAGTTTCATTTGTGTGATTAACTATAGTTTTCTTTGTCTATACATCTTTTCACTTAATTTCATAATAACATTCGATATTTCACTCTCAATCAGGTTCATGTATAAACAATCAAATAAATAAAAAATAAACAAACGACCTTTGGCGTTAAATAGAACTACTGCGAGAACTTAGCACTGCAAGTTTCCTAACACCGAAAAATGTATGAAATTATTACTGAAAAGATGTAAATTCAAATTGACCATTCCGATGATACCAAACCTAACTATAAAAACCCTATAAAACCTAACTATAAAAAAATATCCTCATATAAATATGCTGGAGACAAGATATTCCTTATCGTTTAATCATATTATCTGATCAACCGTTTCAGTGAGAACACCATGTGTAAAAGAATCTAGTGCTTTATCGGATTAAATTGTTACAAATCGATACAAACCTTATTGTTTAAACTGATGTCAACAATGCGTGTGCGCGATGCGCATACGATTGCGTTTAGCGTGTGAGTAGTAACTTTTTTTAATGCTTTTAAAATGGTTTACTATGTGTACGAGTGATGCCTCGTATGTTTCGTGTTTAAAGTTACGATTTGTTTACAATGCAAAATTTATTAAAATAAATATTGATTTAATTAATCATTTAAACAAATACATAGAAAATCAAAAATAAATATATTTTATTATTTATAAGTGTAACTTCTACTGTCTTTACAATAAAACCGCTATTACTTAGTGGCCCTAAGTACTGTATTTATTAAAATATAAATTCTGCAATCGTAATATTCGTTATTAATTTTATTATATAATAAATAACAATTACTCAAAGAGCTGCAATTATTTCATCAAAAACTAGCATTTTTCGGGATTACGCGTACTTTAGTAATTGAATTCACAATCTTAATTCATTAATAATTATGAAAAATGATAAAAGCCTCTTCCGACGATTATTAATGAGTGATGGTGGCTCAGTGGTTGATTAAGTGTTGCCTTCGAACTCGGAGATACTGAGTTTGATCTTGACTATGAGTTAATTGACCGTGAGTTCTCAACTTAAGTCAAATTAATTCACGCGTTCGGAGAGCACGTTAAGCCGTCGGTCCCGGACGTTGTCTTGCAATGGTGACGATAATCAACAGCCAGTTTTGGGACATTTTAAGGTCTAAGGCTTTTCAACCTAAAATGAAATGATTATGGTAGGTAAGCTTTAGTGGTAGGTGGAGGTGATTGAAACCTAATACAACATTAGCGATTAGAGAAGCAGGTGGTGTCTGGGGTCACTCAGTCGGCACGAAGTTCCTTTCGCTTTTTGGTAGATATTTACTATAACCTATATTATAAAATATTTTTTAAATCCTTAGAAATATTTTAAGTACCAAAATTTGAAATAGTTGATCGTACGTTTTCCTTTTTGCATGAATATTTCTTTATTAATGTTTACAAATAAAATATTACAGCAAATAATATTTTTTGAAGTTCTGCAAAAATATTCTGATCTTTTCGAAATAACATATTAAAATTATAATAGAACAATTGCTCTCGTTATAAAAGTATTACTAATTTTATTAAAAATAACAATGAAATTAATTAAAACGTTTGAAAACAATAAGATGAAGAAAAGAAACCAAATGCTAGGAGATTAGAACCTGGGCACTCCGCGCCCGCGACCTAATATACTCTAAAGAGCTAAGCTAAGTCGTATAACTGATTCTCGGGCCAAAGTAGTTGTCCTATATGTATTTCAAATAGGCCGTTCATCCTAAACCATGCTAACGCTTACACATACACGTTGTATTTTTTTCTGTCTAGCTCCTAGCGGTGTATCGTGAGATAGGGGACTTTGTACTAATAATGTACGAATGCAGAGCGATGTCCTTTGCAATGGCAACACAAAGCAATGTCTGTCGCCAATTCAGTTAACACCGAAATAGACAGCGAGCACACACTTTCGCTTTTGGACATCGTGGTATGGAACTTTAACGAAATAAACAAACTGGTATATAGTGAACGAGTACGCCTCCGTGTCATATGACTTATAACTCCACCCACCCTTATTGTTTCGAAAAACAATTTTCATTAAAAACAAAAGTACAAAATAATTTTAAGACTACATTTGGAGAGAGAAAAAAAGATGCTTTTATCCCCATATATCTGAACAATTGTTAATTGAACGGCAGACTTTTATGAAAAGGGGGTTTAAAATGGTGGAGGTATGTATAAGTCGTTGCACATGATCCTAATCTTTAATATCCCTATAATACAGCTCGAATTCGCTATGAGCAAATTGTATGGTGGGAGAAACACATCGATGGCAGCGCTCACCGTGGCAGAAACAGGAAGATTAACGAAAAGTGCAATAAATTTTGGATAAATTCTGTGAAACTTCAATATAATCATCAATATTATCAGAATGAAGCACAATATTTATTATTGGAAATTGAAAAATAATGCACAAATAAACCGCTAAATGAAAGTTGAATTATCCGAGGTATCTTTAGAATGACAAAAGTGTGAGGGAACATCGGTTACAGTAAACGATTCTGTTTTCGCAGAACCACAGCTACTAGGATATTTTGAGCAGTTCCACAAAACTTTAGCCTCTGCCATAACGGATTTAATTTTTTTTAGACGAACTAGCTTATATATTTTGCAAGCCAAAATGCCTAAATTTATCGTTCAGATCAAGGCAAAATATTATATCAATAACTGTTACTTATTATGATTGTTTCAGTAACAACAGAGATCATTGTATTACTTGTCACTCTGATTTCAAAAAGATGTCCCACGGCAAACACTGTCGTTACAATTATTCGAGAAGAGTTTATTTCTTTCAAGATGATGCGTCTCATGGAAGAAATCATAATACAGGATTGATTGTAAAATTGAAATCAGTCGATCGTTTAACTGCCAGAGATGTGGGCAGATATTAATTATGATTCTACAAAATGAAAATTATGAACAAAACACGAAGATACTGCTGATGTTTACTTATTATTCGTTTTGTAGAAACAAAATTGATTAATATTAGTAATTATTGATTAATAATAGTAATAGACAACTCTAAATCCCGAAAAGTTGCGGACGCTAGACGGCGCTAACGTCGTACACACAGCGCATATACCGGGCAAATCCGATCCCGCACGGTCCGCGTCACGTCGGGGGCGGTTGTGGGATATGACTAATGATATGCGGTTAACATTCGCACAATATTCGATACGTAAATAAAAAACAGAGCGCGCACCGCGCACGGCCGGCGCTGTTGTGAGATAGGCGGACGCGTTAATGCAACACGTTAGGCGTTATTTTTAAAGTTTCCCCTTGTTTATTCCGTTATTATTCGTTATTTCCCTTATCCCCGCTATAAAATTTTTATAGTATCTGTGGTGTTGTTGTACCACGTTTGCCCCTTCCGATGCGTGTTAACTATCAGGTTAAAAATTAGAACTCCTTTTATAGATAAAAACTGGCTAAGTGAATGTCGGAGCATGCTCACTGTAAGGCGTTACTTCAGAGAAAAAAACATATGAAAAAACTACGTTATTACCTTTTTTCCATGTTTCCCGCACAAATGGATGTAAACACCTTAGTCGCCTATAACTAGAAAAAGAAGTAGGTATGTCAACTATTTACTCTTAAACTAGTATAAACTAAGGTGCACCATCAAAAGAGAGTATCTTCAAGGCACTTACATCCTTTTGTTGAGAAGCGCAGTTTTTCGGCACTAACCCAAAAACTATCTTACCATGTTCAAAATAATTTTTGCTGAATGTATTTATAAAGCGTTACCTTCGTTATATTTTTATATATTTTGGACATACGGGTTAAAAAATAAGGGGGGACAGGATTTCTGCAACTTCCGGAGCAATTACTTCCGAAATTATTCACGTAATCAGAAAAATTGCTTGGAAACCTTAAAGTTTTTAAAAGAATTGTAGAAAATGTGCCACACGCGGATGTTGCTGAATTTTTTTTTTTCAGCTTCTGTTACATGTATGAGTGCTTCCCAGAAATATTTATTTTTGTTATTTAACTAGGAAACTATGTAACAGCTTATACGAGACACCTATATTTCGAATTTCACCAATACACATCTTGTAGTTTTTGAGTAAAATGCCTGTGACATACGGACGGACGGACAGACGGACATGACAAAACCAGTTTATGCCATTTTGGCTCGGAACCCTAAAAAGTGTCGAATATAAAAAACTACGTGAAAATATTTTGATATAGGTTTTTATAACAAAATTTCCATCAACTTTGCAATGAATTACGTTAGATCGGACAAAACCGATTGCATAACAATTTTTTACGAAGATAGTGTTTCCAGTCAAAAAAATAACTATGTATTGTAAACATAAAAAATAAACGCCGTAAATGACGTAACTAGGAAACACATAGTTAAACAATCATTTTATGTTATACGATTTCATTTTTATTTATTATCGTACGACTCATAATCCGAAAGCATTTCTGTGAAAAATTTTTTTCACCTCTTGTCAGTAACCATTTTTATCGCTGTACTCTCTTTAATACCTACACGAGTATGAGAAAATTAATATGCCGTTATGCAAATAATTTTATGAAGAATAATTTTGTCAGCTTCAAAATATGAGTCAATGTAATAGAAACGGAAAAAAAAACCATCAATATAGTTTAGTAAACCGATCCCGTCAACTAGGAAAACTTAAACGCACGATCATTTGTGAAAAACCCTTTAATATAGCCTTTTACTATTAGTTTTAGAATTACGGCAAGTATAATAGTTTTATATTGGAAATGGCTGTTTAAATCCATGTCATTAAATTATAATTAATAAAAAAGTGGCGGCCTCTACAAAATTTACGACTCATAATACAAAAGTAATTGATAGTGCTTTTTCTTGTTTTTATAAATTATTTTTATTTGTTATTTATACATTCATTAGTAATTGAGTAATAAAACAATTTTATAACAAAAAAAATCTAGTTAAAAAAAAATATCTGCTATTTAATGACAAAACTTTTTTTATAAATCGAAACATATAGATTTTCTCCTGAATTGGGACAATTAAGAATCTTTAATGCAAAATATTACATTAACAAAAATACAATGACATAATTACAATTAAATCGCCATTAGTGTTCTCTTCCTTAGATATTTTAATATCTCTGGATTAAATATATCAAATTCCTGCTTCCATCGAACATCAAAGCAATCGAGTTAAGTGAGCCGTGCGCGAGGCCTATTTATTGAGAGGTCCCGGGCCGATTTATAAAATCAATATTACATCAACTGAGTATATACTGGGGGGACAGACTAAGGGAACCTATACGAAATTATTTACGAATTATTTCACTAAATAAATAAATATGTATGAAAAACGATTGATCGATAAACATTAACTGCGGAACTAATTCTCATGATCGTATAAGAATTTTTTATAAAAAATTGTGGGTCAGGCAAGAATGATGGTCAATCGTCATTCCTAAAACACCTTACGCGATAAAATTGAGAATAAAAAAAACAATATTTAGCAAAAACAGTCATTAGTAATATCGGAGTGCGATATAGCCCAGAGTGATCTGTTCAGTGTGATAAAGACAATTGTCGAACAATAAAATTCCAAACTAACAATAACGTAAACATAAGTTTTTGTTGACGATGGACAGTATAGACAGACAGTTTGTGTTAATTTTAACATTACTGCCGACTAAAGCGCAAGTGATATAATCATATATATATATATTAAAAAATTAACGAATGATGTCGTGGGAAACCAGGTAGGAACGAAGTTCCTTCGGCTAATGTAGAATCTACACAATTTGCAAAAAAAAAAATTGTGCTCAATTTTATGTAGGTTTTCTTGATTTTACTCCTAAATTTTGCTGATTAGTTTTTATTCAAGTACAGGAAAGTATTTAGGAAATTCAGTATTTTAGAAAATAAAATAATGACATATCTAAAAATATACGATTGTCGTGCCTGCGCACGTCTCATTTAACGGTTTTATTCCACGGACTTTTTCTTACGGTTTTATTCTACGGACTTTTTCTTACGGTTTTACTGTCACATTTTTTTCAGTTCGGTCGCGCAGCAAAATCCCTATCTCCTCCAAGCCCGCCGTAAGGAACTTCGTTCCAATTAGTATTTAAAATATATATACATATTTTAATATTTTGTTGGATTTAAAAATAAGTATTTACAATTTTGGAACATTAGTTTTGAGATGGGGCTCATGTGCTAAATTGAATGCAGTGTGACAGACATTGTGCATTTCTTTAATATTCTACAATAGTATAGCGCAATTCCGTATGAGATTTAATCGCATGAAATTATCACACGTCAGTCTCCTAGCCGAATATACAGTTAGCTTTTACATGCTATATACTACGTTATCCAAATATTCGTTATTTATTTGACGTGTTTGTGTGACAGTCAAACGCGAAAGAACGTTTTAGAACGAGCGCATTTCGTGGTGGTTTCCGTTGTGTTGCCAAGAGGTGCTAGAACGACTCACCATCCTCGTATTACAAATTAAAGCTTTGTCTTCTGTTTCGAAAAGCCTTTAAAGCCTTACTCGTTACATACACAAACGAGTTTTATATAGAAGGTAATACTAAAATGATATTATCTATGATTCCTTCATTGTCTATATGTACCACACCTTATTAAACCACAACATATAGTTGTATACTTTAGGTAACACTATATTCCTAAGTATGTATGACAACTGATTTAATTAACTGATTCTTTTTTCTTCATGCCAGCGATGCTATTCAATTGCCACTGCGCGCGCGCTGTGTCGCGGAAGATCAGCGTTGCAGAAAAGACCACTGCTACAATTTCTGCTGAGCGACAAGCTTTTTTGATGGTTGCATAATATTCCTACAATTCAGCTTAATTTAACATTTATATGTAGAAACATCAAAATATTTTTTTTTTCTTTCTTTCTAAAAACATATGCTAGTCCGCAATTAACCAATATAAATAATTTGCGGCTATATTTTGTAAGTCAACGAGAGAAATTCTTGCCAAAATCTTTGCCAATTTTTAATGTGAATCAAAATTAAACGCTTTACCAAAGGTCACAAGAATACATGTTGTCAATTCGTATTCTTACTCCCACTGTCTATAATCTTATACAATGTAGGTTTTTGTCCATAGCGTAAACCAGCTATACTGTTTATATATATTTTAATGACCGCCAAAAGCTATCAACATAATGATTATAATGAACGTATGTACATTACTTCGGGTCGCACACAACAACCGTTCAAAATCCGATCGTGAGAATACAAATCCTGACGGCATCAGGTCATCGTCATCTTTGATTTTTAATTTATACATATCGTATTGATGTTTTCGATCGATCAATAGTTTCCCGGTGAATGAACTATTTCCATTACATAAGCAGACTTAAAACGCTATTGCATTACAACTTCGAGCTTTTAAACACATTTTTTTTTGTATATTATTTTTTACAATAATATCGTTCATTTCAGTCTATTCCGGTATCGGAGACTGGTTCAAAATCGATGGCGACAAATAAACAGACAGACAACCGAAGTAAATAGTATATAATTATCAACTACGAAAACGATAGATACATTTTCATAGTTGATAAAATCTCTACACGATTACGTTTTCGAATACTAGATAGGTATAGTATTCCAAATACTCTGGCACAACATGCACTAAAATCCCGTGTAGATCAACAAAATATAAAAATGACGCATGTCGCATAACACCGTCCCGGCGGCATGCCGCAGGACGCGAACGTCGGTCGGCCCGTATCAATACGTGGCGGGAACATCGCGCTTCGTTTGCCTGTACCTACTGCAAGGGAGTGACGATACCTACTGCGTGTCAAACAATTCGTTTGTAAAATTTAACTATCAACGCGTAGTATTGAAATCTGCAAGGACCCGTCTGCGAGTCGAGAATGATGTCGAAGGGGTAGGTAGGTCGTGATCGAATATTACGTTCTGGAGTGGGGATGTTCATAGAAGTGATTTATTGTTTGATAATAACGAAATAGAACACGTCGACGTTTTGATTATTATTTAATGATTTTTAGAATTTTAATAATACGGGTTTATCGTGCCTTTCGTTGTGTCATGAGAAAATCTCGCCACCTTACTCGTAGTGGTCGCCGGGCATAAAAATTATGTCAAATACACAAAATAAGATATCATTTATGTACGTTCCCTAAGCGTAAATTGAAACAAGTCATAAAAAAGGTGCATTGCCTCTGATATTTTTAACATCTCCGGCAGTTCGATATCGGCCATTTTAGGAAAGACTTACAAATACGCAAGCAATAATATACAAATAAGGCTGGTTGTATTGTAAATTATACCCTTGTGCCATGGTAGTTCGCCTTTAAACTACAGAAAACAACGGACCAAGTTCGAGGCGAACTCGTGCATCGAATGGTTCCATACTATCATACACAATTATGATTGTACAAGATCCTTCGCGGGAGCGATCTAATTCGCACTTGGCCGGTTTTCATTTTTTTTTTCATTTTAGAGTTCGCACTATAATTGCAGCAAATCTGACACTTGCGGTATTACCGTTTTTACTGTACAACACAAACGAAAAAACTTTGAAAAAAATAAAACACGTTTCATATAACGGGACCACTCTTAATTCTTTACTTCTCTTTTTTTATTGCTTATTAGGATATCTGTGTAATAATACATATATGAAACTTGCACTGACAGCCTTTTAAAGGTAGAACAAAATACACAGCCTTTTAAAGTATAACAGACAGACACACAGAATGACGGAACAGATTTAGACTTTCCTACTGAACCTTAAAAACGAAAAGATTGAGTCGTATAAATTATGAACAAGACTTCATTGATCGATCGATATCTATTAAATTCCTATTAGTTTCATCACATAATTCCAGTTGGTCTACTGGAACCACAATAATAATAAAGGCAAATTTTACAGGCAGAGTATAAAAGTGGGAAAAATCGATACCGACGGGACCTAGCACGACGCCCTAGAAAATAGTTTATAGAACTATCCTGTTCATTCATCATTGTAATATGCGAAAAGGGCAATAATCCTATAGGGAAATTCTTCTCTGAGGCGTCATGCTGGGCCCGCCGAAACGTGCCCTAGATCGGATCCAGGTCGGAGAGCGGGTTACGTATCCGCTTTGGGTATGCATTTTCCAATCACCACGACCGTCGGCGCGAATTCCGGAATGGTCGTTTCGACGTATTTTTTTTTAATATTCGTATACCCGTTTTCCTTATTATTATTCACGATATTCGCGCGTACAAGCCGTAATAAATGTTTGCCCGGAATCTCGCCGCCGCGCTGCCGACTGTTGAGATGGGGGCAAACATACGATTGCCACTTCTTAGAACAGACGTTATGTAAGTTGCGTACATAAAAGATGTGGCCGCTTCGCCGACAGAGGACGCGACTCTCGGACGCGAGTGTGGGAGGCGAGAAGTTAACGGGGCGGCGACGTCACGATGTCACTCGCCGGCGACGTACGGACGTCGTCCGACAAAGAAGGGTGTGCCTCTTTTTAATGACTGTCATCAGTTAGCAGACAGGTGAGAATTTATTTTAAGTAAGCAATTCGGAATACAGTGTAGACGAGGATTTTTTTTCTCATTAGTGTATTTACCTACTTGAGAAAGAATAGGCTATAAGCTTTTTAAACGATTACCGAAATAAATCAAAATAAGAAACATTACAATTGCCAATTACGTACAGAAAAACAGACAGACAGTTTATATATATATATACATATATAGATGGATAGAGAAAGAGGAAGAGAGGAGATACAGAGAGCATTAGAAAACTATGACGTCACTACATTATAGCGCTATACGAAATACCTAACGTGCTAAACGCCGTTATACAAGAGTGGGATGACAATGAATCACTTCAGATTACGATTTGATTGTCTTTCTTTACCGATTTTAATTCCGATTTCGCTCTTCGTTACCGAATCTAATCGAGTGGCGTAGTGTTTTGATAATACATAAAACAGGTTTTCACTCGACAGCAATATTTTACACCGTGCCAACGACACAGCTATGTATATAAAAATGGGCTATCAGAGATTGTAGCGAAAGGCATGCCTCTGACGACGCGACATTAAATATTATAATTCGTATACATATTTGAACGTGACACGGTAATCGGCGCGCGCGAAAGTAGAGTTTTAAAGCGCGATCTTTATGTATTTAACGCTGTGTACATTTGAGACGGAAATAGACGCCATATCTATAAATAACAAAATACATCTTACATAATTTCGTAGAATTCATGTCGAAAAAAAAATCCCCAAATTATGTTAAAAACATTTCTCGGCAAAGTTAAAACGGTATTTTCTGGTGTCGTTGTATTTATTTGTCTTGTAGATTTGACATTCTTTTTTTTTTGACATTAAAAATTTCTTTTCCGCATTTTACAAATGTATTTTAAAGGACTATTTGGGAATTTTCTACCTCACAAAAATATTATTTTTCAGGAGATATATAGCGTTACTATAAGATTGATATTCAAAAATAATTAATTTAATGTGATTCATCATCCATCGAAAGGAACACGCAATACGACAACTTGTTCTTTCTAGGAAAAATGACGAAATAAGACTAAGGATTATTTTTTATTATAAACCCACGCCTATTTCTCGGAGAGGAAGGCAGAGATTCCACATTTTTAATTCTTACTTCTTTACAAAGTTAAAATCTTTCTACATTTCTATTATTTTACAGTCATCCACCAATCGTTTCATGCAAGCTCGTCGGTTTCGGGTTGTTACAATTTCGCCCTTCGTTATTACACCACCAACTTGGTCCAAATAGGGTTTTCTAGGGCGATCCCTGCCGGCCTTTCCATCACACACATTCGTTCTATAAATTTGTTTAGTCACAGTCCGCTTTCATTCATTATTTCCACAATGCCTGAACCCTCGCAGCATACCGATTTCTACTCGAGTCACACCGCTGTTTCTAGGTATATCTTTCAAAGACACCACACGTACTTGTTATGCAGGAATCGCATGTCTACCACATTCATTCTGCTTTCATTTTTTTTCTGCCATAAGCCTACTTTCACTATCGCACATAAGCCTAAAGATCAGTGCCCTATTTATGGATAGCCAAACGGCCTTATCGTTTGGCTATACATAAAACCGGAAAGCCAAACTTTCGCTATTCGTGATAGCAAGCAAGGCCCCATTCACTTATTTCCCGCATTCACTTCCCCCTCCAATATCCTGTTTACCGCCGTGATTGTAAAAAAAAATGGCAATATTTATTGCGTTTTATTGAATTGATTCTTCGTTCTAACACATGGGCATAGATTTGTGTTCGCATAATCGATAACAACGAGGATGTCACAATTGGTATTCAGTTGTCCGACGCGTAAATATTTTTCGATTTTATGCGCTTACGCTACTTGACTCTGAGCAGATACTGCATGGAACGCAACATACATTTCCCACATCACACACAAAAACAACTGACGCGTATTTTGAGAGGAGACGCACTCCGCGGCTTACAAAAGGTCAGGCCTTCCACTGTTTAAAATAATTTCCGATCCTCGCCTCAACAAAAAAAACAACACGTCAAATAATGCGGCGGCGGTGATTTGAATAAGGGCGGTTTTAATATAATTACAGCCGTCACGGCATGCGACGTTCGACATGAATGCTCATAAACATTACTTTTATCTGTTTTACATGTTAAAGGACGCAGAATAACGCGCGCACGAGCGTGTGTTTTTTGCTGTTTTGGAGGTGAATGAGTATTATGTGGCCGTAAGTTTCAATAAGATCTAGTATATAATATTTGCATTATATTCATCGCACAGGGCACACCGAATAAGTGCACATCACACAGAGAACTTACACGACGCAAGTTTTATGGTCGGTCTTAGGCGGCGGAGTAAAAATTACGATAATACACCGGGTTCGGTGTGTTAATAAAATTTCGGGGGCTAACTGATCGTGTTGACGGATCGTTTTACTAAGAAAACGTATTAAGTACTGTTATGTCGATATGTAGATATCATAATTGAATAAAATTGGCATATCATATGATAAATGATAAATATACTCGAATTTAATTAAATGGAAACTGGGATGAAATTTTTTATTACAACAAAATCTCATTGCGCATTATGTTGTTATACACATGTCACAAATTTTTGTCCGCAGATCCGCACGCACCAATAAAGGATCGATACCTTAATATAATTTATGGCAACAAATGTCTATGAAATAACCATCAAAACAACAAAAACTTAGGAAAAAAAACTAGAAGTGGTTGTAAAAAATATTAATTAAAATTTAATCCGCAATTATAATAAAAGAAAATAATTGCAAGATTTTTGATTAATTCATTTCTCAGAACGCATTACTAACTCTGATATAAGACCATTAACCATCACATGATACTGCATTCATCGTGTCCTAAATGTTACATTCCGGTAGCGAAATTGGGTAATACGTGAACGTTTCACCGAGAAATTAAAACGACCGTTTATTTATCTGCCTTCCAGCTCGTAAAACTGTAGGCATGGTATGTGTAACTAAAGCAATATATTTAGAAAAGTTATTTCGCAACAGTTGCCAAATCCTCACATACGTTACATACATTCCGTCTAGGCTAGAAACATCAACGCGCGAAAACTGGTAGCAGATAGAACGAGCGGTATCTACGAGGGCCGTTCAACGTATTGAAGTACAAAGCTTTTCTACATTTTAAATACAGGTCATATACACAACGGGCAAAAAAAAAAGTAAAAGAAAACATTTATTTTAGAACATCGCGTTGTTACTAAATTCTAAAACAGATAAGATAGAAGCCGAGAATACATTAAAGAGAAAATGGATGCTGTTTTTGAGAGTCTGCCTCTTCGTCATCTACTTTTGTAAAGTGTTGAACTTAAAGGAGGGAGGCAGAGCATCGAAGACGATCCTCGTGTCGCTTGGTCTGGAGAAGCCCTTTCAAAGAAAGTTGTAGGAAAAGTGACGAAGAATCAGAAGACTGTCGAGTGAAGATCAAATCGATAAGTGATAGGTTCGGTCTTTGTGTTGGTGCCGTGTTGGCACAACACCATTCATGACCAACCTTGTACATCAAAAGTAACCGCGAGGTACATCGAAGGTGACGCTGCATCAAAGGCGTTCGCAGTTTTGGAGCTATATGCGAAAAATTCAGACGCAGTCTTAAAAAGATTTGTTACTGGAGATAGAATCTAGGTTCAGCATTATGAAACCAAGCTAACAATGCAGTATCATATTAGAGGAGCAGCTGAACCAGAGGAATTCAAGATCGTTCCTTCTGCTGGAAAGGTCGTGAAGAACACCTTTTACGACTGTCTGCAATATCCCTTATATTTCTGACAGAATATAAAGAAAAAAACGTCAGTATCACGAAGACCATGCCAATATTCTGTTGTAATTGAAATCAAAAATTTAAAAAAATAAAGAGGAAATCGGCCAATGGCGCGCTGCTTCTGTCTAATAATGGTTTAGTTCACACCGTTCAAGCTGCAAAGGTTGCTGCGTGTGATTACGGGTTCAGTCATGGAGCACTGGCTGCACAGTCCAGACTTGGCCCCCGGTGACTACTTATTATCGTCGAACCCGAAAAATGATATCCAATGATATTGATATGCTGACGACGATCGCGGCTGCCGCCAAACATTATGACAAACGGTCTTAGATGTGTTCAAATAAAAAATTGGCAGATCTAATAAATACGCACCAGTAAGGGAGACCATTTTGAAAAAGATTAAAATTATATCTGCATTTTTTTGTCGTCATATCTTTATCCAGATTTTATTTAATACCCTTGGTTATCTGTGACGGACCACCCGCACGCTTATGGCCCGTTTTTGGTTTTTTTTCTGATCGCTTCACTATTTCGCAGGAACGGCAACTTACATCGTCGAAGTAATACCTCTGAACACTAGGTGTCTGTAGAGGTGCAGAGCTTCACTCCCAATATGTCTACACGTATGCTATATACTATAGTAGACTGTATACTAGTGCAGTAGTGCAGGAAGGTGCTGTACTGAGTATCTGCAGGCAGAATGCAGCATGCAGCTGCATTCTTATACTACTTTTTGCTATTCTCGGATTCGTCCTGCAGAGAGCGACCAAATAGATGGGTCTAATTTAGACCAATTAAATCGAAGCGGTCCGGATCTCAAAATCTGTCCTCGATGTGAAGCTGTACCGTCAGGACAGTTATGGTATTTTCTGACATCGAACCCGGACCGTACAACAAAACGGGCGCCGCTATCTGTCACGTGATCGGCCCTCTGAAGAATTACCGAGGTACTAAAGTGCATACATGTTAAATGCATTTCGGAACTGAAACTCAAACAAACTCATATCTTTATTTACAAATTAAGTTATATGTACAAAACTATATTAAAATGTACACTTCACTATAAATTGCACCAAAAAGCCATGTTTTCCTATTTGCGAATCACATGTTCGTAATTCGTCTATACGAATTATATGGACTAAAAATAAGAAAGTATGTTCACGCCGTGTGTACGTCTGGGTGCGCTGGAATGTTTTCGTCGCGAATAGCATCAATTTCGTTTTTAAAAATCCGTACCTTTAAATTAAATAAATTAATTTTGAATATGAGCGTCACTTTTACATTATAAAAAAAATTAAAAAAGAATTGCAAAACTACCATGTAACATTATCAAATGAAAGAGGAAAGGGCTTATCGTGAGAGTCTCGATGTTTTTTTTTTGTAATTTTAAAGTAGTTCGAAAATTATTTAAGAAAGTGAATGAAAATTGATCAATCCCCCTTATCTCCGAAACAACTGCGTCAAAGATTTTGAAAAAACAACAAAAAAAAATTATTTACTTACAGATTTCAGGAAAACCTATAATATTTATAGTTTACTTCGTTTCGGTTCGTCTTGTGTAAACTGACACTCGCTATGTACGTGAGTGCATCCTTTTTGATTTAAGACGATGTCATCATTGATAATAAAAGAGATATTATTTTCATTGTTATACAAATCGAAATCGGAATAAATCTTATTGATAAACAGTACAATGCACAAAACTCTGCCGCTCTGAATTAGCTGCGAATGATATACTGCACGGGTATTACGCTATCCCCGACCCTTCCTTCTTCTCCGCCGCGTTCCTATTTTACGCCATTGCGACGCTTTCGTGACGAACTTCACAGCGGCAAAATTTCATGTGTTGTATTATACAACTGTAAAAAATAAAACAGTGATAGTGCAAATGGTCAGTGAACACGCCCATTTTTCGCAAGACAGCAGAAATTCGAGCCTTGGGAGGAGATTGTCGGATCAAGTGGAAATTTTCACGAGACAATTTTTAAATATGAAATTTTCGTGAATTTCCGTATACAGAATGACAAAACATACCAAGTGATGGATAGAATACGTATTCTCACTCTCCTATGTAAATTTAAAATAATATCTATTTAGAGGTTGTGATTTTTTAATAAGTATGAGAATATACTTATAATAATCAAAACGTATAACGTGAAACTTTAAAGCGTTTCAATCTGGATTAAAAGGACCATTGGAGGACACCAGTAGGGCGACTGTTAGTCGTGATCTCATTAAAACAAGGTGTTACTCATCATATTGATCTTCTAAATTTAACGTGTGACAGTTATTGTCGTGTGCTAGGGTGTATCTGTTGCATGTCACATGAAAGCCGTTTGACAATTACTACAGCTTGGAAAGTTAAAATACCGAATTAATGTTTTCCTTTAACATTTATCATTTCGTGTTAAATGAAAAATGGCAAACGAACACGCTGATTCAGTATTGATTATTAAGTTTATTCTATAAAATTTATATTCTACTTTAGTAATATCTCTTTAAAGAATGTCTAATGTACAATTTCCACATGGCCCGACAATCGCTTCCCTGGCCTCCGCCACTATCTTTAAACACGCGTGCTGCGGTTTATTAATCGAAAATGGAGTAGAAGACCAAAATCCAGTAAGACAGCCGTAATTATTTAACATGCCAATCATTCACTTTCGAACGCTCATATTCAGTGACTGAAATAACTGAAGACTGGTGATAGAAACCATAGGAAACAAGTTCTGGGGGTAAATTATAAACAATCAGTTTGAACTGAACAGACGACGCGTTCACGACGGGCGAGTTGGCGTGGACCCGAAATCGGACGTGACGCTCGGTTCTCGAACACGAGAGATGGTTGTTGCCTTTATAAAGGAGCTACAAAACCTTCGCTGTGCGTTAGCGAAGATTTTTCTTTTCAATTACTCGCCAATGCGAAAACGTATCTCTTGTTGAGTGCATTCTTCTCTCGAGGTGATCATATTGCGCAACATTGTCTCTACTCAATTGCGACGATGTTCGCATAGTGTTAGGGAAGGGGCACTAAAAATGTGGGTCGGTCACCCTTTGTTTGTTTCTCAGAGAATATTACGATATGTAAGGCCATCGAACCTCCCATAGAGCTTGTCCTTTCGCCACGCCGACCTCATCGACTCCTGCATGACTATCGCGATTTAAATAGAATAACCAAACGTGAGACAGATATTTTAATAAATAAAACAATGGCATGGAAACGCCTATAACATACATACAGTACATTGTTTGTAAAAAATAAATGTGTATTTAAATCAGTGTTGTCTATCACAGAGAGGGTTTTATTTCATAACGAATAATTCGGTCGGTTTACTCAATTCTCACAGTCTTAATTGATACTATAATTGTCATAAATAATTGCTCAATACACAGACAAGAGAGGCGGCAGTGGAGCGATCAACTTGTTGCCCTCGAATTAGAAAGTACCGAATTCGAGTCCTGTCTACAGGCGAGTAGACCGATGACTTCATCAAATTGATCGCCTGTTTCATGCCTCGCACACATTAACGTTCAGGACGTCCAGTCTCGACATCGGCGATGACGAGCATTAACAGACCTTAACACGCATTGCGCCGGCGCAGAGTACTAAAAGTGCTCCTGCAACCATACAAATGCTTTGCTAATAATTACCTCTCATCGACGCTAAAGCGAACTTTCGCATCTGGTCGAAGTCGAGCAATCCCAATATTGTGAATACACAGCATTGGTGAGTATTGTCTTGTATACGAATTGTTATCGCAAGCGCGGCAACAATGTTCACAGTAGGCGCATAAACACCCACAACAATGGGACGATTGCAAAAACGTATAGCGTCGGCGCAAGAGTGAATTGCTATTGCCGTTTTTTAAGCCGGTAGATTAACGTAGGCCGCCTATTCCTACAAATTATTATACGTTTTATATCGGAATTTTAAACTGTGATCTTCATTAATGCAGGACCCTCTGGAAAATTGTTTAATAATTTTATACGAAACTTGTATATTGATTTATCAACTTTAAAATTGGGAATTTTAATAACTGATATTCAAAAAGATAATTAATATTCGAAAGCACCTAAGTGACAATAATTTATTTTTTTCTTAACAAGTTTTATTCAAAAACATATACATATTCTATTGTGTGGAGTGTTAATTCGCCAAAATCCGTAATTAGTAGTTTGCCGGTAACATGCATTAACACGCAGCACGCGATCCATCACTGGCGCTCGAATCTGTTCTTTCACTACGAATCCCTATCCAATAAATAGAATATTGGTTCGACAAGATTCCTGAGGATGTGCTGATCTGGCACAAAACGTACGTAGAAATAAAAGCATAACTATTCAACAGACTAAGATAAATAAAATATTAAGTATTGCTTAGGTGTTCGATATCTGTCAATCGTCTCGAATGAATATTCAATTAACTGTATAGGAATTCCTAGTAGAACAGATTCAAGGGTCAACGGTGAATTGCATGCTGCATATTAATACACGTTGCAGGCAAGCGTCTAACATATTATACACATAGTGAGAAATGTAGCACTATACTTTCTTGTAAATCATTTCGATATGATTACTCATGCTTCGTAACATACGTATTATGAATTGAATCACATCCCAGTTCGAGTTATACAGCACATCCCAATTCGATCATTGCCTATCAAATGCAAAATAACATAGAAAAATCACAAAACCCAATAGCAACCGGATATAGCGCTAATGCTGAAACAGACGCGTACGTAGGTACAGACCAAAAATAAAATGATTAATATTGTTTACGCACTATACTAACAACAAACATATTTGTTGTTGTTGTATTAACGATCCTCGTTTTTCACACTCCATATCTATGCCAATCGAAGCGATTAAAAGATAATATCGATGTCATTATAGTTAACGTATGACGACAAAAGGCGCGATGACGTCCTCGTTCATACACGCGCGGCCTGACCGCGTACCAACTCTAGTTGGCCGTGTTACGAATGGTCTATGATATCAAGTGACTTTGATATATGTAACGCGGTCGTGTTTCGATAATTTTTATTTTTATTATTCCGTACCTTCCTACCGTACCGTACCTACCTGGTAGGTATCCTTCGTCCGCCTGTCTGGCTGCCTATCGAGACCCTTTTTCTTGAGAAGAACGCGTTAAGGTATCAAGTTCAAATTAATGTCAAATACATAGATCTGCGGTCCCTTGAAGCTGTAAAATATTAAGCTTCTAAGTCAACGTAATAAAAAATATGGCCATTTTGTTGCATTTTTTGACACTCAAATAAATCAAAATCCATAGTGTACTTTCTCCTCTTAAGTAGTAAATTCATATAACAATTATAACAATTGTAAATTTATATTATAATGACGCATTTTAAGAGTTGAGTATAATCTATGAAATAAAGAGATTTTGGAATTGGAATTTAAGATTTTCCTAAATCCGAATATTTATACTTTTTCGAAAGTTCTTTGAAAAAAAAATCAAAAATTCCGAAATTCCCGGATTGATACCTACATCGGTATCGAAAAAAAGGCAAAAATCGTCAAGACTTGATGGATGAACTACCTACATACATAATTAACTTTGTACCGAACTCTCAGCGAGTAAATCCCATTCGCACTTGTCAATAGTTTTTTTATTTAAAAAATAATGTAAATTTAGATGCACGGCTAGAAAAAAAAAAGAAATTGACCTTTCATTAATCACTAATCACTAAATTTAATGCTCTCGCATTCCGGTGGAAAGTGTTGTTCTCACAGGCATTTTTATGTATTCTATAGCGTGTATAATTTGAAATATACCGATGATGTTAATATCTCAGTAATTACATTTTCGTTTCATTATCGAATATATTTTTATGGGTGATCTTTTTTACTTTCTTACTCATATTCTAATTCTATAATTTCAAATTACACCTAAAACAGTTTTCATTCACTATCCGAAGGTCATGTAAAATTTCGTATACTTACGTCAACGATATCACAAAAAAAAAGGGCGTGCCGCCATTAAAAAATAACTAGATATTCAAATAGTCTCATAAATTTTCCAAATTCGATTTATAACAATAAAATGAAATTTATTGAGTAACGCAATCGAAGAGTTCAAACAGATATTTCATCCCTATTTTATAACATTAATTTTAATATCCTTATTTATTTTAAATCTGTTCGTGTGTATTTTATGTTTACAGACGAGTGGAAAGTCCGCAAGGCATCGAACACGTACCCAGTATAGAATCGTATACAAAAATTTTTCAACGCGCAAAGCACAAAATAATGTATGAAGGTGAAGGCGACCATAATTTATCATCACGCAACGCATCAATCAAGATTCTACCTGTGTACCGTTGCGTGTTTATATTTCAAATTAGTATGTACAGTGTTATTTTTGTTTTATTGTTATTGTGTAGATGAATTTATAAAAAAAAATAACAATAATAATATTTTAGTATAAACATACAAACTCGGTTTTCCTAATTTCAGAAAACGACTATCGATATCCAAGTGCAAAATTAAAATATTGTATAACGCGGCTCACTAGACGAGTGCACGTCACTTTCCAACCGCGAGGTACCAGGTTCCATCCTCTGACCACTTGTGAATTGAACAATGAACAATTTGAACTTGACAATAACACACGCTCCGCGCCTCGAGGGCACGTCAACCCTTCGGCCCCGGCAGTCCTCAGCGCCCTCCGGCCCGCACCGAGCTAGAGCGGAGGATTTAGGTTCAAGGCCCGTATTAATAAACGTCACTCACGACGCGCCCTCTCAAGAAGTAACGTGGGAACGAGACATATATATTATTTTCCATAGCGAAACACAATATAACTGTTTCTGTCTTTCCACTCTCAAGATGGAACGCCGCACTTAAGTGTGCTTTACTAATACAACCCCAAGTCCCTCGACATGGAGTACAAAGATTAAAGCTACTGTTACACATGCTGATTACTAGCACGAAAGCATGCCACTATTGAGCAATTGCTACTTAGTAGTATGTGTGTCGAAACATTGCTAATAATGAGCATGCTCATTTTGAGTTTGCTCAAAAATCAACGGTCGTGCGATTTTTGGGCATGCTACCTGCAGCGCGGGTGGAGGGGGGCGTGCTTTTAGCGCGTGTGAACAGGTTTGCCTATTGAGCATGCTAGTATCGATCAGTCGTTCGCAACAGGTGCGTGTGCACCATCTTCACGCAAAATGTCTCGCGGGGCGACGAAAAACGCTCAAATTTGTAAATTTATACCGAAATCCGTGTGTGGAATGATCGCATACCGCGTATAAAATTAATGTTGATCGAATAATGCGTCATTATTAACGAAAGGAGGTTCCAGAATTGTCTGAATTGCCAAAATTTGTTTACAAACCATCCGCGGCATGGTTTCATGAAATGAATTCTTGCCACCAGCGAGTACAAAACTACTTCTACGGAAATTGAGTTTCAGTTTTAATAATAAAATTCTACTGTGGTGAACATAATTGTTTAATATCATAGAACAAGTACAGCATGTTTTATTGATTAATTTATATCAAGGCAGAAGAATTAAATGACGATGGTGAATTTATAGGGTCTCTGCCGTTTCACCAAAATATTTTGGTCAAATGTTTCATTGCCAAATTTTCGTTCCCAAATAATAATTTTCTCCGAAACCATATTTTTTCAGACTTTCATAAAACAAACCTAACCTACTGTATTCTATAAAACCATAACAAAATACACTGAGATTTTTTTGTTTCGGAGGTTTGGAAATGAAACATTTGGCAAATGAAACATTTGACCAAAATATTTTGCGAAACGGCAGGATCCCAATTTATATCATATGACCTTGCCACGGTACCGCCTCTATAGTTTCAAAGAGCTGCGCATAGGTGTTTCTTATTGCTTCTGCCCGTCGAAAGCGTGGTTATTGTAGCGTGTAGGTGATAAGCCTTCAAAACTTGCCGCATTTGTGCCCTCCATGCTCCTGGTACCACAACACCTTGTTGTATATCTTCGAAGTCTACGCATCTTTGCGTGATGTACATATCTGATGTTTTCCGAAGCCAATTGTGTAAAGCGCAGGCAGCTAATGTAATTGGATCAATTTTTTTGGGGGTCATATCGATGGCATTAATAAGAACTCGAAATCTAGTTACTAAAATACCAAACGCATTTTCAACGATTCGTCGGGCTCTTGATAAACGGTAGTTAAATATTTTTTCTCTACGCGTTGGGGTTGTTTGATATGGCTTCATAAGATATGTCTTTAGAGGAAAAGCTGCGTCTGCCACAATAACCGATTGGTCCGGTAAATTGAGAGTATTGTTTTCCATAGCTTGTGCCAAATTAGATTTTTGATAAACACCTCCATCAGAAGCTCTTCCATTAGTTCCAACGTTTATGTATGAAAAACAATAGTCATCATCTACTAATGCCAGAAGTATAATGCTATTGGCGCCTTGTAGTTATAGTAGTCAGAAGTATCATCAGGAGCGAATATATTTATGTGTTTCCCATCTAACGCTCCAACACATCCTGGAAAGTTCCATTTTGTACGAAAACCATGCTCGATGCGTATCCAGTCTTCACGGCTTGGAATCTGTAAAAAAAAACTTTATTACATTACAGTACACTATTATGTTGCAGGATTCAGACCAGTCTTCGCAGCATTCGGACGTGTCTTTGCAGCGTCCGGAAAATTCAACTACGCCAGAGAATGTAATGTCACCACCTTCGACGATCCCAGAAGACAGACCTCAATCACGCTCATCTAGTCAATCTAGTGTCACATGGACACGACGTAAAAGAAGAGCTCCACAGGAGGAGCCAATGAATGATGCACTCAACCGGTTGGAAAACATAAGTTCTGCGATAATACACAAACTCAAATCCAGAACATTTTGACTACAGCAAGACGTCGCCATCTGTTATCTGCCGTGACAGAAACAAGCTCTGCTTTAAGCGCAGCTTCACAAACAGGCACACAATTTTACACACTTCCTGATAACAACAGCGTTGATTTGTTGCATCAAGCATGGCAGTCTTCTTAAACCTAGTTATTACTCAATATGTTCAAATGTTGTTGATTACTTTTTTGATTATCTAATACTTAATTCATATAAGTGTATAAAAGAGTTAATTATTTCTTAATAAATGTTTAAATGTTGTTGATTACTACTTAATACAAATAAAAAAAATTGTACCTATATATAGTTACTATGGCATCGTATATGTTTAAACATTACTGTTTTTTTTAATAAATGCCTTATGTCTACTATCAACGTTTTACTTACCCTTATATAATCCTTCAAAGCACTGTATATTGCTTCACAAACTTCAGGTAGAAATATCGATATAGTAGATCTTCCAACCCTGTAAAGTGCTTCCAATGTATGTAAAGAGTCTCCAGTTGCTAGATATGTTAATGTCACTTCCAACTTCACTTTAGCTGGGATAGCATTTCGCATGTGTGTATCTTGTTTCTGTATAGCGCTTTCAACTTGAGAGTAAAAGTCAAATTGATGCGGTAGCATCCTCAAATGGTTTTTGTAACCCGCAGCATCTTCTACTCGCATTTCTGTAAGCAATTGCGCACTTGCTCCTAAGTCCTGTCTTCTAGATATCCAATCACGAACCCAAATCTTTCTCTTTCTTTTCTTTTTTGCCGAGCTGATATAAGCTTCTGGATGCATTGCATCGCCAGCAAAAGGATGATCTTATTCAGCTCCATACGGATAGCTGTTTGATTGTCCATGGCTTTGTTTGAACTGACAGAGAGTGAGAGAGCATGCTATAAAATGGCATGTGTATTGGAGTGTTTGCTTTGAGCATGCTAATTCAGGAGCATACTTAAAACTAGCATGACTATTGCTAGCAAATGTAAACTGCTCATAAGCATGCTCATATTGAGCATACTCAATAGCATGCTTTTTAGCATGCTATTTTAGAGCATGTGTAACAGTAGCTTAAGTCTCTCGGCGGTGTGTTAAGTCTCTCGGCGGTGTGGTGATTGAAACTCGATACCCGAACTATTTGATTTATATTAGGTAAGATTTTATCAGGAGCCAAGTAACTACTAACTAGAAAGTAGTGAAGTATGCACATTTAGCAAATATAACATCGGCTTATAACAACTATGTAATATTAAGCTATAACGACAAAGCGGTATACACACTCACGAAGAGCTCGTAGAGATGAAATCTCATCCCGCCGCGATTCGACCTTGAGTACAATAAATAAACAAAGACAATTACCGGACGCTACAACAAAGCGCCAACGGAAACTTGGATATAAAATATACACCTAGATTTAAGTTTTATAAGTAAATACTAATGTCAATTATCAGTGCAATCGTTTATGTTGCGTAAACAGGTAACGCTAATATTTGTAATACAAATACGAGAATTTTCAGCAATACCGCAAAACAGTCGATCCACTACTGAGCTGAGCGGATCATGATCGCTCCCGCGAATAGTGAAGGTACACATGATTACGTACATGGACTATTCGCAAAACCTGGGTAGTTCGAGGGTGACATAAGATCTGCGATCATAGGAAACTTGTGTGCTGCAGGCGGACATTATGGGTGCGAGTGCTTTTACAATAAGAAATTTTAAAATAATTAAAAACCAAGTTGAATACAAAGCTAGTATTGTCAATGGTTGCGATCATGTATCAATAAAATTAATTTTTTGTATTATCGATTAGTCAGAATTATCTAAATCGATTAATATTTAATTAAAAAAAGGTATAAATTACTGTCAAAATAGTTTAATAACCGCGTCGCCCGCTTCCTTTGGCAGTCGCGTTCTCGAGGATTTCCACTTAGTACTACAATCGGATTTTCTGTACCGTATATAAATACTGAATAAATAGTAATTTTTTGGTTTTCACTATTTGACTGAAGAAAAAAAAACCTGCGAAATACAAATGGAATTATTGCTATGCCAAAACTATTCAGGTCACACCGAGGTATCAAAAGAAAGTTTTAACTTTAAAGCCTAAAAATGAATTTTTTTTTTAAGGGCCAAGACAAAAATCGTTACTTGTAATATGACGAACGTACGATTTAGATACGTAAATGGGCCGCATTTTATTTCCGGCATTGACCTTAATACCTTATTACGACAAAAAAAAAATTATATATTGTAGAGAATACAATTTACAAAAAGAATGGATTTCAGACTAGATGAATCACGATGAAGGATCTTTAAATGAAAATGGGTAATTATTATCTTTTTTATTTACTTTTAATAATTTAATAAGTATATATAAATACATATTAATGCTTTCATTAATAAATAGTATCTAAATTCTGTATAAAACAAACAGATCGCGGTCGGTTTCATGAAGTTTACGTACGATGTATATTTTCGCACGGTGTACCCAGACTCGAAAGTCCGCACAAAATAACCCGATGTTTACGTTCCGTTGGAGCGTTTTTAAACCGAGAACTGGTACTTGTTTACATACATAAATATATGTACATCTATATGTTTCAAATGTACATAGGTCTATATGTATTTTAAAGAGGTGGCGGCGAAGTAGTCAAGAGCTTCGTTTGGAACTCGAGTTTTTAGCTTTTGAGCCAAATGAAACAGTCCGCACCGTGACTCGATCACCACGTTAAGCCACCGGTGCCGGATGGTCCACTCGAGGGATCGCCCGACGTTCGAAGATTAACCAAAAGACCCCAGCACCTCCATCGGATATAGAAAGGGTACAAGCCTGTGTGAGAAAACGAAATCTGTTAAAAACATTGACAAAGTTCGTAGAGCACCTACTACCTGCATATTTTGTGTGTGCAGTTATTTCTAAACACGGCCCGGTAAAAATAGACGTCACCTTCTTAATAGTTCTTATGGTAGTGGAGTACCACCGTAAATATATACTAGCAAAATTTACATGAAAAACTACCAAGATTTTCATGCAGCTATTGGATTGGTACAGTACAACGCACGAAACTCTGCCGCTATGAAATTAGTCACGACAGCGTCGCAATTGCTTAAAATTGGCACGCGGGAGAGAAGAAGAAAGAGTCGGGGAGCGTTAAACCTGCGCATTGCATCATTCGCAGGCAATTCAGAGCGGCAGAGTTTCGTGCATTGTACTTGTAAGTAATAAATTCCACATAAAATGGATTAATAAAATTCACTATCACCGCAACCATTAGAAACGTAATTATACACGACTATCGTCAATCTGTAGATATGATCAAACTATAGGACCGTCGTGTCTGTACATGGAAAACAGGCGTCCGAAAATGATCGCGGGCGAGTGGAGTGTGTGACGGCATAGAACAGGACTATTTTTTAAAAACATAGTCGGTTTTCGAATGCTCACGCGGGTTCCCGCAGGTGACCTGGGCGTAGCGAGATATAATCTCATCAAAATCGGATCACGGGTTGATTGATTACTTTTTAGGAATAAATTCCACGCATTCAAAACTACAGACGTAACTAGGACACACACACGCACACTCACACACACATATATAATTTTTATAATTATATATATATAATTTTTCCTGACAGTGCATAATAAATTAGGAGGTGCAGGACGAGGCAAGGATTCCTCTGTCGACATTCACAAGCGTCATTATTCCTCTACTAAGAGTATTGCCTTGATTTTTGTGTTTGCATCTTCGGACCTCCGTCAGCCTTTGTTCATCGTACACAGCGGTCAATGTCGGCTCGCGAGATACAAGGCCGATAAACATATACTTTTTTTTTTTGTATTCATAACTTATGACCGATGAACGTACGTTTGCAAGATATGATTTGTAGTGTCATATTTTTCTGTCGAGTTTCACGCGTAAACCGCGCACGTACTACGTTCGTTTCCATAGGTCGTACATCACGCGCCGTGGTCAGGACGGTCGCGCCGTCACGTTAACGTGCCGGCAACGCAAACACGCCCTCGACCGAAATAATGTAAAACCGTAATTTAAACTGCACATACACACACGCGCGCGCGCGCGTCGCGTTGTCCGAACGAAAAGTTCGCACACCTAAACATGTAATACACGCAGTGATAAAACCGACGAAATCGCCCACATAAATATAGAGCTTGGGATTAATGTTGATGCCGTTATTTATCACTCAGCGGCGCGTGCGCCGGCGCCGCTCCAAGCGGCATCGTGTACATACATACTTAACAGTCACCTGTGACAACTTTCAATGGATGCCTATGTAGACGTGTAAATATTAATGTTTAGTGTAAACAATATCGGAGAAATATACTAAAAAAATTTAGAAATGGGCTAAGAGCTTCTTCCACCATCTTCTTTTAAACTGACATTAATTTTGCATTCCACGTCTTCCTTATAACGGTTGTTCGGGTTAAAACCCATTAAAAAGAAGACGTGGAACGTAAATTTTATTTTGAAAGCGACTCTTTATCAAAAGCCAGTTTAAAAGATGGTAGAACAAGCTCCAAATGTCCATTATATTACAAGGACCTTAAACTTCGTTAAAAAGTAACCAAATTGCAAGCCGTCAAAATAATTCCACGCGCTTTGTCATGACGCGCTTTGTATCTTGTAGGTTAAATTATTCTAAAATAAATTAGATTACAGAAAGTTAGATTAAATTCTACATCACGGTCTAATCTTACTTCACTAACTAACTGGATACTCTAGGGTCCTCAGGACGTCGTCCAGTGAAACGGTAAAACGCCTGGGTGAAAATAGGCATTCAGGTTTTTTTGTTCATATCACATAAGCGACGTCTGTTTTCTAAAATAAGCCGTGATGCCATTGGCTAGGATTACAATAACGCCATTTCTTAATATGCTATATAGAACAGCGTTCAAAAATGCAATAATAGAAATTACACGAATACGAAGTCGCGGTCAACGCCTAGCTTGTTATGAAATTATGGCCCAAGACAAAGCCGAAGGCTGAAATTCACGTAGGTGCAGCAGAACGCAAGGAGTTCATAATACGACTATCAGATGATTCTACCCACTTTAGTTCTTTGTTTGCGAGTTTAACGCTGACAAAGAGGTTTTGTCTCGAAGATCGAAGGGATATCACCTTCGTACTATAACGTATATATGGAAATATTGTGTATCAATTGTGCAATGGCAGCAAACATGGTTTAATCTATATTAAAAGTCAAAAAAAAGTGTGTGCGTGCGTGCGTACGTGTGTGTGTGTCAGCTCCGACGTACGACTGGAATTTACTCCTCGAGTACTTTAGTATCGTCTTTCAATATACGATACGTAAAGAAGGTAAATAAAAGCATCTCTTATGATACTGAAAGCATGTGTGTTCTATTCAAATTTTTCATATTGATTCGGTAAAACAATATACGTCATTCATGTTACATAAATATTAATAGGTATAACTTATAGGTTGATTTACTTCACTATTAATATTAATTACACCAATACTATTGTTATAATTAATCACTGCTACAAGAGGTTTGTGGTAACTAAAACACGATATGTGAACGTCGGTAGATATGTGATCTAGGAATCATGCGCAGAGGTATATTATATTCTCATATAAGTTATAAGATTAATATAATAAGATTATATGCCATTACATTACATCATACCATTTATTTTTCAGAATAAAATGTGCGCAAGGTACGTTGAGCAGAGAAACGTAACGCTTTTCAGTTAATTATTGTATTAATTTCACTCGTCATAAAATTTCCATACTAGGGGCTTTGTATGAAAATCAATTCTTAAGGAGTAAATTCCAAAAATAAAACAAACATTTCATGCTAATAACAAAACTGGATCATCACATTAACCGATTTCTTCGAAAAGAAAACAATTTACATTATCATGTGGATAAGATACGTCCTCATTTCGCAGGATCCCTGCCAATACTTGGGTAGGCAAAAACGCGCCTGCTAGGTGCGAAACCTGTGAATAACGACGAGTTTGCGGGCTGTCTTATTAGATTTAACTGATTGCGATACACGTATGTAGGCCGAGCGCAACGTCCCTGGCTACCTCATATAGGGAGCGATGTCATGATGTTGTATATACGCAAATACAGAAAAACTAACCCATTACATATAAATAAAAGCTACTCCATATATAAGACGCGTGTTTGCATTCCAAGGTCGATTTCCACAGGAACAAAATTGTTAGCACATTACATTAGGTAGGTTACTTCTCGCAGCATTTGATCGCACCGAATCCAGATGCCCGCACGGCTTATCGAACGCATTAACTAAATCCATACAAACAGTAAAACCATAATACACACGTCCTTCCACATAAGTGCGTCGAAAATTATAAATGTAAAATAATTGTTTTTTTTATTGAACGATTGCATATAATGAAACGATATAGGTATGAATTATGTTTATAAATAATATACATTTTGAAGCCTTCGCCAGCGGAATGCACGTGATACACCTCGTATTTAACTAAAATAAACTTTTTTCTTAGATTAACTCCCCAAGAGCGCGCTGGGAGACCTAGCAGATTGTATAGGCGGTTACCTCCTCACCTCGCACAATTAGGATTTTGTTGAGCTTCGATATACCGTGCGTCTTGTAGCAAAATTTGCCGTTCGTATAGGATTTTTTAACTTGCGAGCTAAAAATATTTTCAAAATTTTGTCGCCGATTCCGAGAGGATGTCAGAATGTATGTAAATATGTTTACATTATTTGTAATATATATGTATGTATGTGTGTATAAATGATACATTTTATATTTATAAACTTATGACGCAAACTGTTTGAGATTGTTCTCAAGTCTCTCATGTAAGAATTTGTAGATTGATCTAAATCTGATATTAATCGGTTTAGTAGATTTGATTAAACTTATAAAATATTCTTAGTTTTTTGGCATTATTTTCAAATTTCTCGATTTATCAGTATCGAATTTTAATCAGCTCCACTCTAAGAAATACGTTAATTGGCCCAAAACTTATCCAACTCAAGGAATGGTTTCGGCAGAAATCGTTGTGGACATAATTGAACTAACAATTTTCTGTTTAATGACATAAAAATGGCATAAAATCCTTGCATTAGTATCATTACATCACAGCAATTTTTTTGATCCGTTTATATTGTGTGAGAAATATCGTCAAAAACCGTAATATCTTCTTTTTTTTTTAATAACTATTGAACCACGCAAGCGATCAATTTTATAAAACTAATCAGCTACAAGGTTCTCGAACCGTGTAGTCCGGATCAAAATAATGGATATATCAATTGATCGATTCGTCAAAAAGACATTGTTAAAAAATTAAAAGAAATATTTTTCTGATTTAGATCGTACTTACGTAGTATAAATTTATCATTAACAATCATTTCCTTCCCAGGACACACACACACACACACACACATATACATATACGCATAAAACTTTCTGGCATTTCTTCAAGTTCCAAGAAAGTATCAAGCAATGCGACCAGCACTCACCTAGCTGTATAGATCCCATGATCTGCGAGGACTGGATCTTCTTGTAGGTGATCTCGCCGCCCTCGCCGACCCGCCGGTGGCCGATCTTGCGGTCCGACTTGTGCACCTTGCTGATGGCCCCGGAGGCGCCGCCCTGCGGACAAAAGTCGTAAACGCTGATTTATGCTCATACGTTTAATGAATAATGAACGTGTCTCGTTTCAAAAAATTTGTGTTTCTATTCCTCTACTAACATTATAAGCGCAAGCGTTTGTGAGGGTGGATAAACGTTTGTTATCCATTCACAAAAAAATTATGGGATAGATTTTAATGAAACTAACAGTAATATAGCTTATAGAGAACAATCACATATAGAGTACAATTTAAAAAAGTACTATCATTCACCCACGACTTGGCTCTGGTAAATAAAAAAACGACGTTTTTTACGCATCGGCTACTGGTAACAGCAATATTCGAGAGAGAATAATCAACATGGATCCGTAATTGGATAGACTGTTCTATAATAGGTATCGAAAGCGGGACCAAATCGGACTTACGGTTCACAACGTGAGCGATCGATATAAAAGGTGAAGGAATTCATTGTACATCCACGCGGTCGGAGTCGGGCGAAAGCTAGTCGTCCCACATATTAATAGCTTGAACATTGTTTAACTTTTCTGGGAGTTTATTCTACCCGACATATTAATATGTATTTATTACCTCACGTCTGATGCACGAGGACATTGACAGGATGACTTTCAAATAAAAAAATATCAGGAAACGGAATAGGGAATCGTCTATTTCTACACTTCCCAAAATCATTGTTTATGCGGGATATTAGCGAATTTTGTTTATGAGGTTATTTCGGATTCTTTGAACTTCTCTAAACCAATCCACTGAAATTCTGATAGCAATATGAAGTTTTAATGAAAAATTATCAGAGGTATGCAAAACCAAAATTTAGATAACAAGTGAAAGAAATATATAAGAGCTGTTACATCATAGTCAAGATAATACATAATAGGTCTGAGATACATAGGATATATACTTATGGCATATTCTCAAGCTATATTATATGTTATGTCTATTATGTACAATGTTCCGTGTATTAATGGACTATGGTAGCATCATAAAGTAGTAGATCTAACATAGGTCGATTATGAAAAGACTATTTTTGTCTATATATTTATGTTTTTTGGGACCGGGATTGAAGTTGGTGACGAGACTGGAATTTAGAACATGGAGAAATAAGTATCTAGAACAGAACCAGCTTTTGTAGCCGAGATCGGGGTCGGAATGAGAACCTGAAATGTAATTAGGACCGGAAAAATCGAGCCAGGATCAACATAGAGAAAAAGGAAAAAATGGTAATGAAAGATTGGAATGGGATAAATACAAAAGTTGAAGGGATTTATTCTGTGCATACTGTTCTGTCAATGTTTATGCGGGCGAGTCGGCAGGCGGACAGCTAGTGTTTTGTATATAATTTAGGAGTAGTCCGATTCGATTAGAGAAAAATACAAACTCAACCGTGAACTTCAAGCTTTATTTTCAATTTTCTGATACCGCTCCCAATGATTCCTCAATTCTGGCCCCACATCACAGGTCCAACTCTGACCCCTATCTTGATATTAATAATGAGAATGTTAACTTTCCAATGGCAACTCCGCTTTTTTACCCAGAAAAATAGTCTGTTGTGAACCGTATAAAGTCGTTGATTTTTTATAGAAATATAGTTAGCACTTATTGGAGTTTCATATCTCACAGGTTAAACACAAAACCCATTTGTGATTTCGCTCTTATATCTCTGTTTATCCATCTATCTATGATACCTATTTTCTAAGAAACCGCTACGCGTAAAAGTTGAACTTTAGCGTAGTGACTTGCATATTTTATAGTAATACAAAGTGCTGAAATATACTCATATGTCAGTTTTATTGGCTAAACAAAAGCATTTTTTTTATTTCAAACGAGATACCAACAGATGAAGCCATTTCTGCAGAAATGGGTAGATATTAGAAACGTAAAAATCTGCTGATTTCGTATAAGCCCTCTTTCTAAAATTATGTACTTCACGATAACGAGGTCCTTTTTTTTTGATATACCTCCTTTTCAATGTTTTGCTAATGAAAATTATCAAAAATCACAAACGAAACGAAAATAGTAGTCGACAGATTGCAGGGAGAGAAAGAGGAAAGAGTTAGATAAAAAAAATATCGGACAGAACCCTTCGCGCGCCGCCAGTCAGACTCACACTTCGCCAGCTGTTCGTTCAATCGTATCGCACAAAGGGAGAGAGAGAGGAAAACATCAAGTGGGTGCAATCTTAAAAAAGGCACTTAAATATCATCCAAACAGACATTTACGTGTGTCTACGTCGCGTTCAAATGCTAATTTATTTTACTCATAGGTCATTAATCTTTTCTTAGAGAGCGAGGCTTGTATATATACATACATACGCATATACAAAAACTTATACACGGGTATCTGGGTAACGACCCTATCGATTTCGATGTCAATTTTAATTACGATAAAGTATCGCTTCTACAGCTATGTAGTTGTCTTACTTGGAGAAACGAGATAAACACAAAATTGTAAGCGTTATTTTATTTTGCGCTATTTGGTTGAATTTTGACTTAACTAAATGCTATTTATGAGTATCGCTTTTCAATCCCAAAAAACGGCACTGCATGAATGAAATACAATTAGTAAATTTTGCACATCATGTAGATTATTCACTAAGATATTTTGTTTAGTTACTACATATACTAAATGAGCCAGAGGCACTGACCAGAACAGTATAGGCCATACGATCTCTCTGAAAACACACTCACCTAGGCTTCAAAACGGCGACACCATCCGAAAACACGCACGTAAAAGTCATCCTGGACGACGCACACGCGACACGTGACAACTCATGCACCAGCCGGCGCGAGGAATCGTATAAAAAAACTCCTAGACTCTAACGACAACTTCGGAACAATAAAAATTAAATGCATCCATCCACCCTCTAAGCTGTCGGAGTCCACTTCGTTACGTCACTAACTCGACGCATCGGCGACAAGTCTGTCGATATATCGGTCTGTGCGTCGGAACGGTGACATTTTATCACGGGCAGATATCATTCTAAACGTTGTGATACGAGTGGCCGCGATCGCTATCAAGGAATCGATCCGGAATCGACGGCAGCCGGTCGTGAATAAGATACGTAGCCGCTGGTCGGCCGTCGCGCGTGTAATGTCGGGTTATTTCCGCGGGCTCATGAAATTTTCAGGACGGCCCGCGCGCGCCCGTCGGCCGTCGTCGGCGCGACGCGGCAAGCGCCTTGTTGGCGCGCCGTTGTCGTTTTCCTTTTCATTTAAGGCCGTGTAGGCTTATTAAACAGAAACTTAGCTACGGATAAGTGTCCGGTGCTGTAGTAGATCGGCACAAACTATTTTGGCCGATGACACATGGGTATTGCGGTAGCATCGTAGGACGTATTCCGCAAGGTTCGTGTTGCAGTAGATGCTGAAAGGAATAATAAGCTGACGAGTCCGTGAGGATCTCAGCCTAGCCAAAGGAAAATCACTATCGAGGCATACCCCTTCCTAAAGTGTTTTTATTTCAGATGGAAGAGCTTATCAGCGCGGATCGGAGACCGCCTACGACCGGTATCGGTACCGTCGGCGAGCTGGGAATCGTTATAACAGATATTTGTCAACGCCGCATAGCTACGTAACGTTTGCAAATAAGTATGTTTATTGATGCCCACAATAGAAACCATTGTAGCCCGCATCGAAATCTGCATATGCGACGCTTTTTTCAAAAACCTTTTTGAATAGAACCTCCCGTACGAAGACTTCGAAATGGTGATCGAACTACGAAAAACTTGAGTGTTGAATGTTGCACGCGGCTATATCAAACAAGCGCGTCACGATACTCCGTCACATTGCATAATTAAGCTATACGTCATCAATATTTATTACTGTATAGTACTGCTATACAGAAAACACAGACACATATACTTATTAAATTATCACTCACTATTCTCTTATATATAAAAGCATAAGGAGCCTGGCTTTGGCTGGGCGTGCACTCTCTATATTACCCATAAGCATACTAAGAACGAAGTAGATTTTTTTGACCTTAAAACACGATGTATGAACAAACAAAGATACAAAATTGTCCAATTTAGTTCTAGTAGCACATTTATTATTAAGCCTACATAAGGAATTTTAACAAGGGCATTGTATATGTAAAATGACAAAACAAACCAAGGACTCGAATGAAGGAAGTAAATGAGGTAATCAAAAGAACTATATAGTATATTTGGGAATTTTAACAACTAGAGCAGATGATAGATATTATGATAGTTATGAAAAGATGGCACCAAGGATGAGTATTATCTTAATATAAATTTCTTTATATTAAGATAATACTTATGACTTTCGTGGCACGTTGTTAATCCACGATGGATTCCTAAACTATTGAATTGATTTTAATGTAATTTTGCACATTGTGTGCAGTTTGGTCCAAATTGAGATAGGAAAGATAGTTTACATCTTGATAGGTGACGCAGCTGACGAAATCATTTTTGGAAACGATTTTTTTTTAATTTTTCAGATACAACGACAGATTTTAATTTCCCTAAGTCCCCCGTCCCCAGCTCCTAGCATAAGTCGAATTGACAAAAATATTGTTCACGAAATCGCACCACATAAATTTTTTATTCATTACTATAATTTAAAACAACAATATTACTTAGACGTATAACGGTAGTGGTATCAGATTTAAAAACGGGACGGGGAAAAGAATCGACAGTCGGACCGGAGCCGAAATTGAAAATGAAACCGAGATGAAATTCAATACGGCTTCGGCATCAGATTCGAAAACCTGGTCGAAATTTAAAAAATGAAGGACTCATTTGCCACCGCCTACGTCCAAATCAGAACTGCGACTGGTATGAGAAACAGGATTGAAACCAGGACGGGGAATAGCACTGAGAACGGGGCTAGGATCAGATTCGAAAATGGGACCAGGACTAAAGTTGAGAACGAGACGGGTCGAAGACGAATGTGGGGTCAGCATAAGAATCAAGAGCGTTACTGGGATCGGAATCGAAAGCGAAACGGGATTGATACTGGCATAGATCGATACAAAAGATGAAGGAATTGATTCTACGTTCATGTTGGCGTAGGTGTAGGTATTAACTACACGAGCAAGCCACCCACAAGAAAGGGCATAACAATGTCTGCCGGGCCAGTAAACGTTACGTTTACGCTAAAGGCTTTTTCGTAACTAAGATTGTGTGTGATTAATGTTTAACTGTTTGATAAAATGCCTTTCATTGTTATCGAAAATGCAAACATGATCTGTTGTTTGGGAGTTTGCAGAGGTGACATTGCTGCCTAGAAATCCGAAGCTGCGTGAAGTATCGTTTACGTGATAATTTGCTTTAGTATGCCTTGTTTGTTTAGAGATGAGTGGAACACATGTAGAAAATCAGCGACTGATATAATAATATCTTCGGCGATCTTTACATCGCGCCACACGGCGCCGTAGTAGAGTTTTCTCTTTAATAATTATGTTATTTATAAGCATATTTTCAATGACATACTTTTGTTATAGTTACTTTGGCAAAATTGTTGTAAAAAAGTAGGAGATAATTAATATTTGCGGAAAGATGCATGGTCGATTCCATCCAGTATACTACCTTTCCGACTACGGCGTCACTCGCGTGGACATAGAATGTAGTCCTTCTACTTTTATATTGATTGTTCTTATGGTCAATGCTAATCTCCCGTTTTTAATTTTGAAACCGGTACTGTTTCTAATTTCAGTTGACGTTTCTGATTTCTCTTGACTCTACTCTCGGTATCACTCAGTTTGGAACTCTGTCCCATTTGCAATTTCAGTTTCGGTCCCGACTCTTGCTTCTGCTTCCCATCTCATTTTCAATTTCTGTATCGCTACCAGTCATAGTTCCGATTTGTACGTAACGGAGGTAAAAATTGGCACCAAATTAAAATGGCTATAAGTAGTTTTCTATGAATGAAATATTTCTAGAACCGGTGTAATAGTTCGGTGCCGTAGTACAAACGCGCGAACGATTCCGCGGACAAATGCTAGTAATTATAAAATACAATATGTATATTGCATATTCGAATGCAACGTTGTGGTCAAAATTACAAGTCAATCAAAAGACTACTTTGTGAGTCTTGTGGCGACAAACATATTGAACTTGATTTTTTATGCATAAAAACATGTTTCAATGTCATTTGTTTAAGCGCTATGATTTGAATTTACTATTGTATGTATAAAAACGTTTGTATAGAATGAGCGAAACCATACCGCCGCTAAGTTCTTAGTAAGCAAAAATCTTGTAGAGCCAATTTTTAAGGAGTTCTGCAGTCAATTTCTACAACCCACACAATATGGGTATGGGTTTCCCTCCAAAGATTAGACTGTAGTTCCAACGTTGTCGCTGGAGCGATTTGAAAATTTCAAACGTCTTTCATGATATCGGTAGACTCATTCGATTAGATTGTTTATACAACAATGTTTTGTTTGATGTTTGCTTGAAAATTAATATATCGGTCGCTACACGTCCTGCGCCCGCCTCGCGGAAAGATCACAGGGAATAATTATTAAAAAAAACAAACCGTTGACCTTACAGGCCATCCCTAAAACTGATATTTATCTATGCGTCTTTGAGCTCCTTGAGCTATTGTCTATAACTTTTTAACCTTTTCGAGCTCGAAAATTTAAAAGACGGTTGATATGTAGGCCATCCATGAAACTTCTCACTATTAGGTCGAGGAAAAGGTTTTTTCGTTTTTTATAAATAAAAAGGTGAAGTAAAAATCTCTTTGAAGCAAAATCTGTTTGTATCTGGCTAGTTTTGACCATTAAATAAATGACATTAAAAAGAACAATTATTAAAATGGTCTGGGATTTTGAAAAATGGTCTATTGGTCAAGAATATTTATTCAAAATAAAAGGAAAAAGTCACAATAGCCACTCAGCAAATATTGAGAAAGTTTGGTTGGGATGTGTTAATGCATCCACCATATAGCCCTGACCTTGCACCCTCAGATTTTCGCCTGTTTTGATCTCTTCAGAATTTTTTAGGTAGTGTTAGGTTAACATCAAGAGTAGATTGTCAAAACTACTAATCGCAATTCTTTGATGAGGGTTCCGAAAATTTCTACAACACTGGAATTATGTCACTATATAAACAATGGCAGCAAGTTGTTGAACAAAATGGCATAAATATATATATATATATATATATATATAATCTTTAATAAAATATAATTAAAACCAAAAAATTTGGTTGCCTGTAAAGTCGGTATACGGGAAAGTTTACGTGACAACGATTTGAATGGTAAAATCATTTTAATGAATATTCATTCGTATAGTAGGAAGAAGGATGAAATAATAGTAACAATTTAAAACATTTATTTATACAAAGAATTATATTTAAAACATTAATTTATACAAAGAATCTCGCACTGAATTTCATATTAACAAAATTTTATTTTACCTTTACACATACATAGTATTTATAAATATACATACAATAACTTGCAATACATTTGCAAGCTATGCACTAATTCTCTAGTGCTGCGCGCGGCAGACCGATCATAGTTGGGTGGAGACGCAAGGCATTCGGCGGGCCTCTCTCGTTCACTGACTCATCGTTACGTTACCGAGCGTTACACTTTTCAAAGTGACTCCCAGCCGCAACCTAATTTAAGACGTTGTCACGTCAAAATTATCTTGCATTTGTAAGTATAATACGAAAAAAACTTTCCTCGACTTTATTCTACGAACAAGAGTGCGCCCCGCGGCCGCGCTAAATTTAGTGGTATTATTTGGAACTTTTCATAGCATATTGCATACCGTTAAAAAGAGGACAGTTCAGAGATGTTTTTAAAAAATTAGAAGAACATGATAATGTTTAGTTTTTTTTTTAATTTAAGTTTAAAGTTGGGGTTTCAGTTAATTTTTTCAACGTCACCCAACTTTGTGTGACAATAAAAAAAAATATAGATGTTTCTGACGAGAAATGTTGATTTTGGTAGAATTGTATATCATTACAAATTGAAATTATTAAAAAAAAATGCAGCTATAGCACTTACTTTTTTTTAAATCAAATTTTAAAGTAGACTTTTGTAATTTCTCGCATAAAAATTAAAAAATTCCGTGGGACCAAAAATGTCTTTCGGAGGTTGAGGAGATAGCAAAAGGCCCCTCCGATGCCCTCTTTCATTTTGGCAAAAGATGCGTCAAACATCCTGTATATATATAAATAAATTAAATGTAAATAAAATATAATGAATTACATATCTTGAATTCGTATATCCAATACGAAAAACCTTTTTCCACGGTCTTGTACTTTCAAATTCAAAGTGTTAAAAAATTAAGGAACAATAAATTATTGAGCTCATCGCGCTCTAAAGGTCGATTTTAGTGTTTTATAAGCTCTCTGACTCAAAAATATAGTTCTGATACGTTCTAAGCTCTCCAAGTTCAAAAATTTATATATAAACAATTGCTCTTTTTTAAATTTTAGCTCTTTTTTAAATTTTCCCACAACTTTCGAATGAGTTATTCTGCGTTGATCTGCTTTACGGAACCCGACGTAGCTTTTAAGACAGAAAAAGATAATTGACTACCAAACTTCAATCCATCAAGAACCTCGGTTGCTCTTTTGAAGAACCATTTTTTTTTTTAGAATTTACCGTTAATGATATCTCTCGAACGAACCGACTGATTTTGATGTTGTTCGCAACGATCGACATTGTTTTTTTAAGCTGAGGAGCCATCAGCAATTAGGTATTGAAATTTATCGGTAGAGTAGTTTAAGAAATATTCTAAAAAAACAAGTTTTCGAAAAATTTTTTTCCAACGATATCTCTTAAACAAATGAACAATTTTTTACGTAACAGTTTGAAAGAAAGCGCACGCGCACACACGCAGCAGAAGATAAATATACAGATATCACTAGGAAAACTTTTGAGATCTGATGAAAACTCGATTTTCGAAAATCGGACCGAAAACGGTAACTTCCCAATTTAATGAAAACTTTTCAATTTTCACAGCGGGAAGTTAAAAAACGTGTACAATACAAACTGATAAAAACAGAACACGACACGAGCCACCTCCGAGAGGATTACCATAGAAACAAAGATTCATTTCCCGCCATAGATCAATGCATTATGCATCAGAGAAAACATTCACAATAGGCTGCGGGCGTCCGCCATGAGAAATTCTCTGGGGCTGGTGCGTGTGGACTTTCACGTCCGACCCGGCGCGCGCTGCGGGCGCGTTTAAATATAAAACGGAAGATCCGTCCGCCCGGCGCGCTTATCGCGCGTGATCGATGGCCAAAGGGGAGAATTTTCCGTTACGAAACGGCGGGTGCGCATGCAGTTCTAGAATAACAACATTCTAATGTTATGATAGGGAAGGATTTATCTGTTTGTGTACGTGTTCTTTCAGCGCGGTGATCGGAGAGTGGTCGAAAAGTTTCAAATCTGATTTTTAATGTTGAATCTAGGACCACGTCGGGCCAATTCATTAGTTTTCGAATTATGTAGTAGAATGTACTGACAGTTTTACACTTCTGGCTGGTTACAAATATTTGAATTTCGAATGTTGGCATTCTCAAATGTCTCGTACGATACGTAATTACGTATAGAGGCACGTAATACGTATTATAAGAGGTTTATGAGAATACAGATTACTGTATTCATTAAGTAATGAATTCGCCAATTTTTCTCTCACGTGAGTCAAGTCACCAGACCCGAAAATTACCCCCACAGCGAAACAAGATCGTGAGATTGGTACAAAAAAAAATATGGTCAAAGAGCAATCACGGACGGTCAAATGCTGGTTGCGGCGACACGACAGGGGAAGAAATACGAACTTCAAATTTTACGATCCAGATACAGGACAAAAGTTTTGGGAATGAGTGTTGGAAGGTGAGAGCAAACCAATAAAATTGAAGCGAGAGCGAGAAGCGTCAATAAAAATTGATTACATTTTTTTTTTTGCAAACAGGTCCAGTTTGCATGATCCATCTTGAAAAAACAAAAACGAATTAATACCGAGCAATACATTAGTGTTTTGTCTTATGTCTACTGTTTTCGAAAGTAGGATACAGATGGCAGAAAAATGGCATCCTGACAATGCTTTTCTGCATATGATGAACAAGATATAAAATCATTTTTGGGTTCTGAAAAAATGAAGTTTGAGTCCCGTCTTGTACACAGTCCGAATATGGTATTACGTGATTTCTTTATTACCCCAAAAAGTCGAAGATTTCGCGATACATGTGACATTTCCAAAGTCAGAAGAGCATGCAATTTAGAATTAGAGTGAAAAAGAACGGAAGAGTATAATTTTACCATATTGAGCATGTGGTATAAGTAGTGATAGTATGGGTATATTATTGCTATAGGTAGTATTATGTTCTGTAATAGGGTACTGAATACTCTGCCACAGAATCATGCTGTGGTCTACTTGAATGCAGCACGAAAATGAGCCGGCTCGACCCGTGAAATACCATACATCTGCACCTTAGTCGGAATTTCTAGAATTCCACTGTGTCGAATAAGGAGCAAGTCATTCCAATGAACCAGCCCAAGTCTATTAAGATTTCTAGTTAGTCAATAAAATCTGCTAACGGCTGTCGTGCTGCGTACTCAGCACATTTTTTTTTTGGTTTATCATTTTGGAAACTGCTGCACCCTTAACATTTTAGTTGCACTTTACAAAATACTTTATGCTCTGACAAAAAAGAAACTTTAAATTATTTCTATTTACCGTTTAAACTGCCCGAGTTACAAACCATTGCAATGAACATTTTACGATCATTTCCTCTCGGCAGAACTTTTTTGCAAATATTCTGCACTTGGGCATACTTTGAATAGAGCAACTAATTTTCTAGCTGTTTTTACATATTTTTATAGTCAAAAATTATATGACAAGGCTAACTGCCAAAAAAGTTAGCATTGTCAGCAATATTTCGGTTTGTAAATGAGCAACAAAATTCTAATTAGAGCAAATAATTAGCACATAAGAGCACTAAGCCCTCGGCTATTTTTTACTCATTGGGCCGGGTTGTTGAGGCTAGCTTCACGGACGTGACGTAGTGCAATTAAGATACGCTCTTTTACTGGTGCTTTTTAGTTCACACTATTTTAAAAGTAATAGTACTAAAACTTACTTGTTTTTAAAGTTATAGGTGACTAAAATATAGTCACTTTAGTCAACTATTCTTATCTAAAAATTGCGCTTGTCAACAAAAGGACATAAGTGCCATGAAGATGTTTTCTTTTGCTGGTTTTTTTATCCAAGCTTTTTAGCTTACCCTAGTTTCAGAGTAATAGTGGACATACCTTCTTGTATGGTGATAGGTTATAGGTGACTAAAATGTTTATATTAATTATGTGCTGGAAACATGGAAAAAAGTTTAACAACATAGTTTTTTTCATCTGTAGTACATTTCTTTGTAGTAACGGCTTCGGAAACCTACACTGAGCACGGTCCCGACAGACTCTTCGCTGATTTTTTTAAAATTACAATTAAACTTGTTACAAATTTAAGCCTTATAAGCCTCAATATATATATTCTTTTTTTTCAGTTAGACTATGAAACGTAAGCATGCGTTACCGACTCTTTCCTGCCAATTTTTCTATTAACAATCAGCATGTGTGTATCGTCAATTCCCCACAATTATTATTTTTTTAATATGTGCATACACAGATTTATCTTCATACTAGCCATTAGTCGGTTAAATTAAAATTTATCAATGATTTATTTTTAATGATTCAAATATGAAACATATTAACACTATTTCTATGCTGCAGAGGCGGACTATTCGGGCCATTACGAGACCAAATGCATATTTAAGATAAAAAAATAAACAAATTAATATTTTAACTCTACCGTCACAATAAATAATTATACGAAAACCAGGTAAATGTGAAGAAAAATAAAGAATCCTAAAAATTGAGACACATCCATTGCATTAACATTGGACATAATAATGACCTTAATGCTCATAAAACCTGACTCAGCAAAATTAGAAAATTATTAAGGGGCAATGTGTGCATTTTTATACTAAGATTTCAGCTGAAATTCAAAATTTAGCATTTCGTTAATTTTTATATAAAAATAAAACTTTCATTAAAAAAAGTTTTATGGCAAGAGTTATTAAGTAGTATCTGAATATCTTAAGAGACCCCTGGGATTTAAGTGCTCGGCTATCAGCTTATTTCATGTCATTTTCAAGTGTTGTACTAACTATTCAGTATATCTGTATCTTTGAATAAAAAAGAACAAACCTTGAGTTTCTTGCCCATTGTTCTTAAGGTGAATCAGCATTCGGAATGAGTGGTAATGTTAATGTCGGAAAGAATACAATAGGTAATGACGTATTTCAAGTGTAATTTCTATTACGTACGAAATAAAGATATTTTTCGTGTGATTTGATGTGCCCGTAGTGTTGCCCACAAACCCACACACTCATACACATACATACCTCCCTCATTCTCACTTTCCCACCGCCAACTCTGCCCCACCCACACAACCATATAGAAATAAATGTGGCTACGAAATAAGTACAAGAATAATTATTAATTTTTTTTATGGTCACCATACGGTGTGTCGACATCATAATTACATAGCCCATAATTTGTGCTATCACCATGTGACCAAACCGATATTAACTTATAAAAGGATACACAGCGGGACAGACAGAAATTGAAAAAAAAAAATGGTAGAATCGGGGCTAAATGAGTCACAAAACGAATATATATCACAAAATTAACGAAAAACATACGTTCAGACAGAAATTATAGATTTATATGATAATAAAAATTTGTAAAAATGTATTTAAAACAGTTTACCGTGTGGTATAACAATTAGCAAGTATTTTTTTTGGCGGCGATACAACTTGACCTTTTGTATTTATTCGTCAGTTTTATCTTACAGACGATATGATAAGGGACGAAGTAACTATGCCTTCGATTCCAACAGAACATCGCAATAGCTTCAGCGCATGCCTCGCCATCTAAGGCGATAACTAAATAAATAGAAATATTATCTCCGGTTCGACCCTTTGCACCTTTATAATACGTCCCGTTCTTCGTACTAAAGTTTATATATGTTAACTTATATATATATATATATATATATATATATATATATATATATATATATATATATATATATATATAAATTAATAACGTTTAAGAAAAATCGCGATCAATACTAGGGTCAATACTAGGAATAAAAATAAATTGTGTCAGCCGATCACACACAGTTAGAAACTTATTTGATATACCTGTAGATATACAAGACTTACGCTCGAATAAATTTAAGATCATCGATAAACAATTACTTGGTCAGAAAGGATATAGCAAGTATGCCATTATTTTGAGGACATCTGTCCTGGATATCTATCTATCCACGGACATAACCAGCTCGATTTCTCATAGCATTTCTTTTTGTATTAGTTTTGTTTTTGATTTTGATTGTATATAATTTAATTAGAAAAGAGCTACCCTCAAGCTTCTTGAGGTAAAACTGCATTCAGTTATCAGTTCGTATAACAATGACGCATTTCAAATTTTACTGTATCCTATGATATAAACATAATTTTGAATTTGGCCACAGCTTTACCATTTCGCTTCATAAAAGTTGTTAAATTTGGTGACAGCCATCTCATCGGAACATCAAAAAATCACGTAAAATAGTAGATACACAAGTTCGTGGCCATTTTTCTTATCTCTACTTTTCATGATGGAGTAGATCCGGTGTCGAGGTTGACATAGAAAAGTTATTTTATGTTACTATAAACTACAATATAATTAATAAATATAATATGATATGACAATATGACTATGTGACGATCGAGCCTTTTGAATTTAACGTTTCTAAAAAATAATAGGAAATTTTACTACGGTGTAACAAACACCCTGGCCATTTTATGGGTAATAATAATAATAATATCTTTCCGATACATACACAGCACCATTTGATCCCAAACTAAGCAAAACGAGGCTAGCATTATGGGTATTATATACATACCTTTTTTTTTTTGTTAATATATACACATGGTATATAAAATACCCAAATTGAAGACAAACACTAATTTTTAATTAAATAAATGTTTGTTTTGTGCGGAAATCGAATCCCAAGTCTACAGCGCAGCAGGTAGAGTAACTACCGACTGCTCCAATCAGGCAGCAAGAAAACAAAATAAAACAGAAGGACAAGAGAAATTAAAATTAAAAAGAACTTTATTTATAAATCAGATTTAATTCCCCGAGTTCTACGACCGCATTCCGTTTCTCGGCGAGTTTTGGATTTAGTGAAGTTAACATTATCTTGATCTGGAGATAAAAGATGTTTAATTTACTGAAAAAAAAGCCCCAGAAAAGTACGAATAAGACTCGCATTGTAAGGGTTCCGTACAAACTGAATTGTTTTCTTTTTAAATGTCCAAACTATTGATAATCTTAAATTTTCATAGCGGTAGTTAAAAAATTTCTCCCGTACATCGCGGTCGATGCTCCAATTATAGATATTGATTTGTAATAGTAAAAAATATTTTATATAATCGATATACAACCACGCGTTCCTGAAAAAAAAACATTTTGACAGAGCAGATAGACGGACAGACAGACATTGAAGGGTTCCTTTTCCTTTCGAGGCATGGTACCCTAAAAAAAACCGTTACGTAGGTCACGCTCGACTAAACGAAATAGTCTGTAATCACTTATGGACAAAGCAATATCCGTGATGCACGCTATGGACATACAGGTGACACATTGAAAGTGTTACTCAATGAATTCATAATTTTTTCATGAATTCACATACCTACATGTGTGTGATCCGCCTTAGCGTTTCGTTACATCATACAGTTTTATTTCATTGATTTCTGCTATTAAGTGTCACTGTATACAATAGCGACGATTAATTGACAGTAAATTAAGGCCGATAAATAAATAACATTAAAAAAGACAGCGAAATGCTAAGCTATCAAAGATTCCTTCTCGTTGGTCTCAAATGAGAAGGCAATAGGAGTGTGTACCCGAGCAATGGGATGATAAAAATCTGACTCAAAAAGCGAAACATTCTTTTACCATCCCTTTGCAAATGAAATGTATGAAACAAAGCACGTGTATACTCATGGTGGGAGTGTACTACTGAAATATGTGACATCAGTGTTATCCATGATCCCTTCTGTCCAACAGGTAACTTAAAATATTCATAACTTTTCATTCTCAAACGAGACTTTTGAATCGAGATGAATGTCTGTCGATTCATATTGTTTTATGTTGTATACAGTACACCGAGGCACGACAATGGTGCTTCTAGTTCCAAGGAGTCGCCGCTGTGCCGCTGAGCTGCAACTGCTCTGGTGTCTAACAGGCTTTAATCAAAGTTCGATTAAAAAAAAAAAACGACTTTTTCATCGATAAGGCTTTCGAGGAATCGCCCGTATACGCATATCTATCCGCTGGTGAAGATCGTAAAATTGCGATGAGTTCGTATAAAAACATTTCGAGAACCTGAATATCAGAGAAACCAGAAAGATGGAAGGTTTCTGTTCCAATACAGCCTCCACGTATTATGGCATTCGTTTGTTCGCGACAGACGGTCGAGGCGGACGTGCCCGTCTTCTAAGCTTACACACGTTTATATCCGATAAATCGCTTATGGCGATAAGACGCAGTTCTATAGCATACACTTACACCTTGTAAATAGCTTATGCGTATGTCAATAATATGCGTGGATTGATGTTGAATAGAAATGACAATAGACAACGACATAAATCTATAGAGCGAACGTGTGATGGTAAGGTCGGCAAGGATCGCCTTAGAAAATCCTAAGCAGACCAAATTGGAGGCATATTAAAACAGGGCCAAATTTTAAACACTCGAAACCAACGAGTGTGCATGAAAACATTGAAGATTATCAGCGAAACAAGAGAGATATGCAAAGACCGCACCATTTGAAAACCTATAGTCACTGGCTATCCTTCTGGGAAATAGGTGTCAGTTTATATTATTATCATTATATTAAATTCTAAACTATTTGAACAAGAACATAGTACTATGCACTAATTGTCGGAAATTCGGATTGTTAAAGTAAACTACACTCTGATATGAACAACTAGAAACAGATTCTTGTGAAGTCATAAAAAAATTTAATTGCAAATCGGATTTGCGTAGGGAGGGTTAAGTACAATATTATCGTATTAATCCTCGGTGATATTAACAAAAACATTTTGTACACATTTTACCTTCACTCGCGTGGAAAGGATGAATGAAAATAGGCTGACGAAGCAAAACTATAGAGCAAATGTGTGTCGTAAAAAGGTCGGCTAGGGTCGCCCTAGAAAATCCTATGCAGACCTTATTGGTGGCGTATTAAAAAAAACCGGCCAAGTGCGAGTCGGACTAGCGCACCGAAGGTTCCGTACAAACCTGTAGGTATATGAGTAAAAGTATACCCATCACGACAATCTAGTCATAGTTATGGTATTTTGATTGCAAAATAAAATCCATAACATTACAATGTGGAAAGCTGGAGGAGTGTAAATTTAAAACAAAGGTCTCTTTAAGGTTTCAGTAATCCTTTATTTAATATTAACACACATCATTTATTTTATAACTGAAATACCTACACTAGCCTTGCAGCAGTCTTGCAAAAGTTCTTTCATCAAAGTTATTTATTTACAAAGTTTTTTAATCACTATTTAGAAATCTGGTTCAAAAATACTAATTAAGTATTAAATTGGAATCAGATCTGTAAATAGTGACTGAACAAGTGTCTACCTGTTGCCGTTGTCAACATTGAGCGAAAACGAGCAAAAAAAATCACGTTTGTTGTATGGTAGCCCCCTTAAATATTTATTTTATTCTGTGTTTTAGTACTTGTTGTTATAGCAGCAACAGTAATACATCATCTGTGAAAATTTCAACTATCTGACTATCACGGTTCATGAGATACAGCCTGATGACAGACGGACGAACAGCGGAGTCTCAGTAATAGGGTCCCGTTTTTTACCCTTTGGGTACGGAACTCTAAAAAGGGCCAACTTTTAAGCGCCAGAAACCGACGAGCATACATAAAACAATTTATGAATATCAATGAAGGAAGTGGGATATGCAAAGATCGCATGTGGAAATCTATAGTCTCTACCTGAGTTTATATTTCTATTCACATTTTTTTTTGTTATCTTTCCCGTGAGAATTTAAAGACAAAATATTTTCGTTTACATTTTCTTGTGAGTGAGGCCCTAAATTACACATATTTTTTTCGAAATTGTACGTTCGGTACTTTCAGAAATAAAGGGAAGATGCTCGATTTTCGCATAGATTCTTTAACATATTTTAAGCTATGCATTTTAAAATAATAAAATGAATATATCTGTATTTCTCATACAAACTCGTTCATTTGATATGACACGTGATGTATTTGGCCAAACTTATATTTGTTCGAGTTTCTAATTGTCCCCTCAAAGTTATCTATATATTTACAGGATCGCATTTCTTTCGGTTCATAGATTAAGAGAGGGAGTGATGGACAGACAAGACAAACACGAAATAGTAAATCTAAATAGTAGATGAAGTGCAAAAATAATTGCAAATGTAAAAGACAAAGAAGAGCTAATGAGGAATAATGTATTATATATTGAAAACTAAAGAAATACTTGTACATACAAGGAATAATTTAGAAACTAAGTTCTTAGGTGGTAGGGAAAAATCGTACGTAAAATTTATTAATGCGAAATTGTAATACAGATATTTTTCAAAATAGCAATGTAATTAAAATATATATGTGTTAAATAGAATAAATAAGGGGCGAAAAAAAAAACACGAGATAGATCCTATGAGGGTGCCGTCGCTTCGTAGGATGTACGAAACTTTAACAACGTCAATTCAATTTCGTTTTTACATACACTATTATTAGTAAAGTTCGTTTTAAAAGGTACTAATGCCTCTTCGACGTCCCCCTTGTGAATACCCTTTTAATAAAAAAAAACACTTTACAAACAAGCTCTGAGTCAAAATTCACTTTGGTAACAACTTTTTAACAAAAGTGCATCAAAAAAAAAATCCACTTTTAGACTGTGGAAGAAACGTTCATTGCGTTCAACCGGTTTGTTTGGAATCAAGTGTTATTAAAATACTCAATTTATCGGAGCGTAGGGTGCCATGAATCCTTAATGACGGAGAGGGGTACACGAAGCGGGCGTGATGTCAACGCGGAAAGCGAACGTAAATAAACCCTCCGAACAAAAACCTATTTATAACAAACGTAAATCGATCGCGACGATAAACAGTTTCGGATACGAGGAATGTCCAAGGGATAAAATCGTGAATAATTAATCAACACAAGGATGTATATACAGCCTTTGGGTACGCGTAAAACATATCACCACCACCGGCACAACCAAAAAAAACTTTGTCGTCGGATACGGAGCACCGTCTGGGGACCGAACCGTAAACTTGCCGGGTCAAAGGCGGACGGACGTCAACCTGCCCCCGATTCGGTTACGTCGGCATCGGCATAAGTTTGTTTTTATTTTAAACTAGCTTTCGCCCGCGCTTCCGCCCGCGCGGGCATCCGATGAATCCTTTCATCTTCACCCTATCGGCCGCGATCCCGATGTTGTAGCTTCTCTCGATTTCAGTACCCGGCTCCGCTTTTAATCCCGATTGGATCGATAGCGATCCCGATATTTGAAGTTCGTCTATTTAGCCAACCCAATTCACTACAACAGACGGACAGAGAGATCAGGATTTAGATTCTGTTCAAAACATATATCATTCACCTGCGACTGCGCACGCGTGGACACACGACGACTTCTCTCTAATCTTTTATATCGATCGATAACGTCGTCAACCACAATCCCGATGACGATCCTGTCCTCTATTTTACACCAGTTGAATCCATATTCTTTAACCGTGAACACACGTAATGCAGTTATTTTTTTTTATTATGAAACGATCTCACACTGTTGATCCCGATCCCGATCTTTTTCGTGATGACGACTCCGAATTGATGTTGAAATTTAACCTCTCTTGAATATTATCGTTACCGATAACTAATAGCCACAAGTAGACAATTCGTTCTATGGTTACGAAAGCGAAGTCACGAGCATAAGTTAGTATCTTTATAAATTATAGCCTACATATTATTCTGATGTCTAAACTATATTACTGTGATGTTTTAGCTAATTCTGTTCATCCGTTAATGCATGATTGACTAACAAACATACAAACTGTCACATTTGTAATATCAGTAGGATACCTACACTTTTTTAACAGTTGAAATTTCAAAATGCTCTCAAATATAAAAGTTAAACAAAAACCGACTTCAAAACATCGAACAGTTTGAATGTAAATAAAGCACTTTTTAGATTTTAATACCACTCGCTAACTATAAAATAAAAAAATATAAAAAAAACTAGTAGTCTAGGATCCAACATTAGAAGAACCCTTTCGTCATGGATTAATAGAATGAAGTAATGTTCTAAAAGCGTACCCAGACACGAGGGGCGTTCAATAAAGTGTGAGAATGTGTATATTGACGGCAACTTTTATTAAATGTTATTTCATTTTTCGATATAGACTTATAGCATAATGCACTTGGCATATCATTTGTTTAAATTTAAAATTCCTTTCTTGAAAAGCTCTTTCATCGTGGGCATCTAAAAATTCCTGTACTGCAGCGATTACTGCTTCATCATCATCGAATCTATGTCGTCCTATCAGATACTCCTTTAACCTTAGCAATAGATAGAAATTTCTCGAAGCAAAGTTGAGTGAACATGGAGAATGCTCAAGTATTTCGAAGCCAGTATCTCGAATTGCAGCCGTAGCAACGGCGGACCTATGAGCCGAGGCATTATCTTGATTGAACAAAACAATTTTCGCCAGTTTGCCTCGCCGTTTCTTTCGAAGTCCATTACGCAAATTTTAAATTTGTTTTGGGTACAAGGAGCCCGTAACAGTTGCTCCACGGTCAAGATATTCTACCACGACCACCCCTTTACTATCCTAGAAAAGAGAGCTCATGATCTTTCCGGCAGAACGATTCGCCTTAAATTTCTTAGGGATTGGGGATGATGGTCTGGTCCAAGCCCTAGACAGTATTTTTTATGGATCTCAATAGTGGAGCCACATTTCATCCGTGGTTGTAAATCGAGCCAAAGAACTATTGACATCTTGTTGTAACAGTTCCAAAGAAGCTCGAGGAGTATTTCAACATGTTTTGCTTTCGTGTATCAATAAGGATTCTGGGTACCCGGCGCGCGGACACTTTTCTTTTTCATCCTCAAACGTTCGTGTAAAATTCTATGCACACTACCAGTAGAAGTTTTGGTTTTTTTTTTGGCTATAAAACGTATCGTACCACGAGGATCCGTTAAAACATTTTTTTGGACTTTTTTACTATTTCTTCGGTTACTATCGTTATTGGCCGACCAGAGCGAGGATCATCTTTAGTGAGTGTTCTTCCAGAATTAAATTGGGCGCACCAACGGACAACTGTAGAACACAAAAGAGCATTTCCTTCTAAAGTATCCTTTAAGTTTTAATCTACTCGTTCTATAGCAAAATTGTTCAAACACAGATAGTTAATAATCGCGAGCAATTGATTTTTTTTTCCATTCTCAACAACACATTAAGACAGACTGCAAACAAAACATTTGCATATTTAAAAACCAAAAAATATTAAATTTTTTTTTTTTTAATCTAATCAATATTTCAGGTTTACCTGACAGCATTTTCTTTTTTTGGTTCCAAAGTGTTTGCACCTCATTCTCACTTTATAGTGAACGCCCCTCGTTTTAAGAAATTAGGAATGTGAAAGTTGCCAGAAAAATCCTGCTGCAAATATGTTTTCTATTGGTACTTACTACGCTAATAATTTTAAATATGGTGGAATAGAGTGGAATGTTGTATCAATTCAAGTGTTTGGTTTGATTTTATTTACGATTTTCTGGTTGTTTGCGATATTGAAGACGTTGTCATACAATATTTCTAAACATGACGTTATTAAGAAGCCATTCGTAATACAGGTCCGGAAACATGGCATTGCCTAGCATGGCGAATGTAAGAAAGGTAAATTAGCTCAACACAATGTTGAAAATATAACAATTGTAATTTTGCATAAGCATTTGAAGACTTTCTGGTCTCTAACGACGTAATATTTGGTTTGTATTATTTTCTAACTTAATTTTTTGAAGTTATACTTCTTTTGGCACGTTTGGATGAGAGTGAATTTGTGAGCTGCGCGCGCACAAACGACATGATGAAGTTAGCCACAGAATAGAAATAATAAAAAAAAAATTTGGTTGCCTGTAAAGTCGGTATACGGGCGAAAGTTTTACGTGACAACGACTTTGAATGGTAAAATCATTTTAATGTGAATATTCATTCGTATAGTAGGAAGAAGGATGAAATAATAGTAACAATTTAAAACATTTATTTATACAAAGAATTATATTTAAAACATTAATTTATACAAAGAATCTCGCACTGAATTTCATATTAACAAAATTTTATTTTTACCTTTACACATACATACGTATTTATATACAAATATACATACAATAACTTGCAATACATTTGCAAGCTATGCACTAATTCTCTAGTGCTGCGCGCGCGGCAGACCGATCATAGTTGAGTGGGAGACGCAAGGCATTCGGCGGGCTCTCTCTCGTTCGGTGACTCATCGTTACGTTACCGAGCGTTACACTTTTTCAAAGTGACTCCCAGCCGCAACCTAATTTAAGACGTTGTCACGTCAATATATTTTCAACACTGAATATAGTTACAATACTGAGTGTTCATACTATATAGTACATAGTACAGAGTGTTCATGCTATATATTACATAGTACTTATATTCATAACCCAGTTCTTGCAAAATATAGTATTCATATGAATAATCAATTTTGAGTATTAATTTTCTATAATTATTATTTTTGTTCAATTTATTATATATATAAACATTATTTGTAAACTTTTAACATTGTGTTGTGAAAAATGAAAATTTGAAGTGTTTTTAAATATTAGAGGTTAACCATGTAAGTATAATATATAGATATATTTCTAACGAACTTATTATTTTTCTAACAAATAATTGAATAATAAGTACACTCTTTTTTAAATGTATTTGACTCATTCACATAATGAATAATGATTATATATTTGTACTGTATTGTTATATTGTTACGTTAATAAAACATTTTCAATTAAACAAAATCGTTTTGATTGATTTTAATATTTATTGTCGATTACTACTGCATTTGAGTTATTTTAAATATTATTCATACGCCAAAGAAGTATAACTTCTAACGCGTGTACATAAGTACACACACTCTTTTTTTTTTTCTTATACATAGCTAGATAGAGCTAGCTAAGTTATAGACGATTATGTCTATCGAAGAAGGATATTCGAAAGAAACGTCAAAAATAACACAAAGTCTTCAGAAGCAATCGTCACAGCTCCCAAAATCAATGAGTCGATAGGGCACTGAGCAAACAATATGGCTCATAGAAGAATGGAGAGCACAAACCAGATGTCGCAGCATCAGACATCTTCCTCTAGCTGGTGGACTGACAATCTGCCTAAGTCGTAGGTCGCACCTAAGGTTGCATTCGGTCCAAGACCGACGATCTTGGATATATATGCATAGAAGAAAAAGTTATGCAAACACGGACATCGATAGCCAATGGTAGTAAAGGTTCTTATAGGGGTTCACTTCTTAAAAAACCGATTTTCATATCTAGCCAGCAGTACGCAAATTATATGGGGCGCGAAATCGAGTGTTAACAAAAGTGACGTTGTTGTTCTCTTGCCCCTCTGCGCAGTATATTTACGTATCTTATACTGAACGCGTGTATTGCTCTTCCACTGCTTATTTACAATATTTTCATTTTTGACGCAAATAACTTAAGCTTTCGATGTATACGATATATTAAACGTTATGATACCGATCGATGAACGTGGGGTTTTGGAGTTCCAAAAGTTTTATTAAATAACATGATTTATGTAATACATTTCATATCCTTACATTGTATATACTTTTCTTCATATAAGCAAATATGCAGAAATGTATATACAAGCTTCGGTATTATAATAAATGCGTTCATTTACCCGCTCTACCTAATGAGTAAATTCCAAGAAAATGGTTCCTTTTACGGGAATAAACTTCATTCGCACGTCAAAACTGCCGAGGCCCATCTTTATTATTCGATGTTTCCTAAATTTATACGGTGCAACGGTGATGGCTGAGCGGTCAGTGTTGCTGCTGTCGAATAGGAAGATCACGGATTCGACCACCGACCGCGAGCATATTGTCCGACGAGTTTCGTACTCGTGTCGAATACTAGTGTTGTGTAGACCACGTCAAGTCCATGTGGATCTAATGCGAGATTTTGGATAAAATATTTCACGACTTTGTTCCGAATATAGCATAGCCGGAAATTGCAAACATCCACGTTTCGCAGTGATTACAATCCGACAGAACAGCCTATTGTTTCATACGACAATCTTAGGCATAAAAAGAATATATTTAAATTTTACGTATGTAACATGGTGTATCTGTTAGGTTTATGTTGGGAAAATAAAGAATTTCCTTTTATCGGTTAAAAAAAAATAGAAACAATGTTGCATAAACCTGGTTTCTGATTATATACATTATATGTGTTAGCAATGTAAAATTATAAACAAACACCCAACATATGGGCAAACAGAAAAACTACTTTTTGCGAGTAGTAGTATATCTGATTCTGACTTCTCTATGGTCTGTTACGTATGAAAACAAAATCATGACCTGTGCTTTCGCCGCGTATTGTCAAATTCGATTAAAGAAATACATACACTATTATTACACTATAGGTAAATACATACTTTACACAACGAAACATACATGATCCCTACTGTTGCATCTAGAATTCTGACACCCTGTAAGAATGAATCTCGTTGTTAATAAGAATATATATATCCAATGCACGAACATAAAGAACGTGAACGTTCCAACCGTATACAATACACCGAGCAGCCAAAACCGAAAGCGGCTCGTCGTCCAACGCTCGCGCAGTACAGTTAACCGGGGCGACGGAGGCCTCGCTCTGAGTCATTGCCCATTAATGGACAGCTGTTTGCGGGGTCGACGCCCGGGACACAATCCTATGCGAGGAGCGGGTTACGATTCATAACTTTTCCTAAACGCTGCAGTCGCCGATTTCCCTTCGCGTTCGCGTCTACGAAGAAGTTCCCCCGGGTCAATTTCATCGAGGTCGGTATTAGCCGCAGAATATAATTTCATTTATGCCGATGGTATTTCTAAATAATTACAGACATTGAAGATACGAGGTCAACTATACGATTGGAGGAGGCCTGTATGTGTTCTACATTCAGATATTACGCTAACGTATCGGGAAATTGGAAATAATATATACCACATGTATAGCACATAGGCAGACATCTACCTCATGTTTTGGCACTGACTGACTGACAAGTTGTTGAAAAATTTCGACCACCTCCAGTCGGCAAGGAATCGTTAAATTTAATACATACTCATAATAGTTGTATATCTATATTCATGATAAAATCGTCCTTTACTCGTCCGTCTATCTGTTTGTTTTAACGTGCATCACGTAAAAACGATTTAAATAATGGAAAATTTAATTCCTGTTAAATATATATTACTTGATAAATATTATGAATTATATTTCTAATATTAATGGCTCTATATTTATCTTTCCTTTGACTTTGTATATTATAAAACAAAGGCGCTATTTTTGTCTGTCTCTTTGTAAATTTATTTCTGTTAAACTACGCAATATATTCATTACGTTACATTGCAGAAAGCCTCTAAATATTTTACCATAATTTAAAGGCTTTCTTCCGAAAGTTTACGTGGTAGATACATTAGTATTATACTAAAAGGCATGTACGTCAAATGAATGTATTAGAGAATTGTATATTATAAGAAATCTACAAAAAATTATGTGATTTCAGATCTCTATTTCCCAAAAACAGCTCATAGCATAACGGTTTTGATTTATTTTTTTAAATATAATAAAAAATAATGAGTTCCTTGTGAAGTGACTATGGATGACATGGTAGTGGACCTTAATAGCGAGAGCGGAATTAAAACTACGAGCTCTACCGTAAGCGGTACTGAAAGCAAGTCACAGATCGGCATGAAACCATAAGTGATAGCAAAATCGGAACCAAGACAGAGCGGGACTAAAATCAAGAGCAGAACCATGACCAGAACTGATCCGTGAAATGAGCAATCGGGTTTGGACTTGGTAAAAATGAACGAGATGCGGTTGCAACCGAAAAGCGACATCTGGTCGGATTTGCGACCATGAGCGGAAGCGAAATCACCACCGAGAAAGGGGTCAGAATCGAAATCGATCAGAATCATTATCAAAGACCTTGGAATCAGCGGCAAAATAGAAGCTGAAACTCAAACCAGAATCGGAACTGAGAGAAATCAGCATCTGAACTTAAATTAGGGTGGTATGAAATCACACTAAAAATTTTTAGAATTAGCCACTTAGAAATTGTAAAATAAAAATGTTCAGATTGCAAAAATTTACCTCTTTGCCAACCTAGAGTTATTTGTATTGCATTCATGTCATTTTTTTTTATAATATGGCACCAAAAAGAAAAATGTTTGTATAATGTCAACATGAATTTAAAGAGAAAATTTTTGTGCGATGATTTTCTATGACTTCGTTGCCATTCAAACCAAGAAGGGAGTTATAACAGACTCCGGTTGGCCTTTCATGATGAAGCGGTACATCTTTTGCCACTGTTTATAATTGGTTTAAGGAGTTCAAATGTGGTTGCACTAAAATGACAGATGATCTGCGTGATGGAGGTCCTTCTACGGCGACGACCGAAGACAACATCAATGCTGTGCGGCTCATCATAGAGATTTGTCAAAAGAATGACCGACCAGCAAATTAGGTCAAGTTTAGATATCGGTATGAGACGAATGCAAAAAATCCTTCATGAAGATTTAGCGGTCAGGAAGCTTTGTTCTTGGTGGATACCTCATAATTTGACTAACACTCAAAAACTGTTAATTGATGCCACGAAATGATGCTAAGATTTGCCGTTGGTGACTCAAATACTCTGTATGAAATGGTTGTAGGTGGCGAAAGCTGGATTCACTGTTACGATCCCGAAACCGAAAGATAGTCTGCTCAGTGGGTGTTCTTTTCGAGGAGTTGCTTGCTAAAATAAAACAAGGTCAAAACGTCGGAAAAAAGACGCTGGCCTATTTCTTTGGAATGACAAGTCACTATTTAACAATTGTTTAACAAAATAAAAAAAAAGTCACTGCAGACTTGTACACTAACGATTGTTTGCCTCTTGTCGTGGAAAAAGTTCAGGAAAAACGACCCCGCATTAGGATTCTGCTTCATCCTGACAACGCCTCACCACATACCGCTAGACAAAAAACTTAACAATTTGGGGACGTTAGGTATAGAAATACCAGCTTGACCGCCTTACAACCCCGACCTCGCCCCATGCATTTTTGTTGTTGTCAAGGAGAATGGTTTGCGGACGCCAAGGAAGTAGTGACTGCATATGAAGAGGCGGTGGAAAGGATCCCCTCAGTTCAAGTTGGGCAAAGTGTTTCTCTCAGTGGTTCCTTTGAATGCAGCAATGTATTTATTGACCTCAACGAACACTATTTAAAAAAATAATAATAGTAAAAACAGCTTGCTAGTTTCCTCAGCTTTTATTTTCTAAATACTGAGTTTAACTCATGTATGGACAGAAAAAAATCTTTTCGATGAATGAATTTTTCTATGCTCAAGTAGGCAAAATTGTAGACACAAATTAATTATTTGGGTCAAGTAAATTATATAGTTTTCGAAGTAATAACATTGACAGCCCACAATCAAGTGTTTGGAATTATTTTTAAAGCCGTAGGCAAATGCTAAATATTTAAATAAAATAAATTACATAAATAGTTTTCAAATTAATAATATTAACAGCCCATAGTCAAAGTATTTGGAATTATTTTCAACATAAGTTATGTGTACTTACAATTCAAATACCTGTAATATATTAAAAAAATTATTATATTTCATGTCTCTTCAGAAATGATAATGTGGCACCACTATTATATATTATATGAGAAGATTACTACACATCGACAAACAAATGTACAAACATACAATACACAAATTAATATTAATTAAAATGCACTTATTAAACAATCCATAAATTGAGATGTATTTGAATGCCTTTACGGAAACTTTTTGTCCAGCCCATTATTATTGTTCCATTTGGAAGTACCATTAGTAGGTCAACGACCATGATTTCTCTGGGCTATTTATGGAATTAATGTGTAGGTGGCAGATACATTTATGGAAATTGGATGAAAACATCAAAATATTCCTCTTTTAGTATAACTAGTACGGCTCGTCGTTGAACTTCCACAAATATCCCACTTTGAGTATAACTTTCGAATATGACTTCCCCTTTAAGAAACTTGTAATAAACATTAGTCTGTAACACCAGCCATATAAAGAGCTATGAACTAAATTGAAATCACAACAGCTAAAACATACTAAACAACATAATGGCATTTCATAGTAACTCATTGGAACTCGGTGTTTAATTACAGATAATTTAATTTGAGGTTAGAGTATGTTAATTGAAAAAACCTTTATGCATACTAAAGATACATTGACTAACTTTCACTATTCTTGGATGGTAATAATAATATAGATGTCTTATGAATTTAAAAAACATTTTGGAAAATCCAAAAGTGCACGCCTTATAGTGGTCCTTCTTGATTTTTGTAAGGCGAGAGTAGAACACTACCTCAACGCTTCACTTCCAAATATATAAATCTATACATTTTGGTAAATTTGTTATAACAATTAAAATGAAAAATATTCACTAAATATTGTATGATTTTATTTTCACAGATTTAATATACATTTTATTAAACAAATCAAAAAGGAGTTCTACATAACACTTCTAGCCGTTCCCAACAAAACCTACATTATGAATATCGCTTATAGTAAAAATTTTATATTCTTTCAGTGTATTATATCAACAACTAAATTAAAATGCATTTCATTTTACTCTGCTAAAATCTATAGTAAAAATTATTCACTATCTAGTTCTATGCCTCATAAGATTGAAACAAATATAGTGAAAATTTTTGCCCTAATTTAATAAAACTATGGTAACATATTTGTAATTTGTTTTAGATGGATATTGACGGAAAGCTAACACCTAAAGTTTTATTCGCACTTCTACTGTGACTAAAGCTCAAGTAAGAAAATAAAGTAGGTCATTTACTTTCCTAAACAATGTAATATCAAATTTATTGTTGATTACTACAAGATGGCATATGTAACGTGCATGATTCACAAATATTTAGTAGCATAGAAATAATATACTTGATAATATTTGTTCACAACAAAGTTTTTGAGGTTACATGCCTAATTAGAAAAAACTTATCATTCATGGCCTTATAAAGTTATTCACGCGTCTGTCCGTTTGCCTATCACAGACTTATATTTGGAGAAATCATTAAACGTACAGAATTGCAATTTGGAATAGTTACTTAAAATGTTTACCCACATATTTGTTCAATATGAATTTTGTGAAAAACTTTAAAATAAATAAAAATCACCTTTAAAAACCTATTTAAATAATTGGCTGTTCTTGGGAATCGGTACCAGGGATGCAAGATAAAAGAAAATATAATCTACGTGAACATGAATATGAAACATTAAATATTAAGTCAAAAAGAGATATTCTTCTTCTAAGGAGACCCAACGGCAGCTGATTCACCTTTAGCTAGTACCGACTCCACAAACAACTCATTGTTTAATTAGGTTTTTGATGGCAGTTTTTTATTTTTCTCTTTTTAGTAGGTCAATTTGTACATTATTTTAAGTTACAATAGCTGAATATCAATTCCACATCGCCTTTTACAATATATTGCTTTTCCCAATGCTGGAATGTTAATTGTTGAAGAGTCCTCTTGAAACTTCACTATCAGCTCCACTTCACTGTATGCAATGTAATGAGCATTGCTCAGCCATAATATTAAAGTAATCAAATAACTACCTGTGAACTACTTATTATTGAGTAGTCTGTGGTTTTTACCATCATATAGTGCTTTCTGAGGGCAAATGCACAAGTTTCTATAACTACCCAAATTGCTATGGTGTGCCTATAATATTTGAAGAGTCTCTTCAATTTCTACATGAACCCATAATCAAAACCTGACCTGATGACAATGGGACCAACTGGAAAGTATACCCTTTCAAAAACAAAAACCTGATCTAGCCATTTTTGAGTAATCAAAGACCATACTACATTTATGATAATTTAAATAAGTACGGTTTTAGCAAGTCTCTTTTATTATGATTCATTTTCCCTATCAAATAAAAATTCTATTAATCTAATCAAGTTACTAATAAAATTAATTAAAACCAATAATAAACTTCACTAATGAAATGAAGTCATTTGTAAGAGAATTGGAATTATTATTGAATTTTATTTCAATGCCCTTTTAAATTAAAAATAATTTATTTTAAGTGCATAGTTTGTACTTCAGATCCCTTAAATTATAGAAATACTCTTTGCTTACATCTAAGTGTATATATAACTCTTGGCGGTCCTAACAGAATGAAGTCGATGTAATCCATGGACAATAATTGTTCAAAAATCCCACAGTTGAGGTAGCATAATTAGTACAATGACACACTGACTGGTATTTACTGAAATATAAAATCCTATTGCTTATTACAAAAAATATGGATATTCTATATACAAATTTCCCTCCATATTTTTTTATTAGCAAAATCGATATATTAATTTAACTTAATGAATAATATATCAACAAGAATATTTATGGACAGTATTTTCAAAAATTTCAAATGTATACATGATGAGAAGAATTATTTGGAATAGTGCATGTAATTCGAAAACAAAAGCCCTTCTAAATGAAATGTTTACTACTAGTTAAATAAACTTAATGCAATTGAATAACTTTGGCTGATGAACAAGTAGCTGTTCATTAACAGTAATTAAAGAAAAAAACATGTCGGCAGCGAAAAATATGATTAAAGAGAATAGGCAAATTACGTATGAAGAACTTGGGCAGATATTGTAAATTAAATAGGAAATTGTACATAAAATTTTAAATGGGCATCTTTGCATAAGAAATATAGTATCATGCCGGGTACCACAGACTCAAAAGCAGGTTCGAGTAGAATGGTGCCATAACATAATAGCAAAATTTACAACAGACTCATCTCAAAACATTTACGATAGCATTATGGGTGATTAATCATAGATTATCCAGAAACAAAGTGTTAGTCGACCATGTGGCTGCATCACAATTAACTAACGCCTACCACAGTGAACAGAGCGAAAAGTGCAGATATATCTTTAATCACAAGCTTTTTTTTCTTTGATGAGTTTTCTGGTATCAGCACCCTTACAACATCAAAGAAGAATTAAAACTAAATGGGTATATTACCATAAGATGCTTATAATAAATTTTTAATTTTGTGAGCAGTAAGCGGCAATACTGGCCTCTAAAAGCTACAGCTTCACCACGTCGCTCAAAACAAGGCACTTTTTAGTCAGTATACCGGTCAAACTTATAGATCACTCGCCTTGTAGTAAAAAGTTTTCTTCGCCTTTTCTTCTTTCTACATCTTCCGGAACTGAGTTTCTCACTTATTTGATGAACATAATGCAATTTTGTCAATGCTGTGATATACGTAATACTTAGATAACTTTTACTTGGGACCACATGAGGTTATATCAAAACACTATCTTAGTATGAATAAGACAACTGGACATTCTTTATTGGAATAAAAAAAGTATGACTTTTGAAAATGTGAATAAGTTGACAAAAGACAAATTTGGTCAGTTTCCCTTTTGAAAAACCTTGCACACAAATAATTATTTCTGCAATTTTTAGTGTTGCAATCCAAATCGCAAACATGTTAATTTAAACAAGTGGAACAATTTCACTCAAAAGATGTATCCAGACAAAATGTTTGAAAACTTCCATTAACATGTCATTTTGCAAATTAAATATCTGATAAGCTATAAATAGCATGTGACATATAGGAAAGATATCCTTGAGCTATAGAGCAAAAAAGTGAAAATCTAAGAAAAACACATTTTAGATTTGCCAAATAAATATTTCTGCACTATAAAATATCAGACCTAGGATTTTGTGTCATTTTCAATAGCTTTTATAATAATAAAGTAAATAAGACAATTATATGACAATTCCATTTGCTGAAAATTTAATTATTTATTTATGATTTAAGATTTTTATGTCTTTATAGAAAAATTCCATTGTATTATATTTGTTTAGTAATAATAAATTAAAATATAATGTATTATAATTGTCAATAATAGAATTACAGAAATAAAAAATCAATTTGAAATAGCAATTCTAAAAAAAATATTTTTTTAATTACTGTGTGAAATAAACCATTAAATTTGATAGAATATGGAGCAATATTTTTTTTAATTCAAATTTCTTTATTTATACTAGGATAGAGAATAATTACAGAGACAATTATTCAATAACACATAATTCGATAAGTTTATAATCTAAAGTTATAATGTTGAAATCATAATTGACTTTTAATAGCAGAGAAATTGTATTTATACAATAAACTAATATATTAATAAAATCAATTAATGGAAAATTGTAAAGTACTTGATATTTGCAGTAACTCTGAAATAATACAAAGACAGATTTCTCTATCTCTTTCTGTCAACTTGAACTTAAGGTGAAGTCTTTTATTGACCGCTAAAGTAAAGTGTCCTAAAAGTTTAATTAAACTTTTATAAGAACATTTCAATGAAATATTTACCTAACTTTAAAACGACTAAGATGTGACAGTTAGAAGCTTTATCAGACGGATTCAAGCCAATTATTTAGCCTCGATTCACTGAGGAACCCTGAAAATACTATTGACTGTATTTAAGTTTGCGCTTTAAGAACAATGACAAAGCTAATCTGAGTAGTGATGAGCTAAGCGCTTTTTTTAGCACAGTTTGTTTACCTTGAACAGGTACCATTGAAAACAGATAACTATCCATCCACATCATGAATTGTAAACAAGAATATTACAATGCTATACAGATCATTACATTGTATATTACTACTACATAACATGCCTTTATATAGATGTATTGATAGAATTTGATTTATCCACTTACTCATTTTTTATTTAATAATAATATACAAAAATTATAGCAACAATAATAAATAAATATATATATATATGTGTGTGTGTGTGTGTGTGTATGTATATATCAAAAAGCTTTTTTTCTACTAATAAAGTATGCTTTTTATCATTCTTATAATTTTTGTATATTTTATATATATCTGACAGTAACAGAATGTCAAATTCATTAATGTGTAATGATTTCAAACTTTGATTGTGATTATGAAAGCATTAATTAGGACAATTCACTATATACTATAAAAACACCATAATTATTATTGAGTGTAGGTATTAGTTAAATATGCATATGGCTAAAATTAATAAGGTATTAGGCAAAATAGACATACAATATCTACTCAGTCATTGTAATTTGTTACTTCATTTTAATTTTAATCCAAAAATAAAACCTCAATGCGATTCTCAGAATTCAGACACAACTAGAGAAAATCATTCCATTGTATATTTATCATCCATGTTCTGACACCTATTAAAATTATCTGCAGTAACAAATTGGCGATCCAATAATTAAGATTAATTTATTATCAGATTTTCTTGAAAAGAGAAAGATAAATAAATTGCAAGATATGAGTGATATATGGATCTTCCAATGCCAACTATCCTTTCATGAGCAATCTATCTCGCTACGGTGTATCAAAATCATTTATAACTGGCACCCTCGTCTGATTTCAAGGCTCTCACTGAGAAAAAGTTGAAAAGTTTACATAAAAAGTCCACCTACTAAAGCTGGATTTTTTTTACCAGTAAATCACTTATCATGAGTGCATTTAGGTTTGGCATCCTTCAACAGGTATTACGATAAAAGCAGAAAATAGTCAATTTTTAAAGACTGAATATTGAAACCATAAGACAGTATGCATTCTATAATTATGGAAAAAAAAATTAAAATTATTGTATTCTATACCAGATGTGAGGGCAAGACATAATAAGGATATCAAATTACATAACTTATATTCATTTAAGTATGTCCGTCTGAATTATACACATTTAATAAATCATGTGTAATATATAAAAATAATAACTTACAGCTTTTGATCTGACGAATATGATAGATAATATATTATATGAATAGTAACAGTAATGAAATTAAATTAAATTGAATTTATATCACACTGCAAAGTAACTAATTAAAAAAAAAACTTTAATGTAATAAACATAAAAGAAATAATACATAGAATTTAGTTAATTTTAACTTTCCTACAACATATATTATTAAAATGTATTTTATTTTATTTAAGAATAGAACTTTCTTGTGCATCTTTAGTGCATTAATCTTTTACACTCCAAACATATCTACTTAGAAAGAACACTCATTTAGTTTTCAATATCCTGTATGCTGGAGCTCCCATTACAAAAATAGAAATAGCTTTAGCAACTTCCTGAACTCTCAATCATCACAAATTTTTATCTAGTGTCACAAAGTTCAACTGGCTCACAATCTCTGGCAAGCCCAGGTGATTATTTATTAAATTCACCCTACAGCAAAGTACCTGACACTATCTTATGTCTGCAAGCCGCATACAGCCAGAATATTCATATATATTTGGTTTCATTATAATTTTTAATCCCCCTCTCACTGGGACACATTAATGAATAAACTTACCTAAACAATTTATAGCTTATCATAATGGTATTACAGCTAGGTTAAAGAAGATTATCATCAACAATTATTTCTATATGTTTTATATGTGAAAATAAATACAATTGACTATTAATTGTCAATCGACAAATTAATTATGAGATAAAGTATCAAATAATAAAATGTAGACATATTACTTTGTTAGCATTCTATGATTAATCTAACAGTCACATCACTAACTTCATTGTTAACTTGACTTTCAGTTTTTTTAGAAACCACTAGCTTTCATCCCACAGCTCAGCCTATATGGACGAAAAATTTATTCTTGCCACCATTTCCACATTTTGCAAGTAAAATTTGCACATAATGATAAATATACACTATGTTTTACTTTACATTATAAGCAACACAACTGTCAAACCCCTCTTCAATCATGTATATTTAGTACTTTTACATTTTACACGAGCACAAAAAAATTTTAGTTTATAAATGCTACTATAAATACAAGTCAGAACACTGGTTAGTATTTCTGAAATTTAAATATACTGAGAAATTTAAGAGAGCCTCACTTGTTTTATAAATGCTTTTCTTAAGTATCTACTTCACAAGCATATGATTTAAGAAAAATGTACAAATGCATGTCAAAGATAACTGATTAAACGTTTAGAAATTAATAAAATAAACTGATTGCCAAGTATAAATAAAAAATAGATAGCCATGATAATTAAAAATTATTACTACATTATTTTCTTTTTTTATACATAATAAATTTTATGCTTAATTTCACTAAATTACACTGAATATATTTTATGCTTCACTTAATTTCACTAAATTACACTGAATATATTAAATACTATGTATTCTTGGAAACCCATTCCTTTCCATAAATGTGCACATTGTATTACATAAAATATAAAAGTAAAAAAAACTCAACTTTGCTTCTATTAAAACTAGTTTTAAATTTTGAATTAAATCTGGAGACAACTTTAATTTAGCACATTAGAATAGTTAATCACAATTCAGATTAATTTATAACATTTAATGATTACTATTCAGTCTATGATTCTTAATCAATTACCTAAATAAATTAAATTTATAGAAATATATGGAGAAAATATAATATACTCTAGTAATGTAAATAACTATAAAATATATTGACTCTATACTTACATCGAAAGGTGCATTTTTATCGGCGATTGAAGACTTATCCCGATCTGAAGAAAAAATTAATTTCAATAAGGATTTTCTTTCAACTTTTATAATGAAACATATACAACACCATATTGCATTTTGATATACGATTGTAATGTATGTAATGAAAAACTCATAATAATGAAGAAAACGTACCATCATCCTCTGAGCCTGAAGGAGCTGCATTTTCAGTTTTTTTAGCCACACCAACATCCATTACTTCAATATGATCAGTGTCTCCCGAAGCCATTTTAGATTATTTGAAACACACTATATATTTATATTATAAGTTTTGGTCCTAATATTAAAAAATTACAAATAATCATGGCTAACTTTAAATCGAACACTGCACACACAGTTTAATTTTAATTAAATTAGAATAATTCAATCCGTTTACGAGAAAAGCACTCGCCCGAAGCGTTAATCTGACACATTTATGCTTTTAATTCGATAAAGGGAAAATTGGTGCCTTGGATTCCACACTTATAAACTACCATTTTTGTAAAACAATATTATTTTAAGTAGTAAAACAAAATTACTTTTTGACTTTTTTAAATATTACTGAAGTTGATATTGTGTACAACAATAACAGACATTATTTGTTAAATTAAAAAATGTTGGCCTTGTAAATGAATTCATAAAGTAAATGTTAAAAATACTGTTTTTTGCTTAAAAATATTACAGATAAAATAAACTTAAAAATAACATGAGATTTATGTAATAAGAACATGAATAATTTAATGCTAAGTAATCAACTGCTAAAAGAGGACTTTGAATGACGATCTTATTTAAGCGTTTTTTTAAAGATTATGAAATGATCCGCTAACCATTCGGTAGTTTCATGTTTCTATTAAGTTGTATAATGTTACATGTTGCATATGATAAGTTGTACATATGTATACATAATGTGAATGAGTAAACTAAAAGTAGATTCTATCAAGCTTGGACTGTTCAATCACGCCAAAACTTGAAATCGAACTATCGTCTTATAAATTATATTGAGACCCGACTTCATCTGAAACATTATTGTCATCTTTAGGCTACAAAATCCTGATATCAACTTTTGTTTTTAGACCGCATCCAACGTAGAGCCTTTCAAATCGTCGGTACACTCTAATATCCAACTAAATAGATTAATTTGCCTTGCGAAGATATGTAGCATATCTGTAACGTTGCAGTTATTGTTTTAGCTATGATTTAAAAAAAAAGTAAGTAAGCGGTTAATGTGACATACGAAAACTATATTTAAAATGACATTTAAATGATGATACGTGAGTTTTACACTAAGTGTCTATACTTTACAATATCCTTGTTCATACTTTATCGCATATTCTATGAGAAGTACTTTAAAGAACTGTTCAAACTTATTCTTGTCTTATTATTTACTCTTTATTCTGAATTTCGTTATCGTTCCGTTTGACGATAACACCGTCAACATAATTTAGATGGCTGCGGTGTTCCACCATGGTACCCTTCATGCGCAATTTGTTGCCACGTAGATAAAACTTTGTAATGATCTACCACCATCAGCATTTCCAATGAACTACGACATGCCAGTTTTCAAGAAAAAGCGCATTCTTTTTTGAAAGGCCAACAACGCATTAGAATGATTCCCTTCATCTTCTATATCGGCTGATTTTTATGTCAATTTTGATCAAGATCGAAGTCATATTCTCAATGTCTGGTTCTGGTTCAATTGCAGGGTCCTGTTCCTATCCCGCTCTCGATTTCAATGCTGGTTTCAATACCTATGTTCGTCCTCCCTTGCGCATTAATGGCAGTAATAACAAATTACGATTTACATTGGAACGGATATCGAAACAGTAATGAAATAAATAAATACCATTATGACTAGTATTTAAACAATTTTTGCATAAAAGGTGATGGTGTATATATATATATATATATATATATATATATATATATATATATATATATATATATATATATATATATATATATATATATATATATATATATAATATAGCATTGTATCCTATTTGAGAACGTTATATACCCCCATGCAAAAGATGATTATGTACCTTCCAACGTCATAAACGTCAGTATGTAACGAATGTCCATACAAACATGTTTTTCTATCACTATTCCTTCGGTGACCATCCATAGTATATGCTTAGACACCACCCCCCCCCTCTCCTCACCTGGTTTTAGTTTTCACGTAGTAATTCATAAATATGGTTTTAAATCATTTTTTTGCTAACAGAAAGTTAATATAATCAAGGAGAAAAAACTTTTATAAAACATATTGTAACAGGTACTTAAGTTTTACTACAAATAGAATACTATATAAGCGTACCACTTCTGAATCAGTACAAAAACTATCAGTTTTAAATCGGCTGGCGTCCCGGCATATTTGTGTTAGCGTTGCCATCGTGAGTCTAAAAAAGTGCTGAGCACTGCGCGCCATAATTTGAATATATCTCCGAAAAAGCGCGAGAATTCTCTGATTACACTATGAAGCCTTAAAGTCCCTTCCCCATCATGTGACCGAGCGTGGTATTTTGAAGATCGCCCCCTTCCCCCGCGGGAACGGGTAACGTAGTAACAAAAATACTTTTGTCAAATTTTCATATTATAAATGGTCTATAACCATTTACAAACAATTACGTATCGAATAGTCGCAGTCCCAAATTGATACGATCAGTAGTTTTTACGTCATTGTGCCTCAAAAAAAACTTTATTATATTTATACATATATAAAGAATAATCGCATGATATTCAAAAGATCGTATGAGAGTTTGAATTAATACTTCACTGTTTGCGTATACTAATATTAAGCGCAAAAAAAAAAGTATTAATCAAAAACTCACACTGGACAGCCCCTCCTATCTATGGAGTCTTCCAACAAAATTTCAAATACGTACATGACTATTTTTAGGAGATCTATTCCGAAAAAAATGACAAACTTTTTATTTTCTTTCAAGTCTATCCAAAATATATCTTATAAATTATCGTTATGAATGTTAAATTTATTCCATATAAACGAATCATTTCCTTGAATCCTGTTATTCACGAACGGCGTTACACCAGCTGCGAGGTGGGTATGACATACCCTAAAATAGAATTGTTGATTTTAATAATTGAAATGACCTTAGAATAATACTTATTACCGTAATATATTTATTAACATTAGGGAAATTAGGTAATATGATAAATTAACCCAGTTCTAATTATAAAAGTAATTATATTTCTATGAAAAATAAAGAATTTTTTTTTCGCATAAATCAGCAATAATCGGAAACTATGACTTAATATGTAAAATTTGGAATTAAGATCAACTGTGTACACAAAATTAAGGAATGAATCTGTTTTATATTATACTAGCTGTACCCACAACTTCGTTCGTGTGGAATATAGTGGCTTCGGATAGTTTATTAATTACTTAGGCTAATTATTATTATTTTATTGATATATGACACTATTTGAATCGTTTCATTGCAAAGAGCTTATTATCAATGTATTGAGGTACCTATATAAATTGAGTATTTATATTTACAAGTGTTATATTATCTTAATATTTTTTGTTTTCCCATCTTTTGCTAAAACAAAACTGCATTGTTTTAAATTGAAATGGCAAATCAGTCGGAATTATTGGAATACGGGAAATCAAAACATTTTTTTTTTGCCATTCCAGTCATAATTGTAGCTTTTATAATGTTGCGCCCCAGATGTGTGAATTGTAACCGTGTTCCATTACATAACCTTGGCGCGTCAAGATTTCTCATTAATAGGACTGGAACACCAACTTTCAGTCTCAACTTATGGGAAGGTACTCCTGATAACACTAAAGAGTTGAGGAACTATATAGAGTATGATGTGACTTGTTCAGTGTCCATAACATTGTCAACTGACAGATATTCGACTACATCCCCCTCCACATCTGACATGATTTGTTCATTTATTTGCTTAACAATCTCATTAGTCGGTGCCAAAATTGCCCTTTCGCAAAGTCATTCTCGATTGCCTATATTTATTGACAGATCAGGATAAACACTATTTTTTAGATGATCCATGCTACCGACAATTTAACAGAAATCATGACTCAGTGTAATCATGTTGTTACTGTCAGATGGCATACAATCTTCTCCGATTTTTAAAAAAGCTGCTGTATATTGCCTGCTTGAGAATCATTATGAAGTTGTACTCGCATATTTGTAGTGAGACAAAACTTTTTTACGTGTACCCTAACACAGATGCTCTCAAACAGGCATTCATTTCATCTGCCGGCGTACCCCTAGTAATAACCGAAATGGTCTATCTAAAGTCACCAGCTAAAAGTACCACCATCCCTCCCATGATATACCGGTTGCCTTTGATATCCTTCATTGTGCGATCTAGAACTTCGATTGCTCTTTTGTGGGACATGGTACATTCATCCCAAACCAACAGCTTACACTGCTGTAACATTCTTCCGCGTTCACTGCTTTTGCTAATGTTACATACTGGCATTTCTCATGAGCTAGATTTAATGGTAGTTTTAAAACTAACTGCGCTGTTTTTTCCCCACTAAGAAGTGTATCAGCAATTCCAAAGGAAGCTACTGCAACAGCAACTCCTTTATTTTTCCGGATTTGCGATAATAGTAAATTCAAAAGATAGGTTTTGCCAGTGCCTCCTGGAGCATCCAAAATGAACAAACCTCCTTGGTTATGGGCAACTTCTTGAATTATTGTGTCAAAAATAATTTTTTGCTCTGAATTTAAAAGTGGAAGTGCTTCTGTTATTTGCTGCATTAAAGAAACAGAATCCTATTCTATTCTCGCATTAAGTCACTACTAATTTTTCCAATTCTTTGTGGTCTGCTCATTTCAAAATCGGATAAATCTTTTCCAGTTATAGTAATTGTCATTGCGTCATTGTAAATTAAATCAGTATGAAGCACTCGGATTGTGTTCTTGCAATTGGTGTAAAATATCATCCGCTATATCATTTTTATGCTTTTCCCACAATTCTCGACAGTTTGAGAGTCCACATGTCGCTATTAACATAGCGAAAAGCTCTCTCACCTTGGGCGCGGATTTGCATTGTGCAGCCTCTTTCAGAGTTATATCCCACTGACTATCATTCTCTAATAGCCCTCTTACCTCACATGCGTCTCGAAATGTCATAAATTCTCGATTATTGAACTTTTTAAGATCTTTGAAAGAGGTTGGCCCACGCACATGATATAAAAACATTCTTAAGCAAAAGCACTTCATATTACTAACATGGACCGTGTATACTCAACCTAAAGCATCTCCAGATTTGACACCAGACCAATTCTGAAAAGGTACTCCTTGAATTCGGCGTTTCCATTCTCTCATTTTGGTGTTCCAAGTATAATATCTCGGTACGTCAACATAGAGAAGAGTTCGTGCAAATTCATCTTTGGTGCAGAGGTCGAAAAAAGCAGTAAGTGTTGTTTTCGGAGGAGAAGACAATCTTTCTTGAAAATTATTTTCAGTAAAATAGACACGTTTACCATTTTCTTAGTGCACATTAAAGTATGTAACGGTGGGCTGCCTCTCGTGTAACGGAAAACCTAATAGCCGCCACACAGCTTCATTGCTGCTGACATAACGACCGGACTGATATGTACGTACTTCATCTATGGGATTAGCAGCCTCTGTGTTTCTAAAATTGAAAATAGTTTGATCGCTACCTTTATTAATATACTTGCAGATGTATTTAATAGCGCGCACTGAACTGCAAACCTCGACATTTATATGGGCGTTAAACATTTTGGATAAAATAGGCGAATAAGAAACCACCCAACTATTATCTACAGTAACGTAACCACCATTTCGAAGTTTTACAGATGCTGTTCGACCTCCGTCTGCTGGCGCCCTTCTGCGATACTGCGGATATCTGTTGTCATTGTGGACAGTCTTTTTAATGAGCTTGCGAGAATATTTTTTAGTGCATTTGCCGTCCTTCATTCAAGGGCATTGAGGATTTTCAAGACCGCATGGACCATGGATCATACTTTTAACAATTGTTTCATGCAGTGACTAGTCATAATTTGGATCCGATATTTCAGCGGTAATGAATTTATCTATTTGATCAGGCCTCAACTTCTCCTTTAACCATATCAAAATATGCGCATGTGGTAGGCCGCGCTTTTGCCATTCTATCGAATACATAAAACACAATACTTCACCGAATATCTTTCCTTTGTTAATAACAGCAATCAGTTTTTTAACTTTCAATCTAAAAACTCTCGCAACTATATCATGTATATCTATCGCACTTTGACCCGGCTGCAACTCATAAACTATTTCAGACCAACTCGGGTTACACGTGAAAGTAATAAATAAATCAGGACTACCATATGTTCGTACATAAGCAAAAGCATCTTAAGTGTATTCGTGCAAATATCTGGGACTATTTACAAACGAAGACGGTAAAATAAGCATTTTTCCCAAATTATTAGGATTAACATTACTGTCATTTGCTACAGCACCTTAAAGATGAATGTAGTTTTCCGCTCATAATTTGCTTTAATTTAATGACATGTAACGTAATCGTTCGCTTTCAACTTTTACGTACATGTCAACATAAAACTGATTAGTCAGTTGTTTGCATCGTGATACTAAATTGAAATCATTTTCTCGAATCATGATATGATAAGCATAAAAATCCATACACCATATTTTTTTGTTGGGTAAAGGTAAACCTGTCACAGGACTGACTTGAGGTATTTGAAAGTAATATCCCTCGTGCCCCTTGCTGAATATTAGTGGATATTGCAGCGCATCATAAAATTTGTGTGTCTGGTACCCTGGTTAAAGTGCCATTACGGGTGTGTAAAATAATATTACGAGAGGCAAACTGTTTGCCAGATACCACGGCCGCGACTTCATTGATTAATTGTGCATTATACCGTCTTTCATGTTTTGCACTTGGCGTACGGTCAGGATGCATGACCGACTTGAATTCTTCTCCCGGCATTCTTTCTAACGCAGTTTAGAAAGTATTAATAAGGTGGTTATGATCGTGTAACATTCTTTGAATTTTTAAAACGATTTCTCTTTCAACTCCTTGAATATTTTGACACCTGAGATCAACTTCGTTATTTTCGTCTCCCACGGAGTAAATCTGCAAAAATTTTGGCTCATCATCTGTAGGCATTAAAGAACCAATCCTATGATAGACCAGTTCCTGGATTGTAAAAGTGGAAAATCCTGGCATAACAACTTCATTATCTACTCCAAACGACGTCATCTGAAAACAACAATTGTATTTCCTAATTCTGTTCAAAAAACACGTTGATTCATTACTATCGTACAAAAGTAAGGATTTTAGAGGTTCTTCTGGATCGCCAAGGAAAGCGAAGTTTTACCACCAGAACAACACATACCTGGATTTTCCTCTTTCCATTTTAGTGCTTCACAATGGGTACACTGATTATCCATTCGCCCTATTAGGATTAATTGATGATTAATATAATCGATCAAAGGGTCGTAATCAAAAGCAGCGTCATGAAAGGCTTCCCATGTCCTACTTGTAAATGTACTCCTCCTTTGTGCCTGACGTTCAGCATTTAAAATACGTCTTTGTTGCGCTTCTTCATGGGACTCTGCAGCAATCAATGATGCATGACGCTCAGCATCTAAAATCTGACGTACTCGAGTTTGCTCTAATATTTCAGCAGCTATTTAAGATATATGACGTTTGGCATCTAATCGTCGCCGCTCTTGACTTTGCTCCAAGGTCTCAGCTTCTCTTAGAGCTGCGTGCCTCTCAGCATCTAAAATACGACGCGCTTCATTTTGCTCTACAATCTCAGCATTTCTTTAAGTTGCGATCCGCTCGGCGTCTAAAATACGACGCACTTCATTTTTCTTTACAATATCAGCATTTCTTAGAGCTGCGTGCCGTTGGGCATCTAAGGTGCGCTTCGTTTTGATCCTCCGTCTCAGCAGCTCTTTGACTTGTGTGCCACTTGGCTTCTAAAGCCAAACGGGTTTGAATGTACTCTTCACAGTCTTGGCTTCTAGCAATTTTTTTAGTGCGAGCTCCGCTAGAACTACGCGATAGATTGGATTTACGTTTTCTAGGCAGAAAATATTTAATTAAAGAAAATCTTCTATCTAATGTACACGCATCAGAATGTTAACCTCTTTATTAGAAAAGTATTACCTATTCTTAAAACAAAACAAAACTCCTAATCCTAATACACATTATTCGATTTTGACCATAAACACAGAAAAAATCTCTATAAAGTACTAATTTTATAAACCATTTACTTAAATTAAATGAATTAGTTTTCAACTATAATTTTTGTCACAAAATAAACAAAACCTATAAAATATACCTAACTTTTTACACTTAAATAATTTAACTTCAAAACGTAATCAAAACAAAATAAACTTAAGTACCCACTAAATAACATAAATTACGCAAAAAATATGAAAATTTCGTGTTACGGAAATATACACGTAAACATAAGTACCAAAAATAAATAACTGTATGTTATTACAAAATGCACAAAAGGTGTTAATGTTCTTAGGTACCTAACCAATATTAAAATGTACAACAATAATAAACGTAATAATGTACCTAAATTTGAAAGTAATCTACTTCATTTTTAAGAATGAAATAAACAAAACAATGACCGTACTCCAGAAAAAATATTTAAGTATATAACCTAACCCGAAACTTCAAAGAAGAACAGGAATTAGGTAGTTACTAAAATAAACAAAAAATTGTGTACCAAAGCTAATCGAATTGTGAACAATTTGCAGTGAATAAAAATTAATTTGCAGCGGAAAAAATCAATATTCGCATGTGTGCGTCACAGTCATCTGCCCTCACGTGTCTGCCCGTTCAGCACCGTGTGCCCGTAAGCACACTTGACTGCGAGCGCGCGCCGCGCCGCGCCTGCCCTCATCCCGCCAATATGGCGCGCAGGGGCGTTCTTGTTTCTTACTGACTCCGTAAATGTATCATAATATTCTGTCTCTTCTAAAACATTTTATTTAAACGTAATTCCCACACAAACTTTTATCTCCTATTATTATGTTAAAATCTTATGTTTGAATGTCATATTTATTTAATTTAGCTAATTAAAAATATGTTTCAAGCTTCTAGATTTAATAATGACGATACTTCCGTACAACATTTTCTCCCATCTTTCAACCCCTTACAACAATCTTGCGGTACCTATTACTCGGTTTGTCGTAGCGTAGTGTATTATGTAGGTATTATTTAAACATTGTGTGTAGAATATTCTATTAAACACACAATAAATATTTTCGGAAAGATTATGGTTACGAAAATTTAAATTATCGAGAATTGTCCGTGAATGAAGGAACTTCTTAAGCTTAATTATTTCACTCTTAACCCGTTATTTATTTAACCCTGTTAAACTGACGAAACATGTTGGAGGTTACTTTTTATGTTATTATACCATTAAATCAAAGTTTAGTTTGAACATTAAATCGCGTTAGAAATATTTTTTTATGTAAGTAATGGAATGTAGGTACCGACTTAGTAATCTTTTCGTTAAGTAGGTAAGTACCTATTTGCAGATCTGAATTCTTCCATACAAATTAACCCTTTACCCCCATGCCCTTGGCATTCCTTGTTATAAGTATCAATTTTAGTGGTTCGAGTTTTGCCATATAAAGTTGACCCCCGGGGCTGGATTTATGAAAAAATTAGCTTTTATGTCATTCCAGAGTGACAGCTTCCTTCATACCAATTTTCCTATAAATCTATATTGCGATCTAAGTTCCTCCATACAAACTTTCATCCCCACCCCACCCCATTTCCCATATAAAGGCGGAATTTCAGAAAGAAGTATTAGATGTGTTATTCCAGAGTGCCAGCTACCACCATACCAGTTTTTATAAAACTCCATAAAACGGTTCTCCCATACACACTTTGACCCCAATGAACCCCATGGGGTGATTTTTTTTTAAAGTAGCCTATGTCCTTCTTTAGGTTTCAGACTATCTGTGTACCAAATTTCAGTTCAGTAGTTTAGGCGTGAAAGAGCGACTGACAGACAGATAGCCAGATAGAGTTACTTTCACATTTATAATATTAGTAAGGATAGCTTCGACATAATACATAATCAAACTAAAACATTCTAATACCATCTTTTACTTATTACCTATAGAAACTGCTCTTTTTTGAAGCAGTTTTCGCAAACAAAACGAACTTGTTCTATACATCTTGGCTTTTCGCATGCAATGCAAGGGCACTTTGCCTTTCTATCTTTTTTAACAAGGAAATTTAATTATTGTTTTACAAATCGGCGGGTATAAAATACCCGACCTCATTCACGTCGGGTTAATCATAATTTTTTTCGCATGTTCTTGTCGTTGGTAGATAATCTATTTTTCATCACCAGTGATCAATTTTTTCAAAAACGGTTCGATTTCATTACGTTTCAATAGAGAATCACAAATGAGTACTCGATTCATTATATTTTTTTTTCAATGGGCTCGTGTGGGACCCAAGTATCGAGCGATTTTAATATATCCAGCTTTTTTTTAAATGAGCCAAAATTGTTTTGTGGTCAATCCCCAACTTTTCAGCTATGTCGTAAGAACTAACATGCCGATCTTGTTAAAAATGACTTTGACTTTATCAGTAACAGCTCGAACAGAACGAGATTAATCTTTGACATCAAAATTACCGTATTGAAAACGCTTGAACCAGTTTTATACTATTCTTACCGACACTGCATTAAGACCATAAATATCACAAATTTTTTCGCGGCATGCATCTTATTTTTCTTTTTTTTATATAATAAAACTTCAAAATATATCGAATTCCTACATTAGATTCTCTAATTTTGGTTGGCAGAAAAACAATTGAAAAACGGCGTAATGCTGTTTTTACTTTTTTTTTCTCTTGTTTTGAAATGTCATTTATTTATTGGTATCAAAACTAGCCAGATACAACCAAAAATATTTTACTTCAACTTTTTAATTATAAAACACGGAATAACTTTTTCCCACACTTAATATGTGACCTAATAATGTATGTAAGGACCTATTTAGAAATTTTCCTTTCACCATTACGAGATCTTATATATTTTTTTTTAAAATTACTGCATTTTTAATTTTTCTTTGGAATTAAAGATATTTATTGTTTTTCAAAAATAATTAGAATCCAATGTATTTTTATAATTCCGATTGAAATTCCAACCAGTTACTCTATGCATGAAATTGCACTACTGCACGCCATGTTTATTTTCTTTCCTCTCTGGAGCCGACTGGAGCGTCAATTCTCCAATCATATAAGCGTCAATACGTCGTATACGTCATTTCGTTAGCGTTCCGCGGTAATTTTGCTAAGGTTATTATCTTAAAAATTTTGTTTGTTACTGTAATCAAAAAGTTATAAAAGCTTTTACAAATACCTTTTTTAATAGTTTATTTTACAAGTGTAGTTAATTAATACTATTTTGTATTGTAATTTCCGCTTTTTTAACAGGCGACGCTTTGAAGTCAGAAGCTCAAGCTTTTTCTGATTGCTGAGAAAATGGGGAAAAAAGCCAGGGAGTATAAGGCTGGAGATTTCATATTTGCAAAGGTTAAGGGCTATCCTGCGTGGCCTGCAAGAGTGAGTTTGCTTTATAGGTTAAAATATGATATTCAATTTTGGTTTCAATTAGTTATGAGTAGCATTCCAATTGCTTTCAATTGATACATCACAGACAGAAAACTAACAGCTTTCTTTAGAATATAACTTTTAGAATATTCTCTTATTTGTACTTTTTGACAATTTTTCATCGTTTTTTATGTCCATAAATCAACAATAAAATGCAATTACCACCAGCATACATAGTGAAATGAATTGAACTCTTGATAATTGCATTTTTCGTCTATGTCAGTTATTTGATAGATGCTAATTCTGTACAATCTTATAAAAGGATAAACTTATTTGTTTTTCAGGTTCGTGGTATAAATGGAAAGAAGTATTTTGTTTATTTCTATGGAACTGGTGAAATGTAAGCATAATAATTACACACTACTAGTTATATTTTATGTAAATATACTGATTATAAAACAAAAGGTCAAATTAAATTGACAAGCGCATATTAATTAATGGAATTATTTTTGTAGATATATGTGATTACAAACATATTATTTAACAGTATCTGCCTCATATATATCCATTGTTTATTATCTTTTTATTATGGATAAAACTGATTAAAAATGTTTTTGATACAGAGCGAATCTTCCGCCAAACATGATATTCGACTATGCTGAGAACAAGAGCAAGTTCTTGACCAAGACTGTTAAGAGGAAGGATTTTAACGATGGAGTTAGGCAAATTGAACATGATTTCCTTAACAATGTGCCACTTGAAGAAGTGGCAGGCTTGACACCTATTGAGGTATTTTTTTCAGAACAGCTTCATCTAAATTCATGTAGTTTAGTACCATATTTGATTGACAATTGTAGGTCTAGTGGACAAAAATGCATGTAAGAGGTTTTTAATGGGATTTCTAATTGAACTATATGCTTATAAGTAATTTTTCTTATATCATTATGCGTGGAGGTTAGACAAGTGGTTTTATCACTGTGCGATAGATTAAAGTATCATGAGATTAATGTAAATTGTAGAAAAGGAAAGTGCCTTGTGATTCCACAGCTTATGTTAGTGTGTAGCTATTTCTATTGTAAATAGCACTTGTATAATTACTTTCTTGTCCTCGTGGATTATATCCCTCATTTTTGGGCTAGTAATAATATTTTGGTGTTTGAAATTCACGCAATCTGTTTCTTCGCATGGTTTTTTTTTTTGTTGATTTTCTATGAACGCTTGTTATGTACATTTTAAATCCAGACTATAAGTTTCTTATGATTTTTACAACATAATGTTCAAAACACATTGATGCAAAATGTTAGTTGCTTTTATTGAGCTATAAAGTATAAATAAACTAACAAAAAGAAGCCCATAAATTAGCTAATATCTAAATTGATTGAATAAATCCTTTTTTTTCAATTTTTGAAAGAAAATACATATAAATAAATGGTATCAGATATAATGGTTTTCCTAAACCAATAATGGATCCTCATTAATCCTGAAAGACTTGTCATTAAATTGCAATAGCACTCAATGTCTAATGTGGACAAAATAGAATAATTTTCCTAAAAGGGTAATTGTAAATATGTTAACTTTTTTAGTGCTGTAAAGTATATCGTTGAGGCAATATAAGATGTAGCATGTCTCAAGTAGGTGAGGTATAATTTTAAGTTTTCAGCAAATAGTGAAAATTTGAACTGTCTTATGTTCACTTACCACTACCACCCGGACATTGTTACAGCACACAGAAAACCGTCATTTACCAGCAATTCAGAATGACAATGATCTGTATGTTAAACTGTGCTAATAATTAGTTTCACATAATTACATACTTAAAAGCCAAACTACAAATATGTCTTAGAGTGTAGTGAGTAAATAAGATGAGGTGAATTCTCCTCTTCTATAGGAACATAAAATTAATAAATAGGTGTCAATTTTATGGTATTAATCAGTGTTTATTTATATATATATATATATATTTGTTCGGGGAAAGATGTTTCTTAACAATTATTTCATTATAAAACATGTTTCATTTTGTTTAATTAGAGATCATTAATAATCGATTACTGAATTGTAAGTTTCAAAGCACAATTCAAGATATTCTAGCACATTAATATTTATTTTGTGTTTATTTTCATGTCCATTTTAGATTCCTGCCCCAACCACCAACGATGTCTCAAATGATACTATTAATGCGGATGACACAATGAACGAGACAACCGAAACTAGTACTTCGGATGAGGTAAATACAAATCTTTATATCTCTTTGAACTGGCTTTGCAATTTTATTTTAGCACTAGTTTAAGGAAATTTATGAAAACTTCTTAAATACAAAGGGACCTAACTGGATCGAATTTACTCTCATTATCTTTTCTTTTATTGGTTTTACTTATTATCATTTCATTATCGGTGGAGAAGACAACATTATCTGTTATAATTGTATATGACCAAATAAAAGACAAAAATAATCACACCCGATGGGTTTATCAGCGCCTGTAGTGATGACAATACAATGCCTGTTTTACATTCATATAGTAAAAGTTATCATACACTACTCATTAAGCATATGAAAAATTAGCAAAAACTGATACACATCTGTTTATATCATTGAGAGGTTTTGTAAATTTGATGATTAGGACAAAAAATTTTCAATGATGCATGTGCATGCAAAATAATTATTTAAAAAAAATATATTTTCTGCTTAGTATATTTACCAATTTTCGTCACTATTGTTTTTGTATATGAAAAAAAAAAATACAATTTTACTTATTTCATATACTTAGATATTTTACTATTAGTGTAGAAAATTTTACTTTTGCATTAAAGTAGTACAGTTTTTTTAAAATAGATATTTTGAAAGCTTAAGAGTGGTAGGGGTGGATTATAATGGAGTAAACTTGGTCTGTAAAGCATGCATAGTATATAGAAAGCACTATGCACATATAACAGACCATAGAGAAACATGTCTATTGCCAAAGTGTAATTATTATTTAGAATGAAATTCACTTGCCGAAAAGACTTACATTTATCGTATTTAAAATGGCTGTAAGTGTATGTTATGTGTCATTTTTTCTCCAAAAATTCTAACTCAATTTTTATATATGGTCTATGGAATTACTATTTGTAAGACATAAATTTTATAATTGAACATGTCGAATTATGTATAAGACTATTGTCTACATACAAGTGCAAGGATTTATTAGCAATAAAAGCATGTTTTTTTTTCAAGTGTACCCCAGTTTAATTTGGCATAGTTCAATTTAGTTCTGTGTTTTTTGTAGTGAAGGGCAAGATTTAGTGTTTTGTTTTTAGAAACATAATTTTTTACATTCATTCTCTTTTAGCCAATGAACACATCACAAAATGAGACAGCTGTTGAAGATTCCGATGAAGGTGGCGCTTTAGTGATAGACGAAGGAAAGGTTTGTTAATGTGGTTATTTGTCCACTTACGTACCAAATGAACCTACATATTAATAATATTAGTAAATATAAATAATTTTTCAACCATTGAAAATATATTTTTATTTTTAAAATACATTTTCTATTTATTGAAATACATTCATATCTTTGATTATCTTATTTTGGCTGTATCTTTAATTATTACTTTTATTCAATTATGCAATATGCTCCTACACTGTCTTGCTGATGATACTGATGTTAAACTGTGAATAGATTCTTTGTTGCCAATCCCCATCAGTTTTAAACATGGCATGTGGAAATAACAACCTGAAATGTTATAAAGTCATTAAATATTAACATGTATGAATAATGCATTATTGTCAATAAATATTATATTAAGGTTTTTTAAGCCTTTGTATTATAAAAACTATATTATTTCACAGAAAGGACGTAAAGCGAAAGGAGAAAGTACTCCTAAAGTGGTGAAGACTGTGAAAGAGCTTAAAGCAATGAAGAACCAGAAGAACGTTGCTAAGAAAGATGAAAAGGAAAAAGAGGAAGAAATGAAAAAGGAAGAAGAAATTATCAGTAGAAGTGGTCGGAAAATTAGGCCAAAAAGGTGATCTATTTCAACACGTTAGAAAATATGATCACAATTTCTTTAGCTATGTAGAAAATTGTTATCTCTTTTTCCAGAGAAGATACCTGTATTGAAAAATTTAAAAAGCAATATATTACTAAAAAAAAAATTACTTTGCTTTGACCATTTCTGATATATCTAGAAGTGTTTTGATTGTTTCAAAATGTTTTTGAAAACCCATATTTTCTAATGGGAATGTGCTACTTTTTCATTGTGAGAAGTAGGTTAAATTAGTGCTAAGGCCACCTTGTACCAGGATTTAAATTTTAAGTATTCATTTGCACTTTTTAAATAAAATTATCTTGGACAGATGGAGAAAAAAATGAATTCGACCTCATATCTGGTTGAAGTATTGAATTTGTTAACATGAAAACAATGATAAGAAATTCTATATTCATAAACGGTTTTTTCACTTTTGTTTATGTGTCTTTAAAATGTTCCACCTTATGACAGATATTTTGTTGAATTGTAACAATTCAAATTACTGGTATGAAATTGTATGATTAAATATAACATTTGGAGACTTTACAAACTGCACCAGTTGAGTTAATTGAAGAAAGAACAATTCTTTTCATAAGCAGACACATTTCATCTCTAAATATTAGCATCGAGGTCTATTTTGTGAAACATTAAATAAATTCAATATTGGATTATAACAAGACACTTATTACATAGCTTTAACGGTGTCTCGATATAGCATCCATATAGTGATTGACTCTAGCCGATATATAGTTCCAGAGACCTGAACTATGTGTGCGATTGTTTCATACATTTCTTACTCTGCTGCCATGATTTAGAATTAGACCTTAATTTAATAGAAATTCAATTATTTAGAATAATGGCTACCATCAAATAATATTTTGTCAATTAATTATGAGTTAAGAGAAAATTTTAAAATATTGAGTATTAAGTAGACAATTCCTATGATATTTAATTCTTGTGCAACGCAATTTATTTTTTAATATTCTTGGACATTTATAAAGTGTTGGTTTTTTCCTTTAATTAATTTATTTAGGTAACTTACACTTTTTGCAGTGGTGTTTTGTAAAAATTGCATAAAAATTTCAATGTTTATTACAATTTGTTTTCTTCAATATTCATATTTTATTCATAAATTTATAAACTGTGTAATATAAATAATAATATATTATTCATTCAGATATGCAGACGAACAGACAGAGGATAACACAGCATTGCCTACACCAACCGCTAAGAAACGACGTGGAGCATCTCCTGAGAAAAAAACTGATACCCCTGTTGCAGTCCCAGAGCCGCCTGTAGCCAAGACCTATCGTGCTGTATCACAGGTATCGTATATACAAATTTCATATTGGGGAAAATCAAATCCTTTTTTTTTTGATCTTTAAATACTTAGTCCATGTCAGAATTGTTTTAATTCTGAAAAGGTGCCCTCCCAACGTCAGTACAGGTGCAGTGTAAGCTGGATGGTGTTAATGTTTGATATCTCTAATTCTGTGAATATCTGAAACATATAGCTTAACTCTCCCTTTTAACGCTTTTAAGCTACTGTTCTAATTCAGCTTAAGTTGAAAACTCATCTGTCAATTTCCTTGTAATCAGGGACCGAACCCGAACATTGTATTCTAATGCAAAGGCAACATGCTGACCACTGAGACATCGTTACTCTTGGTCTACTTGTCGCCAGTTTTGGTTGAGATATAACAAAATTTTAGTATCTATGTACACCTGTTTTTACCTAATTTAAATTATTCTAATATTGTGATAAGATGATGGTATGAAGTTAATTATACAGAGTGCCTATATTCTTGAGCAATTAAAAAAAGTACAAATTCATACAGCATGAAAATGTATGTATGTAAAACAATGAGTTTGCAAATATTAATGTATGAACTATATTCAGTAAATTCACTGTAAACTAGTTTTGTATACTGTGGCAATATTGTAAATTAGGTATATATGAAATGTAATTATATTATAATTATCATTTAAGAAAATAATTTAAATTACTGTTTAAAACAATTTTTTTTTTAATTACTTTGAAATTAATTTTGCTTTAAATTAAGTAGTCTTTATTTCATAAAATAATTTAAATTATTCAAGAATTTTGTTACCAATAATAATTAAAAATCTATATACAACATTTGAATGGGGTGTTGAGATTATTGCATGCCATTTTATTCACGCAAATAGTGCATCTAAACAATCAAATAGTGAAGTTGCACCACACATCATATCAAACTGCGGACAAATATTGAATCATTTTCAAGAAAACATAGCACTTGACATCTTCCTTGAACAATGTCATTTCTAAAATCGAGATAAGACTGTCAAGATGTATTAATGGTTGTAATTTTTACTATGGCATATATTACCATAATATATAAGTTATTAGACAGATATAGCATTCTGGCAGGCATAGGTCATAATAGCTTAAGTCAATACCTCTTGTACATAGATCTGAATAAATTTGCTTGCTCAACTCTGAATGTGTGGTGCTCTTTTTACTTTGAATATTTTAATTTGAAATTGAACACATTGTGTAGTCTGAACGCACCTTTATGCTGGGACATCTCGTGGATGACATTAATCATCTACTAACTCCATGAGTGTTTAAAAATAAACACATTAACAAATGGATGCAGTTTAATCTGAATTTTGTTCATGAAGATAAATGTAAGCCACTAGAGTTTATCAATATCCCATCTACCGGGATAGGATAAGAAAATCGTCTGTAGAATTGAAAAAGAAAGAAACGCTTGTTCCTGAAAATAACATTTATTTTGAATTCATATTTATAGGTCATAAATAGAAAGTCTAATAATGAATTTAGATAATATGACAAAACATTGTACAGTTCATTCAAGATTTATCTTTGTTGTTTAATCTTATGAAATATTGAAGCGAATGAAGTTGTAAATGACATATAAGTCATGATATTGCCTGTATTAACAAAAAAATTTATAAAATATTTCTTATATAAATTTTGCTTTCAGATGGAAATTGAAGATCTCAAGGAACCTTTTACTCGTAAGTACCATTAAGATGTTATCCAAATCAACTTAATGAACAAAAACTAGATTCTTTCATATTATGTAAAGCTTGACATTATATTTCATTATATATATTATATAATAGATGTCGGTCTGTCTATACTTCATAGACTTCGGGCATTGTTTGACCGAACGTGAAAGTTGATACATACACGTTTTTATGCAATCTATTTTAGCATTTGTCTCAGCTTCTTACAAATCGGAACCGCGATCGATAGCGGTATTGAAATTGAAAGCGGAAGAGGACACAAAATCAAAAGCCAGAACTGAACCGTTATTGAGAACGCGTTCAGGGTTGAAACCGAATGCAGAACTGGAATTATAATCTAGAGCGTGACCGAAATCAGAAGCGGATACAGTGCCGGGACAAGAATTGAAAAACAGAAATGAGATTGGCAATAAAATGCGAAATCGTTCAATATAAAAGATGAAGGAACATATTCTATGCCCACGCGGGCGAAGTCGCAAACGGAAAGCTAGTAATGTATATAAATTGTGTTAATGAATGCACAAGAATATTCAGAATTCTAATATATTAAAATCATTTAAATTCATACTCTATGGTGCTGAGTGAAGTATTCCAATTTCAAATTTCGCGCCATTCGGCTTGGCAAACCTGTATTTACCGCCATAACGTGCGACGTACATTTAGCTTATGTGAGTCATTGAACCAGCATTGTCTTAAAAGTTTTGTATGAATTTGGATTCATCAATTTAAACGTGAAAAAAGTTGAATATTTCTCAAGAATTAAACAAAGAAAATAAAAAAAACTCTAGGAAAAGGTGAACAATGATTAAAAAGAATCATAAAATACGCAAATTTGTGCCTCCTATGAAAAGGCAATCTGAAACCAATACAACAATGAATAAGTGTGAACCTTTTGACTTACCATCAAAAGATGACGATAGCCTTCGAGATAAATGTGACTTGAATGTGAAAAAACCAATAAAACAAAGTTCTTTCTTAAACATTGTATCAAGCTCACTTAATTTACTGAATTCTGAACCACAGTTGTCTCAGGAGAGTTTGACAGAAGAAAAACATTTAATGAATAGTGACTATTTAGTAACAATTTCAAACAATGCTGACAACAAAACATGTGATAACATTAATCTTGAAGAAGATATACATATGGAATTTGATACAACTCAAAATATTATTTTTTCTGGAAAACCGAGTCAAGAAAGCGGCTTTTATATTATGGAAACAAAGGATCCATCCAACCATAGAGCTTATGAGAAAGAGGATTATTTGATGCTTTTCAATGGCAGTCATGAAATAAAAGTCCAGGAAAATGCCCCGGTTAATTTTGTCTGTTCTGTGGCCACAGGCGACATCGGTTTCGGATGGCATTTTAGAAAAACGCGATTTAGTAAGTAGCAAAATTCGAATATAATATTTTTAGTCCTTTGTCTAAAGAATCTTCTGAGCACAATATTATATTTAATGATGATGGTCATAACAATTTCTATAATTTTTTGCAATGAAGAGATGTAAATCTGAAATTTAAAATAAATATGGTGAGATAAAACATAGTTTTTTTTTTAATATTTCATAGAATACATATTTTTTAGATAACAATATCATTAATACCAAAGAAGCAGATGATTTTTATTTATATATTCTGAAGAAACATCCAGAAAAGAATAACATTTTTAAAGAAATTTGGTCGAAGAAACAAAAGTAATATCACCATACGGATACAATTTAACCATATTGAAAGAAGACTATCCATGACTAAACTGAATATAATATGTTTTCAAAAAATGAGAATAATTTATTTGTTTTTTCCAATATTTTAATGTGAAATGTAATTTATTTGTAATTTATTGCTGTGTGGTATAATAATAACAATTGTTATCTCAATAAATTTGTGTGAATGCCATTGGTTTAAATTTTTATTGTTTACACAAAATTGTTGCAAATCCTAATCATGTTTTTATAGCTAACATATGATTGTAATAATATGAGCCATTTTGCATTATCTTATTTTGACACTCAGACTTTTCATTTATATTTTAATGACATATTTACAAGTATACCCATTACTCAAGTACGATTATAATATGATATAAATGTGCAGAGTATAAAGTCTATTTGCCACGAGCTTTTGCCCCTATGAACTCAATTCCAATCCTGTTCTTGATTTCAATTCTGTTTGTCTATTTTGATTCCGAACTTCTGATCCAATTCAGTGTTTCTTTTTCAATTTTAATCCCACTTTTGTTTTCGATTCTAATTCTAATCCTGCTCTGGATTTTGATTTCGGTCTCACTCTCGTTTTATTTAATCAGAACATGTTCACATATGTATCATGCGCAGATTATCTTATAGCTGTAGACTTGGCGGTGGGATAGTATCCATCTATATAAATTAAAAAAAAACTCTGAACTAAATACGGCTATCTTAGGGATGATGATGGGTTTATGATATGCAAATGAAAAACAAGTTAATGTATTCAACCTTGCCCTTTTAAATATTGAATACACACGTATCTATTTATAATTACTAAATGTTATAGAATTCTAAAAAGAACCTATATCAAACATACTTTTCCAAAAGAAACAATAATAAAATTTCATAACTTGTTTGATGATTAATCACAGTCTCCATTTTGAAAACTAAAGAATAAACTTTAGAAGACTTTTTATTTCAGATATACAATTTAGTCTATGCGAATTGCACTTTTCCCTTTTGTCATTATTATTATAAAAGTGACAACTGGTTGAAATTCTATATAGCTGTCATGAGAAATTGTTTATTGAGGTCTTGGATTGACGGACTTCAATTTGAAACAGGTGCTGATGGCTTCCCAAGACAGGAAGTGTGCAGTTTGATTTTATTCAATTTATCAGTCAAGTGCCGATGATGGAAATGGAACGCATTACTATCGGTTTTGACTCTCAACCCAGTGGTTCATGGCTCGGTAGACACGGGGAAAGGTTTAGAAAGTAGTTTTAGCATTTATGCATTTTTCTTTTAATTGTGTGTAATAATTATTCTTTGTGCTGTATCGAACATTGTATGGAACACTATATAGTGATGAAGTACAGAATGTTAGCCACAGCCACAGGACCATGATTAGGAGTGTGACTTCAAAGATCTGTGATATGAACGGGTGTTTATGAATGTACCTTCAATTATTACATGGCCTAAGTTCAAATATTATTTTAGTAAAAAAAAAATGTGCATTCATTAGTATATCATCTAAGAAAACATTCTTGATTTGTATAGTAATTATGACAATAAAGTTTATGCAAAAACAATTTTTGTTGTTTTATTGTAATATATTAAAGCTATTATAGTACAAATAGTATAATTATAAGTAAAATTATATTATTATTGTTATTATCACTGTTGTTTAACTTGATTTATATCCATAGAATTATTATTATCATATACTTTTGCTATCAAAGGTTTATAGTACATAAAATAAGAAGTATATATTTTACATTCGAAATAATCTAGGAGCCTCATAATGGGTATATATAACACTTTCTTTTAATACTGTATTAAGTAATTGATTTCAATTATTTTTTTTTTCGATTAATCATAGTGTCATGTTTATATTCATAGTGCCAGAGGAGGACAAAGAAGCCTTGCTCATCGCATATCTTCCCACCGGACGGTATGTTGGCATCAAGGTGTTCCATTCGCGCCCAGCCACGACTAAAAATGACGTATCAAAGCTGCAGTGGGATAGGCAGGCCGCACTCAACGCTATCAAGTTGAAGAAGGAGCTAGGTAAACAAGCATAAAATAAATATTTGTAGCTCTAAACTTGGAGCCGTATTATTCCTGTTCCCACATCTATCCATGTAGCAGATTTGACTAGTAACAGGTAAATAATATACATTTATAACAGATACGGGCATATCTATTTTATACAAAGTCAAAAATATGCTTAAAATATGTCTAGGACTGTCATTGAACAGAATATTTCAATTAGAATGATGTTGATTTTTTTTTCATTTATTCAGGTTTTTAAAAGATGTGTTTTGTCATCTAGTCGCTGTATTGTAAATACATTCAACTAATATAACTCCATTTGCAACATATGTAATAACAACACTATCTGTATATATGAACCACTGGTTAAAACTTTGTAGTGATAGTGTGTTGGAAGGGGCAACTCCCACTACTTGCTAGTTCTAATATGTGTATTTCACACTTCACCCTTATTGCTTACTGTAATTTTGAAGTTAAGATAGTGTGTTTATAATGGACAACATAAATAAGAGAGAATAATATACAAATTAAAAAATATATTATGCCCATCATCTTCAATTTTTTAAATATTTTTTTAAACAATGCTCATTTAAAACAAGAAATAAATTAATCAAATGAATTCATAATTCTATTCAACTACAAAATTTATTTTTAATGATTTTGTATATATTTTGGAAGGGTACTTCAATATCCAGTTTAAAATAGGCCAAATATTATACCCATGGTAAACTTCACAGTGACACGCCCTACTAAAGTTACGAGTTTGTCCTAGTATGCATTTGAATACAAGAAATGTGTAAAGAGGTTTTTGTTCTTTGTAGAAAAAGGTGAAATCACGGTGCAGTCGGTGATTCATCAGCTGGAGACAGAGTTGAATCTCACAGATGAAGACAAGGCCAATTTAGATAAGGAACGATCTATAGGTATGTCATATAAAAACATTAATCTGATAACAGTAGTGCAAATAGCAACAAACAGTAGTTATTTCTCTACATTTTTGTGTTTACTCTGTTCTCAACATTTGTTTAGTATTGTACTATAGGCCAGTGTTGTCATTTTAGCTTATGCATAGCATATTATATCTATTGTTTTGGAAAGAAACAACTGATATTCAAACAAAAAATACCGATTCAAGCTATCTGTAATTAAAAACTTAGGGTTAATATAAAAGCTTACCTAGAATTCAAACAATATTTGTACTGTATGCTTCCAATATATTTACAAAAATTGTGTTGTGTTGATTGCCGCAAGATAGAGTATATTTTTAGTTTGTTTGATGTTTTTGTGTTATCAGCATTTGGAAATAAATATAGCTATATGAAATTATGTCTATACCAAATGTAACAAAACAAAGTTTTGCTCGCGTCTTTGCTTGTGTAATCGTAAGAGAAATTGTTTATTTATTCCGATTGGTTATGGATAACAACAATCTTAAAAGAGAGATTCGAGTTGAATATCAATTCGGTATCTTAATCGCGGTCAGTCCTGGCATCTTCATCAAGACTATAATTGAGATTGTTTCATAAAAAAAAAAACATTTGCAGCACAATGTCTGTTTTCTGTATAACAATATTGTTTTTTTTTGGTATGGAAGCGAGAATGGATACGAAATCGGGATCTTTTTTTGATATTATCAACCATTTGATAATGTCAAAAAAACAATGTAAAAGAAAGAATTCGCTGTATGTCCACGCAGCAGGAGCCGCGGGTGAATTATGTTACTTTGAACAGAAACGGTCTAAATCGGGACTAGACTTCATCAAAAGCAGTCTAGAGTGAAAATGAAAGCAGGAATATTATCAGGATCGTGCTTAATAGAGTGATCAGTCTATGTAAATGATGAAAGATTTGATGTCCATGCAGGTGGAGTCGTGGGTAAAACTTAGTAGTCCATAAAAATAACTCATTACATTGTTAACTATAGTATACTGAAGTACAATGTCATTTGTTAATGATCATTTTTATTAATCTTTTGTAATTGTAAAATTTGTTTTTTATAAGATAAGTTATGCAGTTACATTAGTTAGTTGTGATATTCAAAATTATTGCTCTATTAATATTTACAAGAAGTCAAATTAATAGTACTTTTTATATTCATTTTTTATTGTTGCTGAAACATGCAAATAATTATACTATTAAAATTCAACAATATACTGGACATTAAAATTTGTGTACTTTTGAATTGTCACAGAAAGATTACGTCAAATATAAACAGTTAGGAATAAATTGTATAAAATAAATAAATGAAAATCTAATTTTATTTAGAATGTAAAATGTTAAGAGCTTTCAGCATGCAATTCATGAAAGCTTCTTTGATTTTCGCTTTATTTGTTCACATGTGCTAGATGGAACCTCAAACATAAAATTTCGACATAACACCACAAAAATGAATAGTGCTTTGTAATATCTGGTGATTTAGCTGGCGATCTATGTCGATTTTGTGTCCCTATCCACCATTCACCGAATTTTGCATGTATTATTTCATTGATAATCATACAAAAATTAATATGAGCACTATTTTGTCAAAACCATATGTTGTATATCCCTTGTTAAAGTGGCAAATCATCAATTATATAGGCGACTGGAGTTGTTAAAAACGGTTCGTAAATCTGGACATTTAATAAATGGGGAAGAAGAAAAGGTCCTATAATTTGTAACACACACAATAATTGACCACCAACTTTGACCTGGATTTTCTCTAGCCCAGAAGTGAGAATTTCTTCTGTTCTTCATATCAGCCTTTGTGAATGTACTCTCACGACTACAGATGACCATTATAGGGAATCCAGATTTCATGGTATTCATCGCCAAAAGCTAGTGATAACATTAAACTCCCTGTATTATCAGTTAATTTGGATATTCGGATATCTTTGACGATATAAACGCAATGCCTGGAGTGCATTATCATGACTTTGTCCATAACACAAAATAATATCCACGTGTATAAAGTTGAAGATTGACATTTTCAGCATCGAGAATTCAAAGATTAAATTATGATTAAATCTAATGATTTGCCTATATGATAATGATAATTAAAATAGTATCAAATAATCAGTATGGGTAAAAAAAACATTTCATTAAAAAAGATCAGTAATACATAAATAACAGCACACAACAGACTTATTTACCCCATAGAATGACCGTTGACTTGTGTTCCATCTAATAATTCGATATTATTGTGATTTTAGAAAGTTTAATATGAACAAAATTTTTATTAATACGTATATAAACATTCTGTTATCTTATTCTTCATGGCGGCAATGCAACTCTTCTAAGAAAAGAATCTTTCTTCACCGTGACATTTTGTTTTAAAATAATCTTAAAATTAATATGACAAAGTTATAAAGTTTAATTTGTTAACATGGGTAAACTTTCAGCATTTGTAAAGGCATTGCATATTGTAAGACAGTGCTGGCACTTAGATAATGAAAAGGGCTAGATTCAGATTGTAATTCTATTGATTGGTGTCAGTACTTAATCCTTTAAATTGACTGGCCCAATTTAAATTTTCAGGTGTTTTCATAATCTTATTTGGCCATTGACTTGATAACAAAACCATTTTAAATTGCACTAAGTTATGTGTCAGTATTGTGAATTAGTCAGTCTAGGACAAGTTGTAGTTTCATTGTAATTAAATAACTCAAAATTGTATATTGATGAGATTTAATTTGCTATTGCAGCATATTGACAGGAATTAGCAATAAATAACATTTTTCCTACAACTTTGTGTTGACTTTATTCGAAAACAATGCATACGCAACATGTGGTGCCAAAACGAATAGTGTTGTATTTGATGAGAACTTTCTGCAACGACAATTGAAATGAAGACAAATTTTGCGAACGTCCGATATAAACAATATAAGATATAAAAAGAAAATGTTAATCGATAAATGTAAGAAAGAAACAGTGCAATGTAGGTATTGCAAACATTCTATTTTAAGCTATATATGTGAGTGTTGGTTGGTATGTTTTTAAATGCATTTGCATACTTGTTTGAGCTATATACTTTCTTTATTTGAGCTATATTTTATTTAATGTACTACATTTATGATTCATCAAACAATTTGCTTAACAATTTTCTTGTATTGTATTATATATTGTATTGCAGAGGAGCGGAAGGTACGAATGCATTTCCTCAAGACTGAAATAGAGATGGTCGAGTTGGATGCAAAAATAAAAACATGCCTGAGTCTGGAGAAAGCGGACACCGACAACTGTCTAGTTTTGCTTGATCAGTTGCAGGGTGAATATATTTTTCAATATTAATATTATAAATGTATATAAGAACTAGCTATCCCGCCCGCTTCGCTGGGTAATTTTTATTTATAAATAAAATGGCGAAGGATTTATGGAATTCGAAAAATGAGTAGCCTAGAACCATCTACAAATCATTCTGCATCGAATGGTCCCAGTCCCATGTCTATACGTTTAGTAGTTTTTATGTGATTGGCGAACAAAGACAACCATTTTCATTATATATGTATAGTATAGAAACAGATGTAGAAAAATAGTTTAAAAATTTTATAACATTTCATCTATGTCGAAAAAAAACAAGCATCTACAATTATCTCTATTGCCTGTTTCTTTTTTTTTTGCAATGGACAAATCTTAATGTAGATTATTCCACCTTTCTTGCTTTGTGATCATCATGATCATGTAGAATGATACATTTGATTCATTTCACTTTCTTATTAATTCTATCTCAATCCTTGAATCTTAATAGTGATAGACAATAATAATATCATTAATCCCTTAATCTGAAATAAGGTTGTGAGAGGGTACACCCTCCAAACATGTTATTACTGAAAACCGTACTGTTATAAGCGTAGAATTCTGTATGACTTTGTAGGATATGTCATTCATGACAATGATATCGCTCGGACAAATAGAGAACGGTATTTAATTATCCTTTCAAAGAGAATTGTACCTTAAAAACAATTTATATAACAGTTTTTAAGCTATGGAGATTAGATATATATATATATATATCATTAACCCAAAAAAAGGAAATGCATAAATTGAACAAATTCACTCTTATGCTATCCATATTTGATTGTTTTGAATATATCCATTTCTTTTGACATGTAGTCTAATCTATTCCTGTATACCTGCTATTTAATAGGTAATATTAATTTGTTATTTATATTTCAGAGTTACCAATCAAATCGTTGATGCTGCTCAAACATCCCAGTGTCCTAGAATCGGTAAAACGCATGAGATGTTACGTAGGTAATACAGTCTCATGGGCACTTAACGAAGAAGATTCGTTAGTTTTCTCCAAGAAGGCGCAGCTGATCAGGAAGAAGGCCGATGCCGTTTATAACAAATTCAAGGTATGGCCTGGCTAGTTTATATTAAAAGATTGTCATGGACTAGGACTTGCTTCAAGTCACATTTCTAGTAAACAAATATGTGTTTGTTTATATCTGTTTAATCATTTAACTTGTTGGGGATTGGGTAATAGGAAATAAGAAAGCAAAAGACTAAAGGCCTCTACCACCTGACGCGCTTTTAAACTGACTTTTAACAAAAATACAGTTTTTAATTTAATTTTGCATTCCACATCCTTGAGTGTCCGTGTTCCATTAATGAAATGGATGTATACCATAGAATGATCCTAGACACTTGACCTTTTATCGTTTTTTTGCTGTAACAACCCTTATAATGGTTGTTACAACTAAAATGCTAAAACGAGGACATGGACACAAAATTAATCTTAAAACTGACTTTTTTTGAAAGTGAGTTTAAATTTAAGATGGTGGAAGAGCCCCTGAATGCTTTTTATAAAAATGAGTGAATTTTTGTATACTAAAAACAATCTTAAATTGTTATACACATTATTCTATTTGATTAATTATACTATTCGGATGGATGGAATATCAGCCGAATATGACGACATAATATATCATTTTAAAGTCAGATGGCTAAACAAAAGGAAAATGCTGAAACGGTTTTACGAACTTAGAAATGAGATAGCAGATTTTATGCAAATAAAGAAAAAACCACTATCTGAATTGTGTGACCCAAAAATGGATATGTGACTTAGCACTTCTAGTCGACCCTATAGATTATTTGAATGATTTAAATTTGTAATTTTAAAGACAAGGACAGTTAGTAAATCATTTGTATAGCCATTTGAAAGCATTTCAAACAAAATCTGCTTGTGGGATGCAGAGATACTGTCTAGTAACAGTTACCATTTCACCAAGCTCTGTGTGTATAAAAATATTGCTTATGCTCAATATGCTCAAGAACTCAACTTAGTGTCTGAGTAATTTTTGAATGGATTTAGCGATTTCAAAAACATGGAAGATTGTTTCAATTTATTTGCTACTCCAACAAAAAGCAATGTACAAAATGCTCCAATACACTTGCAAATGGAGTTGATCGAGATTCAAGAAAACTCACTCTTAAAATTTAAATTTGAAGACGTGGAGTTACACGATTTCTACAAAAAATACCTCAAAGACCATTTTCCGCAGCTTATAAAATTCGTAGGAAGATTAATTTTTCCGTTTGGGAGGACTTACAAATCTTAACAATTCTTTTCAATGATGAAAGTTGATAAATCAAAACATCGTACAAGGCTGACTGACGATAATTTGAAAAAATTTTACATCTTTGTATCGGTAAAATTAATCTTAACATCGATGGATTAGTTTCCCAAATTCAAGCTCAAGTGTCTCATTTATTTTGGTATCGCTATTTAACTTTCATAGTTTGTAATAATTCCAAATTTCACAATGTAATAATAATGGTGTACCTATTTTTTTCATTTCATTTTGTTATTTTATTAAATTGTATTATAATAAACATTGTCGTATTATTTTATGTCTGATATCTATCGCGAAAAATTATTAACTAATTTAATTACTTTAAAGCACTACTATTGAATGCGGCCCACAATCATATTTGCATACTAAAATTTGGCCCACAACATGTTTATGGTTGCCGATACCTGAGCTATGTAAACAGCTATACATAACATAATTAATAATACAATGTTTCACAGGACCTATTCACAGTGCCAGAAGGTCTTCCATTTTGGGAGTTCTTCAGCGAGAGAACAATGCAATTCAAGAAATGTACTGCAAAATTGGAACCAGTTGAGCTGTGCCAACTGGTGCATGAGCCTCTAGGTAAGAAGAATCGTTACATGGGGGACCAATTCAGTCCATGTTATAAATTTAATGCAGTAAAATTAGATTAAATATATTTTTCAAAGTCACTGTTCACCTAGAGAAACACAGAAATGTTATTGAATTTTATTTTATTATAAAATTTATTTATTGGTGTAAATTTTAGGTTGTATAAAAGTTTTGCTCATTTTGTAGTAATTTGTCTATACAAAAAATAAAATAGTAGAGCTCATTGTCTTTACATTGAAGGAACATATGAAAGAAAGAGGAGAAAATGTAAAGTAATATAAGAGAAAACAATTATTTTTAAATTTTTGTCTGTCTGTCCTTCTGCACATCTTTGAAATTACTGAATGTATTCTAATGCGGTTTTCATGGGTATATAGAGCTCGTCTTGAAACAGAATATTGGCTTTATTGCATTTAAATTGGTTGTCAGGAAAAAGTTGTTTTAATTTATCTATCTAATGTGAGATGTTACAAGGCAAATAATAATTACTAGCATCATAGATGTCACATATGACAAATAATAACTTTCAAAAGAAAAAAAAAATCTATACTCGACCCTCTAGTCATAATGTGCTCGATTTGTTGAAAAATATACAAGGGGCAGAAAGAGATTGGAAGGGGAGTGAATCGGGAATAAAAGAGGGAGAATATAAAAACTGCAACAGACCGAATTCCACGCGAGCGAAATTATATGAAATTAAAGGCGTTCCTTGAAGTATCGCATCATAAACAATATATATAATGTTGATAGATAGATAGATATTGTTTGCCCATAGAGATGACGACGCCCACTTCGCACACGATGCGCTCCGCCATCGACGCCGCCAACGAGGTGGAGCCACCGGTAGACGACGACCTCGACAAGAAGAAGAACTCCACGCCGGGTTGGTACAGTTACTTATCACGACGTCGCAATAGTTGAGCTGATGAACGCTTGGAAGCGTGATCTATTGATTAAAAAAATTGATCTTCGCAAGTGATCACGATGATAATGTCCGTAACTGATTGACTTAATGCGTTCTCCGACGCAAGGAGGCGTATGTGAATAATTTGCCATAAAATAATGAGATTGTGAGAGTAGTACTATGTCTTATAATTTATTTTTTTATGGCGAATCATAAAAGCGTTTACTATAGGGAAAATACTTATGATATTTCCAAATGAAAAAGTACTAAAAGAACTGTAGCATATAACGGTGCGGTCTATAACTCGTGGTTTGGGGCACACCATGTCTGTGATAAGGAGTATGTACAACTTAAAAATTTCATATAGAGAATTATGAATGAGCGTTCCTCTGTGTCACTACTGAATTGCGGTACCTTCAGATTTTTTTTTGTTGATCAAACGAAATGGATGTAGTATAGATTTTTTTATTTGATAAATATTGAAAATTCATATATTTAAGTGTGTATAAAAATATAACTATTTATGTGTATGAAAATTCCATATTATTATGTTTGTAATGTTGTTTTTTTTTTTTTAATTTTATAGTGAAAAGGAAGACATCACAATCTGTTGTAAGCACGCCGAATAAGACGTCAAAAAGGAAACAGAAGAAGCAAGACGAAGAGAATGATGCTCTAGCAGAAGAAAAGAGTTCCGAGGAGGCTAATACCGAAGAAGATACCAAGAATGATGCTAATATTTCTAATAAGCCTGCTGATAATAACTCGGAGAGCACTGACAAAGACGGGTCTGTGGGGGATAAAAATGAAGAACCTAAAGCCAAAAGAGGGAGGGAGGTGAGAAATACAATTGTTTTATTCCGATAATAAAATTACTTGTTGATGTGTAACTTATACAATGATAATGTACCATTTGGTAACCTCCACAATCTATCATGTCTGTGGTAAGAGAATATTCTTGGGTCAATAAATTTCCTAACCACAAACAGTAAATTAATGTTTTAAAATCAATGTATCCATAGTAAATATTATAAAGATATCATTTTTTGGCTATGTGAAATTATTTGTTTTTTGAAGATATATAAACAACACAAAACAGTTGAGAAAAGATTTTTCAAGTAATTATTTATTTTCTAGTAGAAATGTTATTATTGAAACCTTCCATTACATTAAAATTAAATAAAATATTAATAATTTCCTTTCTATATTCTCCACTCTATAGTTTGTTAATGTTCTAGAAAAAAAAATGTTAAGTGTTCCCTATCTTTTTTTATTAATTTAATTAGCTTTTTAATATCTAACCTTGCAGAGCACCAGAAAGACTGATCCGTCGACACCTAAGTCCCCAACCAAACGGAAGACCAAATCATAAGCCAGTGCGGATTCGTTACTTGGACTTTTTTTTTTTAAATATGGCGCCTATCGCCCATGATAAGCTATTATATTCAAAAGTTAAGGATGAAAATAGAATTTTAATATGCAATGTTTATATCACTTGTGATTAGGATAATCATTGTGTACGTACAATTTATTGTATAAAGTCCAACGAATACCTACTTCTGTAGCTTGTAAAGAAGTGACTCAAACTATTGAACACTTTTTAAAGGTCTAAATGTTATACAGAATCTGAAGTATTATTGAAATGGACTCGTTAAAAAAGTATCTTTGGAAACATCTTGAACGACAGAGCCATCTCATAGCAATAAAGTTAAGCTATTATGGATTGATTCATCCCACCATATTTTTTCACATAGTTACTCTGTACACTATGGAAAATGTGGTGGGATGTGTTGATTTACATTGAAGTAGATACTAGTATTTTGAATTTTATGACGTTCATAACTTTTTGTCGCGAAAAAATGATATATAATATCTCGCTAGACATCTTTTCTGTGCCACCTATCTTTATTTTCTCTTATTATTATTTACAGAAGAAAACAAAATGCAAAAGTTTAGTTAAACAGTTCTCGAGTTGATTTTAATAATTTTAAGATAATCTTCTTGTTAATGTTTATTGCATATTAAAATAGAGAAAACCTATTTTTTAATTTCATAAATATGCAACAAAGGTATAGAAATTAGTTAATTAATTAGTTAATGTGCGAACTGGCCTCTCGTCGATGGTAATTTAATGAGGTATGAGCTCTAGTTTAAAAACTATAAATAATAAACTGCGGTGTCTACTCAGTTAAAGCTTAATATAAATAAAGTGTTGTGGCATTTTCAAAGTACTCGTAGACATTACGTATGACTTTAATTACAATTGCAAACATTTTTGAGAAAAATAAAAAAAAAAATTTTGTGGGTCTAAAATTAATAGACTAAAGGAAAATCTTAATATTTCTCATGGAATAAGCAGATCCATTTTTGCGTCTTTAAATATATAAACATTTATAATTTTTGATGAAAATTTTTGTCTACTGCATAGTTGGTTCAAAAATAGACTGTAATTTCCAACCAAATGTCTCATCACAGTTCATAACTTTGCCAGCTGATCAATTATATTATTTATGGACAATAGTGCAAACGATATCTCCTTTAATGGCTATTATGATTTTACATTAGGTCATTTTCAAGCCATGTTGACCTTGCATGAAATAGAACTCTATAGACAAACGACTCATAAATAACCCAAAACATAGCTAGCCACATTCATAAAATTTAGTACAAAATAATGTGGAGCCAATACATTACATACAATATAAAAATTAGTCATTGAATTTTTGACACTTCAAACATGAAGAACTGTAATATAATAAATGTTATTGTAACATGATTACAATAATATTTATTATATTATTTATTACTTCTTGTCAAAAACCAAAATAATGTCTATTTTAGCTAGCATTATCTTAAAGAGTGCATCAAAGGTGATTTAACATGATGACACTGACATCATTTTATGTTAGCATGTTATCGACCAGCTGGCCACATATAGCCACCGTTGTGTTTATATTCTATCAACACCAAGTCTGCACTCAGATGATATGAATAGTGTGACATTGGAAATAATATGTGGTTTATGTATTTATGATTGTGATGTGAGATTAAAAATAATTTGACCGTTGCAAGTCATATAGTGCAAATAGACTAATTAACAAAAGTAGATGTTGCCAAAAATAATTCTATGGCAGAATTTTTATGGGAGGCATTGCACTTGAAACGCTTCTGTTTTTTTTTTTTCATACATAACAATGAGACTGGCAGGCTAATTTTTATAAACGAATACAAATCGATCTACATTTGGTTATCTTGTTCAGTTAATAAAAAAATATTTTTTATTTACTTCAAGAGTCGGTTGTAGTAGAAGTAAAATAGAGTACGCAATGTTGTTCTGAGCTTGTGGTGGTCTCTCCTACATAGGCCTGTCGAACTCGATTGTATAAACCTGTATCCACATTTAAAGTGTCACTTGCTCAGAAAAATATGGTATGTTTGAAATGTTACACTTTTTTATATTATGTTTTTGAAATTGAAAGTTAAAAATTAAGTATGTTAGTTATCAATTAAAATAAATAATAATGAAAATTTAGAGAACCTATTTACAAATACTAACTTTAAGCGCACATTACTTAGGACGAATCATTCAATGCTATCCAGTGTCAGAAGTGTGTTTTTATTGTTTTTTTGGCAATACTTTTATGTAACAGATGGTCAGAAATATACATGTATAAATCATTGTAAAGAAAATGATATACAAAATATCTCCGAATAGGAATCAGTTACGCCAGTTTGGACCGCCACCCGCGATCTAAACGAGGCCTAGTGTTCAGTTGCAACATCAATAATAAGACATTTGAGCCTAACATATAATTTATGACATTTTTTCTTCTCTAATATAAAAATAAAACTAGATTTCTTTGATTTTCACCGAGAGGGATCTAACAAATTGGGCCTTAAAATTTCACCCGCATGACTCGAGCATTTCGATACTATCTAGCCGCAGGCGCCGATTCGAAGTTTTAATAGGCCTGTGTTTACAAGTGCCGAACCTTCAAAAATGACTTATGCCAACATCGCAGTGGTACATAATCCTACCATTCGAATATCGGTGAATAGACATACAGCGGTGTACTTCAAACTCTCATTTGAAATAGTTAACTGTTAAATCTTATGGTTAAAACTACACATGTCAAAATATGTTGTTTTTACTTCACCACTAGCAGTTGATTAAGTCAGTCTTAAAGATATTGACATTCGTGACATTAATTTAATGTTACAAATGCCAATATCTACAAGATTACCGATATTTTGACATGTTTAGTTTTTAATTTTAACAGTTATCATTTAACTATTGTAAATGAAAGTTTGAAGCATACCGCCGCAAGCGTCATTTTGAATCGTTCAATTTGTGCTAGAACTCGCGATACTTAATCTGAATTGTAATTTTGCTTTTTTTTTTTTTGTAATGCTCTAAAATATGTACTATTTACTTTCTTAATTGTTGTATTGTAGATGTTGAAACAATTTTCTTTTTTGAATGATTATGTTTAGTATCTTGAAATTGATAGTTTTTTTTTAATGTCTACGCATCCCATTGAAAACATTAAACGAATCGTGTGTGAGACAAAAACACTGCCTTTATTAGTTTTCCCATAGAAATGTAAGCATACATTATTTATGTAGTATATAAATGTAAGTTAATGAGAAAAAAAAACCTGTTTTTTTTTTAATGTATCACTGATGAAACTAGTGACCGGGGGACCGTATTTCAATTCAATGAATACACAAGTTTTCAACTTCGAAAGGAGAAACTTCCAATTTAATGGGAATTCGATTGATCTTCTTAAGCTCCAAGAGTTGTCTCTTTGATGGTGTGACCCGGTTGAAGAAAAACCCATGTTGGATTTATTTTCTCGTGTCCAGAAACTCAATGATTGCTGCTAATAAAGGATGTTTAATAAGTTTATGATTAGCATTAAACCATATAAGGAATATATTTTGTGCTATAAGATATTAGCTACTGCTACCATTTTAAATTATTGATGTGATGAAACTTATATATGTTAATTATCATTGAGACTTGAATTAATTATAAACAAAGATGTTCGTTTTGGGTTTTCCTACATTTTAATTAAAATATATTTAAATTTAGTTAAACTTATATTTTATTTTAAAATAGTCATATGACATATACAATTTATGTGTAATATGTGTATAAAGTTATATCTATCAATGAGTAAGTTCATAATTTCTGCAAGGGTCAATTTGAAGGAAACATTTTATAAGGATTTATTGATGATTTCAAAGAAAAACCACATTTAATTGAACAAAAGAATCTGTTCTAAGCTGCAGTGTTGTTATGGTTTGAAAATATTAAGGACTCGTTTGGGTTCTCAATATTGTGAGTGAATTTGTATGAGAATCTTAAAATTATAATCAACAGCAACAATCAAAGTCCTTTCTATGACGTCCTTTTAAATTAATCATAAGGGTCATCACTTTTCACGAAGATCACCCATAAGATGAATCTTCGCTTTGAAACTAGTTTGTAAATGTGACTATTTGATAAAAGGGAATTCAAAAAGTTGTTACATCAAAAAATATAATAAAAATCACTACGAAACAATAACTGTAGAGTATGTACAATCGATATGCATGAATCTAAAGTTGGTCATATGTGAACATCATAGTGACAGTTTAGAAAAACGCTGCATCATTAGGGACATGTAGACTGCAGATATATAATCGGACATGTATCATTCGGATATTCATACAGACACTTTTTAATTCAATTCATTTATACTTTGATTTCCAACTTATAATTGGTTATGTTGTCTTAATTCTGTTGGTGTAGATTGTAAAAACTGGGGACTTGCTAATAGGTGAACACCCTTTTAAGACGATATACAATGCAACCTTCTTTGACGATCCCGATACTGAATTTGTTTGGAGACACCACTGATAGTTCATTCCACTGTTTCAATAACTAGTTAAAAGTTACTTTTTTTTAATTTATATTAGTTTAACTTAACTGGTATTAGACTGAAAAAATTCTTGAAATAACTTGAAATAGTCTCATTTTTTCTAGTAACTGCCTGATGCTGTTTTTTTTAAAATTCCAATTCAGTACTTTGAATTATCAAAGTACGTGAATGGTAAATGCTTTTTTCACACCGTGATTCTTTTAAAAGGCGATTTCATAACCTACAATTTTCTTCTTTATTATCGCACTTCGCATCAGTTTATTAGCTTTTCTCTCAAGCAGATGAGCTTTCGTTTATTTTTTACGTCATGTGAATCCGGATGAAATAATGAATAATCGATTAAAAATAGGCTAAAGTAAAACTTACGAAATCAGCACATACATCATTTTGTTTTAGAAAGTATAATCTAGCATCAAAAGAATGCTTTGAATTGCTTTAATGCAAACTTTCTCACATTTTAATATTGATATGCGAGTGTCAAAGCACAAACATTTTCATTCCAAAGCGGCACTGGAGCTACATAGACTTTCAAAAAAGTAAACTTCTCAGATAGCGACGCCCCATAGATGAACAGCGAAACACGATTCGTGAACTCATCTGGCTGTCATCTGCTTTTTTTTCATTGTAGTACTAAATACAACAATCGATATCGGCCGCAATGTACCCGATTTCTTTGTTTGTTGTACAATTTCAAATATTTAATAAGTTTGCATAATTTTTCACATGTACTCGTCCCAATATTTATAATTGTTGATAATTTCTGATAGGAAAGCCTTAGTGAAAATATTTAGTTGTAGTAATTTGTCATAACATCAAACGAGTGGCGAGCTGATTAGTCCTAATAAAAAACCCATTTTCTTTTTGGAAAAATAAATGTGTTTTTATTTCTAAACCTTATTGACACCTGTTTATTAGAACTATATAACAAATGCAAGATTTAGTATTTATTTGAGAAACTTCTGTAATATTTTTAGATTGTCTTTCAATCACATTGAAAGTGATTTACCAAGTTATGGATTTAAAAAACAGCTGTTTGTCTCTAACAAACAAAAATGAATTATAAATTGTATTAGAAGGCCTATTTTGTTGATTATAAAATATTAAAATAGTATTTGATGTAAGTTGTCACAGATATTTTTAACCTGCATAGTTTTGGCTATATAAACTTATGAGGTTCTTTATTTTATTCTTTATATTGATTTGTTATTATTAACAGTGACCAAGGAAGGAACAAGATCAGCACAGAGATTGAAATTTAATAGCAGAATCGAGATAAAATTGACAATGAAATTAAAATGGCATAAATATAAAAGATGAAGGAATCCATACTAATATTTGAAATAAAAAATTGTATGACTAGCTACTGTTTGACCAATTTTTAATCACTTCAAAATTATTTCATTATATTTCCGGAAATAAATAAGTATCGCTGAAGTGAAGTCACCTTTAACATTTAGAAAACCCTGATTTCAAAAATAGTTTAATTATGCGAATCTTAATGCTTGTTTATTAACATAAATAATAAGGTTTATCTAGGGACATTAGTAAAAAAAATTGCATCTTTTAAAAGGTTTTTATTTTAAAAATTAAATTTAATGAAATACAAATGTCAAAAGATTATTTCAGTTTACGGTACAAATTAATACATCAGTGATTGCAAAGTTGAATGCCACATTTAAATTTAATTTTTAGCAATCTGTTGAGCCTCACAGAAAGTATCATTGTAAATGAATTTAAAATCATATTAAAAGAGTAAATAGAAACGGTACATTTTCCCTTTAAAAAAGGCAATCTTATGAAGATCTTTCAGCATCCTAACTTACTTATCTTAATTTAATATATAAGTATTAGTTTTATCACTTCTTCCCTGATTTTTTTATGCCACCTTGCACCATCGGCCCTTTTTGGGATGCCTTCGCCCTGGCTTCCTGTAAGTATAATTCTATAATTAAATCTATTGAACTATGTCTTTGATGAGTCTTACTACATGTTAAGTGGTATTCTATTCCATTAAATGTAGATTTTAAAAAAATCTACATGTAAATTAAGCAGTTGGTAAGTTCAAATTGAATACATATATTTTTTAAAGTTCAACAGGATACCTTGGACAAAATTTGTGTCTAATTTTACTACAATTAATTTAAATTAAGTTTCAAATCTATTCAATTTTACAACAATTTTAATCAATAATAGAAAAATAGTGAAGCTAAACATTATATTTTTTTGGGAAAATTACATAGCTGTCCTATAAATTAATATTTCACATCAAATAACTACATTTTATGCAATATACTATCACATTATAAGATTACACAATTACGTAAGAAGCATGATCCTATATGAACCCGTAAACATTTTATATTCTGTATTTCTTTGCAATCAAGTACAATAATTACCTGAAGCGCTTTTTGCTGTTCCTTCATCTTCTGTTTGAGTGCTAGGTCATCCTCATCCAGTTCCTTGGAATCTTTCTTTGGTTGTTTCAATGGTTTCTTCTTGCCACCTTCGCGACCTGACATCTAAAATAAACAAAATTTAATCAGACATCAATGATATTCACATAATGAAAATTTATTTGTACAATGAATGTTTTTTGATAAACACTAATTAACTGAGTTTCAGTTAGCTGTTAACATTCGAGAATTGTTGATCTATCAAATTTGAATAAATATTTTTTTAAATTAAAATAAACATTATTTAAATAAAATTTTACTTCTTTATGCATTGTTCCTTTGGTAATTAATATATGGTGTATTGTACAATATGAACAATTTTCACTACGCCTGCAAACCGACTAAAAGTTCACCACTATCAGCCTATACACACAAGACACCAATCAAAACTGACAACTTCGCTTTAAAAACAATAGATTTTAAGTAAAACTCGAGGCTATTAGCATACCCATATTGTAGGTTGCATCATAGCATTCGTTTGTTCACTGTAATGTTTGTACTTTATCTAAAAAACCTCAAAATTGTCATAATTAACTAATACATACAAACAGCTCACTTAAAACCATGTTTTCAATATGAGATATTTATCTAATGTACGCGCATTTTGTAAAAAGCAAGTATGTATATGTAATGACCAACAACGTCATATGTACTCTTTGAATAGCCTCGCTACTTTATTTGCCACGCAGTGTTAAATAATTTACATCGATAATAATGAAAACCACATGATTTTCACGGCTTATGTAAGTATGAAATTCTAGTACAGAACCGATTGGTTTGTAATGGATAAAGTTATAAAATTGGAATGTTTTTAAAAACTTAATCACAATCTATGGTTTTTTTTTAATCTGCAAGATGACAATGCATATATTTAATCATGTCATACAAAAATAATAAATTGAACCCATTTGGTAAGATCGACTTTGTTATATAAATATTTCTAAAGATGTTATTACAATTTTCCATTTGACTAGAGTGACACTCTAGTGCTGATTTTCATAAAACATATAGAGTTACAACAAATGTCCGGTGTTCCTATTTGTTTTCATCTAATACTATGATAAAATCTGGTAGGAAATCACTGTCATAGCAATGAGAGGAATTATTAATAGTAAAATAGTTAGCGTCTTGAATTTTAAGTTTTATTAATAAAGGATACCATTTTTAATGAAATTACATTGATTATTAAAAAAAAGTAACACCTGAGAAAGTGTTACTTTTTTTTTAATAATCAATCAATAAACAATTTTTAATAATCAAAAAGTCATTCTTTTATCGTGTGATAGTTTATGAAAACCAAAGAAAGAACCTAAGTAAGTAAATTATATCCAGATTGAGCTGCGGTGGATCACTGAAGCTAGCGGCTTCGATTCTGATCAACGCTGAATTAACTGATGAATATTAGACAAATTAAATCACTCACTCCATGCATTAAGCACATTAAAATGTCGGTTCAAGATGTAATAATTGTAAATGCGACAATGTTCTTTATTACCAGTCCACAACACATATTGAGCCAGCATGAAGGGCTCAAGTTCAAGCCTTTCAATCGGAAATAATAGATTGTAGATGGGTGTCTTGATCAGTAATATAACTAAAAATGTTATAAATAAAACAATTTCAAAACTTATTCATTATCAACTATGGGTCTTTGTATAAAATAAATGTTTGATTTTTTTTTGTTTTGAAATGTCAACCATTTGTATGGTAATTATTTTAGTTTTTAATCATAATATTAGCAAAGTTATCATATTCGGTGTCCTTGTACTAGCTCTTACGGTGATGGAGAGTTTAATATGTAAGATCAGTTGTGTTGAAAGTTCTGTCGACTTCACTTCAAATAATTTCTGTATTGTAAATTCTGTATGAAATATACTTGTAGTGACATTTTATATCTTAATAAAAACCATCGAATAATATATTCAAGCATGATCTAGCACATGGCTTAAGAATAGCATTTATTTTCAAAAATGCCACATTTGAACATGTGCAAAATGATTAAAAATACATTATATGATATATTGATGGTATAAAAACATTTAAAGGAGTTTTTTTAACCTTCTTAGTGAATTTATGGCATAGGCAATTAAAAAGATAAATTCTATATAATAAATCTGCATTTATAAACTTAAAAGTTGACATATTTTTAAAGTTTTTTTGCATTAATTTATTGATAATATTTACTCATATTATAAAAAGCATATTTAATCAACTAACATTATATTGAAACTAAAATTGTATTGTATTTATATACAGAACACTCAGAATTTCATTGATATTATATCTCTTTATTTTTAACGTGAAAACTCCACGAGAAAATCAAAAACCCTGTCATTTAGGCAAAGTGTTATGTCAATATATCAATCTACATCTGCCACCTCGAACTTCTACCATCTGAAAACTACTCAACCTGTCACAATCAGAAAAAATAAAGCAAAAATTACCTTCATTGTCAAAAACAACAGGCGTGTCAAAGTCATATTTACAATTAATATAAAAAGGAAAATGTGTATTGAAAATCCATAACCATGATCTTCGATAACACATTTTGAAACCGATTTATGCACTCGCTAATTAATAAAATGTAATAATTATGATTTGATAACTTGGCAGTTTCAAGTTTGATGCAACCGTGGATTATATCCAAAAACAATTTTGCTATGCGAAAGCTGAAGCATTGTCGAACCGGTAGTTTTAATTTCTTAATGTAATGCAAATCTTGAATGGTATCTCAAATATATAAATAATTTAACATAAAACAAAGAATTTGACATAAATTTTCTATAATCTTAACTTCTGTCTCGTAACTTATTATTCCGTGAATAACCTATGCATAATCCCCCTCCACATGGCCCTCCCGACTTCTAAGTAAAATTCCATAACACTGCTAAAATATTACAATTAGGTTGTATGAGTTTCAGATTTTTTTTCAAACAAGTGGACTTATATAGAAAGTGTTTCAGGGTGGTTATAAAAAAAATAATCTTACATTTCTGACTGGAGAGCTCCACCCATACACCTCGAACCTATTGAATGTTGTTTTGCGGCTTTGTGAATGCCTACTGAGAGTCATTTTAAGATGGATTTACAAATTTAGTATTCAATATACCACATTGTGCCCTTTGTTTGCCCCATAAAATTTATTGATGTTCTGTGGTCTTTTATTGTCATGTTTTAATGTACTATTTTTGATTTGTAATAAAGGTGTTCAAAATTAGCATAGCAGCATTTGTATATTGTTTTAGTGAAAAAAAAAACTAGCGAATCTATGATGATATATAACATTTTACATGCATATTGAAAAATATGAATAACAATAATTAAGTAGTGTTCAGATAGCTATATGATTTTTTTTAGCAAAGACAACCAATCTTTCACTGTTGATAATATATTTAAAAATACCATCTAACTACATATAAGAAGTGGAAATTTCTAACTTATAATTCCCGAACCTTCTATTCTAATATGAAACTCATTGCGTTATTTCACTTTTTGCAAAAGTAATACTGCTTTCTAGGCATCACATCTCGATAAGTTGCAAAAATATGTAAAATGGTCAGTAACAAAACAACTACATCTTTTATATATAAAAAAGAAAGTGTGTCTGTATGTTCCGGCTAGGCTCCGAAACGGCTGGACCAATTTCAATGAAACTTTCAGGAAATCTTTACATTGATCCTGTAAAGTTTGGTGACGATCGGAGCACTTTTCTTTTTGCACTGTCAAATACAGTTATGAGAAAGGTTTAGGTATATAATTTGTCAAGGTTTGTACGAAAAATAAAAAAAACCGGGGGCGAAGCCGCGGGCGGGCCGTTAGTACTAAATAAAACAGCCACACAGTGTGTCTAACTTGCAAATTTGAATAAGTCAGTCATGTGTGGAAATGCATAACAATCTCTTTCGCTGATGCAAACATACACTTACATGGATGAAATCAACAAATCAGAGTAAACAAGTTTTATCACAAATATGATAATTCTAATACACAAGAAAAAAAATTTTTTTTTCAAGTTATGCCCCTCGAGAATTCTTCATGCAGTGCCCAAAATTTGAGTGTGTCAAAGTTGGCAGAAAATCAATATAGATGTTTTATTCGAAGGTTTGTAACTTCCTTTATTACGTCTCAATTAAATACGTGATAAGTTTCCCTATTAACCTTTAACCTAAGAGGAAAAAAACTCTAATACATATTACTTTCTTTACAATATCTTTGAGACAAAACTTTTACTTTCTCTTCAGATAGTGTAGTCTTACATTATAATTTTTTTATTGGTTATAATTAATTGCGACAAACGTAAAACATGATACTACCTACCATACTAAAACCTTACTTTAACCAGCATAAACAAGTGCACCAGGAAAACAAATGTAATATTATATTATTTTACTTACCGTTTAAGCTTTCAGAGAATCTAGAAAATTAATAAAAAATCTATTCAATATTTCACAAACTTAAAAACAACCACACGACGACTACGTGCCACAGAACAAAGTAATCACTCTCTATGGTAATCACAGCAGATTATGAGTTTTGAGGTACGTACAGAGATGGAGAAAATTGAAAAATAAGGTTGAGCAAGAAGTGTGGATTTGGACCGTAAGAGAAATGAAAATAAATGGGTATGTAAATTATATGAATTAATACGAAAATTTCCTAAACCTACGCAAAACTTTATTATTTAAAAGTTATTTCATAAAAAAATCTCGAAATAGCATGTTTTGATTTCATGAAAATTTTAAATAACAACTATTAACTAAGCAGATTAACTATTCGATTTTGATCATTTTCAAACCTGTTCAAGGTGATTACCTACAGAGTAAGTGCACAGAGTTTTATTAGGATCCCTTGAGAATAACGAACGGTATTTTGATAAAAATATATTCTGAAAATTTTAAATTGCACCATTTCTAAGTTAACCAGCCGACTTTACTCAAATACGAACTTATTTAAGATGGTTAGCTGACGAATAAATTTGTGCCAAGTATCATTAAAATCCCTGAAGAACAGAGGACGCTCTTGTGCTAAAGAGCCGTTAAATTCCATATATATAAAACTAATGCTATGGCAAGAGATATGGTAATAGATACATTCCAATAGAAATTGACCAAACAGTACCTGCTTTTTAACGTTATGCTATTTGCTGATTTCTGAATTCTGCCTACTAAGATGCTGAAGTGGAAATTTCTTCATATACAATAAAATACAGTTAATCGAAAAAAACACGAAAATATGTTTACAACCTCTATCATTTAAGTCTGAACGAACTGCGAAAAAAAATGAAGAAACTCGAAATGTAAAAGACAACAAATAGTTATAACGATTTTTAAAAATTAGACGAAGACCGTGTATTTCTGTAGGACGACAAAATTTTTTTGAACTTATTGTAAATAATTTTTTGTATTTTTTGGATTAAACTATTTTTTTATCGAATTTAGTACAAAATTTCCACTTCAGTACTTTAAGAGCCTGATTTCAGCAAATAATAGCTTATAAGTATGTATTTTCTGTGAAAAATCCTAATTTTCAGTTTTTCTATAGTCAGTTCTTTTATTAACTTGAAATATCTTCATCGAAATTAGACTTAGTAATGACAAAATGAGTTTCTCTTTTTATTTAATGAATTTTGAATATAAAAAATGTTAACCTCAGTACTTTCTTTAGACGATATCTGGAAAAAATAAATTATTATGTTTCATTTTTTGTGTTATCCTTAGAGTTTTCCAGTTTTTAAAATAATACAAATTATGAAACTGCCTTTTTAAATTTTCATTTAATGCTAAAATTCTAAATTAGACGTACACGAGCAAAAATTTTTCACTTCCATTTACTTTTTCACGTTCAACTTTTAATACTTGTATTGACGTTAGGTAGCTGACTATTTTCAAAACACAACTCATAAGGATTAGATTACAAAAAATAAGCGGCAAAAATCTCACCTTAAAAAAGTAGATCTATGTAATAAAAGTTGATCGGGTTGAAAATTCTTAAAAAACGTAGAAAAAAATTCATAACTCGAAAACTAAAAAAAAAGGGGCAACATTAAAGATATATACTCTCCTACCCTTGAATGCGAGAAATCCATTTTTTCTCCAATCTGTATAATGTTATATAATTTTTCATGTAGGTAGCATTATTCTGTTTACTCCTTCTATACTGATGTAATCGGTATATATCCTTGGGCATTTAATGACAAACGTTGACGAATAATAGTATGAAAGGCTAATATCAATAAGAGTTGCCAATTACTACTATTCTGTTCATGTAGAATAAAATAGTCCTTTTTCTTCTGTGTTACTAGTGTTCTAATTCATTTATCATACATAATTGGTTAAATCTTTGCCAATTTGGAATTCGTAGAGGCGTCGAAAATTGCAAATTCTTGATTGGAATACTTATGTCAATTGGGCGAAAGGGTAATAACATCGTATGATTGTAAATCGATCAATTAATATTTCGCATATGTGACGAACAACGATATCACGAAATAAATAGTTTAAGTCGTATATGATATAGCTAGATTATATTTTACGAGAATTTAGTCGCATTTTAATAGTAGAAGCATATTGAAGCTTATAAGGCGGAACCCTGTTGAAAATATCCAAAAGATTCCAATAAGAAATAATTGTATTGGGACCTAATGTGCTTTGTCGCTGCAAATCTATATCAATACCCATAAAACTTTCGAAGAAAGAAACGGAAAGTTTAATGGAACTTATATGTCTACAGAGTTCTTAACTGGATTTACATATAGAATACATTAATTTTTCTGATTATGGAATTGTTATTTAAAAGCATTAAAACATTTTACTATTGTATTCGGAAATCCATATTGGTTTTATGTCCAAATGGATTTACGATAAGAACAGATACAAACCATAGGTAGTGCAGATAGGATCCATAATAAATACAAATAACATTACAATCCCATTAAGTCCAATAAAGGAAACGTCGCTATGATGGACTTACATATAGATTCTTAATTTAACTCTATCTGGAAATTTTTCTTCCATATACATTACATTAAGGGCCATTACACATAGATTATATTGTTGTGTATGGACTGTATTGGATGTTCTCAAGAGGGCAACTTCTAATTTTTTTTATACTAAACTATATTAATAAAGTCAAACAGGTGTATATTTATTTAAACCATTAGGTTAAACTTTTATAATTTTACTATAAGCCCCCTTTCTTGATTCCAAATAATGGTGTGATATTTTGAAACTACTTCATGCTACAAAGCTGCAAACTCGCACAATGAGAGCTCCATTATAGGCCAAGTCGACTTGTTATTCTCATTAATCACAAATACTATTGACATTGTTTTTTAATATGAATTATTAATATAATTTTCACTAGTTGCATTTAGTTATAGGTGTCCACTTATAACACCTACTAAAAGGTTCCAAGAAAATGTCATGTTCAAATAAAAGTCACATGCAAAATATGTAAAAAAATTTAATCATGAATTTCTAATATACCATGAAAATAAAAAACATACAAGTGCCCCACCTCATTTGGGCTCACCCTACGAATTGTACATAAAGATTTTATTTCAAGTTCTACATAATTCACATTTTAACTTTATGTGGTGAAGAGTCTGTGGTATCAAATTAATATTGGATATTTCAGTTTTAAACATAAATAAAAACCATATTTCTGTAGATAAACCTCACGATACAAACATCTTTTAGTTATAAGAAATTAAAAATATAATAACTATTATGTACTTACTATAATGTTTATGTAAACCTTTTTAGTTCAAAATTTATAACAATATCTACAAAACCACTCGCAACAATCAATAACAAAGACAAGCAGTTTTTATTGTTTATTCAAAACTTAGCATCTATATACCACATAATCATTATTCAGTAAATAAAGACTATACTTTTTTTTTTTAAATAAAAGATAATGATATGTTGTCACAATATGTAATAAAATACTTAATATTTGTAATATTTCTATCTACATGTTTGACTTTGAAGAACCTAAATAGTAATTAAAATGTGCAATAGACGAGTTACTGAGCACTATATAAATACAATGTAATCACAAGACAATTGTTATTATAAGCAATACAAAATCCCTTTCAAGGTGTAGATCTTTGTAACATCATATCTAAAACTTGATGAACTTATCATATAACTTAAGTATCTCATCATATTTTTTAACTTTACGCTATGGAAATTGCTAAATTTCTATAAATTGGGAAGATTAAGTTTTCAGTTTCATTTTAGAAGATCCAGTTTTTATCGGATCTTGACGTTTTAGACCAAATGAATATATTTTAATAATTTTCACAGTGATGCCTGTATATGTTTGTGTCTATGTAAACCTCTCACAACTTTTGAATGGATTAACCGATTGAAATGCAGTTTACAATATTTGAAAGCAGCCCAATCAACTTCCCTGCTGAAAATTTGTACTAATTCCCCTAAGCAGACTTCTAGAAATCTTTCTTAAAAATGAAGATTTCAGAAAAATGATTTTTTTTATATAACTTTAAACTACTAAAGCGATTGACACCAAAACGTAACTAATTTTTTTCTCCAAACATTTGCATTGATTGTAAATTGCACATAAATCGTTTATTTTTTGAAAGATAGCATTGGAACGTTAAATTTTTAAAGGGCTTTTTGCTTTATTTATTAAACTACTTTACTAATGAATTCCAAAATCTAATTAGTCCTTCTTTTCATTTCAAACAGAGTCAAAATCAGTTGGTTTGTTTGAGAGATATGGTTGACGAAAAATTCGAAGAAAAAAAAGATTTTTAAAAGTAACTTGCAAGAACCTTGATGAATTGACGTTTGGTACTTGATCATCATTTTCTGCTTAAAAAACCATATCATCAAATGCCGTAAAATAGATCAAAATTCAATGATGCGTTTAAAAGCTATCATAGTTGAAAAATAAAATTGCATTTTTAAATAAAATGACTTTAACTTGATTCAAAACATATTAAAATGTATATTTTTGAGTCTGGGGAGTTCAAAAAAGCACTATAATGTACTTACTTTTATATCTTTGAACACTTTGAGCTCGAAAGTAGTAAGAAATTTCAGGAATGGCCTGCAGGATCAACAGTCTTTTGAATGTTTGATCTTGAAAAGCTTAAAAATTTAAGAGACAACTATGTTGTGAACTCGAGACACTCAAAAACCCATCGATAAATATCATAGCGAGATAATGCATGATAAAAATTCTAATACTAATCTGGTAGTGGTGGATGAATCTGAACAAGATTAATGTTACATTCGAATCGCTGTTACATGACACAGATTATAATATATTAAAAACACACAACTGTCCTAGACAATATTTACTTTGTTTACCTAGGACACACACATTTAAATTACTATATATATTACCCTAAGAACAAACCTTACTGAACATTCTTATCATTTACCACAAAACTTAAAGATAAGTCTTCCATCATCCTATTCAATATGATATGGTATTGGAATATAAATACTGATTGAGAGATTCATTCAGAAACCAAAACTTGCATGTGAAGGGTCATAATTTTTCTTTAACTTTCTATAATTAATATGATCAAAAATCTAAAACCATTGATGATAATCACAATATCATGGAAAAGTTACTCTGTGCTTGAGCGAAAATAGTATAGAACAGTAGTAGTAATATTGTATGTACAATCTAAGGGAGGCGTCTATTCATTACTAAAGTATTTATGAGGGAGAGGTTGAGCTGAAATCTCACCCAAACTTACATAAGAATGTGGAGGGCACGAAAAATATTAAATAATTTTTTTCCACAAAAAATAGTGCAAAATTACAAAATACTGGGTTAAACATGTTTTTCCACTAAAATGTGGCTAAATTCTACACAATAATATTTATATTGCTACTGTGTTTCTATGCAAGTAACACTGGTTTAAAATGGCCAAATCAATGAGGCTGAAGGAGCAGATGATTGTACTAAAAATCACATGGACATATTGGTTCCAGCAGCCATTTATTAATAAAAATTAAGCAAATTATGTTTTTTTTTTTAATAAATCCAATACAATGAAGCACAGATTAACGTATTTATACTCAAATATGCATTTTATAGAATCTCACCAAAGATGGGTCAAAAAATTGCTTCACATAGTTAATGGATGCCGAAGAAGGATCAAATATGAGTTTGCAGTTAGTACTATTATCTCGTTTACAATTTGTATACAATTGCTTATATTTTTTTTTGTATTCCCTCATAAGCTCACACCTGTTTTCCAGAAAGGTACATATAGACAACAGATTTTCATGTGGTCAATCTTTAATAACATCTTGTGCTTCACTATTTTCCATTAATTGTTTCATGCAGGCTCGTCAGTTACAGGCGCTTAAAATTTTTTCTTTCTTCAATATGCCACAAATATAGTCTGTATAAAATATACTAGGGCTTTCATTGTTGACCCTTTCATTACACACATTTCAAATCACACCATTCTTTGACGTCACTAGTCTTTAAATAACATTACTATAACAATCTTTTAAGGTCACTACGCACACTACACAGAAATTACATCTCCACTATATTTTATTTTCATGTTTCTTCTGCCACTTTTAACTTTTACTGCCTTACACAAGCATAATAATCAAAACCTTTCTTTCAAACTCCATGACTCCATGACGTCTTGCAGACATTTAAGTACCTTCATAACTCATTTCTTGATAGAATCATTTCTTATTTCCCAATTTCCCGCAATTTGCATATCATATATTCTAAGAATATTTGTAAGGACAATTCACGTTTAGTTCACATTCATATTCTCTGAAATCGTACAGACAACTATCTATGAATAGATTGAACAGCCACAGTGGTACTACAAATTCCAGCAACATCTCTACTAATTTTAAACCAGTCAGGTTTATAGCCCCGTTTACTCTGAAGAAGGCAAGCAAGTTCCACAAATGGATCATTAGGAGACCTGTACAAATACAGTAATAAACGCAAATAGAAAAAGTGAAAAATTCACCCAACACTCTTAATATTGCAACAGACTGATGAAGTATTAATTTAATAACATACTAGCTGTCCCGCCTGCTTCGCTGGGTAATTTTTATTATAAATAAAATGGCGAAGGATTCACGGAATTTGAAAAATGAGTAGCCTATAACCATCTACAAATCATCCCGCATCGAATGGTCCCAGTCCCATATCTATACGTTTAGTAGTTTTTACGTGATTGGTGAACAAAGACAACTTATTTTCATTATATATGTATAGATTTTGACAGAAATTACAAATTTAATCATGTACTTTATTCCTCTACATTAGTGTGGCCTAAGAAAATGATTTTTTTTTCCGAGTCTCATATAAAAATATCTAAATTTACAATGTTTTAAAAGTCTCCTCCAAACGGCAGCCAAAAAATTTTTAAGGGTCGCTCCAAATTTTTATAAATTTCTAAAATCGTCAAATTTGGCTTTTTTTTTGTTTTTCTCATTATTTCATTTTTTCTACAAGAAAAATGATAAAGATCCTGAAACTCTCAAGTCGAAATTTAAATATTTAAAGGTCGCTCCAAATTTGTCAAAGTTTCCAAGTCAAATACTTTACATCTTTTCGATTTACTTCGGAACATGAATATCTATGAATTTATATTTTTTTTGTTTATTAAATTAAATAAATTTTCTGAATTATTAAAATATATTTCTACGGGCACAGTTTTGGAATGTAACTATTTTATTTTAATCTCATGAACAAGGAGGCTTTAACTGAAGCAGTTATGTCACCCTCTTTTTACCCATAATTAAAGTTATACTTTTAGTCTATGCCTTTTCTCATCAAAAATCTGATAACTAATTTATAGACTAAAACTGACTCATCACAAAAGGGAGCGGAAAAAATCGATCGGAAAGTTCCCAGCTTAGTGGCACTCAGTAAAATTTTGTAGCAATTGTAAATGAAGGTCTTCATTCCGTTCACACACCACCAACAGTCGGTACAAGTATTCTGGTTTTGCACACAATTCACAGTTTGGAGAGTTCGCCAATCTCATCACATTCTAAATTTATTGATCAGAATGTGGCCAAAATGAATCATGTGGTCCTGTACTACATATTCTCAGCAGAGAAGTGCAACTTAAAAATATATAAACACTAAACGACTTTCTCATATATTAAAAATAATATTTTGTGGACTAATGTCTGTCATAACTATCACATATGTGACTAGTTCCAATAAAAAAAAGGTCACTTAGTTACTATAAACCATTTAATAAAGGGTGGATATTAGAGATTCTGTATTTCATAATCAAATCGGTGATACCTTGATGTAGAGTCAAACTTTAAATACCAAAACCCAAGGTATGCAAGGTCGACACCAACTGAAGACGTGTAGTTTCTGTTCTACCCCTAATGGGTCTGCTTATATATTCATATGTCATTCTCATCAATGCAATATTTATTACAAATAATATCTATAAATATAATATTAACAAAAACAGGTTTTAAAATTGATATTTAAAGTTTATGATAATGATCCACTTTGTTGAAAAAGCATTATAAAATAATTGCACACAGTACTGTCAAGTGTTTAAAATATAAACATCATACTAATCAGAATCATGTTTATCAATTGTCAAGTATTTTATACACAAATACCTGTTAGTAACATGTTAATTAATATTTACCCTGTTGTCAAGTATTTAAAATACCAATTTCTAATCTGAATCACGTCTATATCTTTCAGGTGTATCATCAAAGAAGTCTTCATCGCTATCTCTGTCAGACTCTGCATAATGTGTATTTTCAACATACTTTTTAAACTGTTCTTTGTTACCAGTTGGGTTGCCTTCGTCTTCATCGTCTGACGTGTCTATGGACTCTGGATCATAAGCAATCCAGCGCTTCAACTGATTATCTCTCGTCAAAGTCAACCAAGTCTTGGACATTCTTTTATATAATTTTACTAAAACATATAAACCTTTGGCATCATGTTGTGACAAATTTGGTTTGATTGTTCCATATAACTCAATATCAAAAGAGTATTGAATTTCATTTACAGTTGTTGAGAATTTAATATTCCTTTCCTTTATATCTATTTCATAATTCTCTACTCCAGTAATTTCTATTTTGATTGAAATCATTGATTTGGTTTGATTCCAGTAAAGTTTTGGTTTCAACTTCGCATCTTTAGCATTATTTTCTGTATTCAATGAAATACTTTCTGCTGTTGAAAAGTCATCCGAGTCCAATTCGCTTTTGATAACTGAACTCACTACCTCAAAACTACTTAGTATTGAAGGAGAATTTTTTGGGTTTCCTTCAACTCTGACCATTCTTTCTGGTGTTCCATCTTTATGGACAAATTCTGAAACTGATGTCGGAAGTTGTTCATATACAAAATCAAATTTAGTGGCATTTGTCATTTCTTTAGGATTATAATGATTGATTTTGTGACTACCTGATGATAGAGTTGAAAGTTTATTCTCTGTTTGAGTTTCTATTTTCAAGAAATTCTCAGGAGTAGTATTCCTTTTTGGGCCATCTGTTACTGGAATTGATTGCTGTTTGCATGTGATTTTGCTTGTTTGGTTAAACAATGTTTTGATGTCTTCCTGAGTCATATCAACATAAAAATCATCCACAATGGACGACTCATCATCAGATCCTATTAAAGAAACAGATCTTATGGGTGGTTTTTGAAATACTTCATCTAAAGGACTTTTGGTCAGATTTTCAGAATCATCGAATTTTCTTTGATAATGAATATCTTTAAACAGTATAGCATCTTTTTCCCAATCGCTGTCATCTGAATTTGATGATTCTTGAACTGGTCTTTGAAAGTTTAATGTATGTATATAATGAATTTCATTGTCTTTCTGTTGAGCCAAATTTGCATCCAAGATACTTTGATTTATAATAATGTCTTCTGGTCCTGTAGTGTCAATCATGATGACACCATACTTATGACCATCTGTAAGTTCTGGTACTTCCTTTGTGAAATATTTTACATACATTTTTTTCAACTTATCACTTTTATCCATAAAACATTGATCACAAAACCAATTAATGCTGAATTCTGTCCATTCCTGTCCCATTGGTTGTATACCAACTAAACGACATTCTATGGCTTGGAAAGGCATTCTCGAAACAAATTCTTCTGTTATAGGAAGTATACAGGAAACTGAAATCTCTCTCCAATCTCCATGGTCAACAAAGAAACATCGATATTTGATTTTGTTTATGGTTTCTTCTATTCTGGCACGGTAATATAAACAATCATCTGGGAACTTTGCTAAAACAAGTTCCCCAATTTTATATGTGGTCATTTTTTCGTACTTTTCATTGGCAATATACTTTTGTATGTCTTTAGTTAAAGAATCTAAGCAGTTTTGAAACTTGACAAGTCTAACGAATATTTGGTCAAGATTATTGGCAGACGCAAAATAAACTAGTGAAAAATCATCTTTATTTAGATGAGCCCAGCAAGGTTTCAATGTTTTTTTGATTACAGAAATAGTTTTTACATCCTGTGCGATTACATCCTTACTTTGCGCAGATAATCCTGCCATTTCAACTATTTTCTGCAATTTTGCCACATGTTCATCATTTGTTAATGCATGAGCTTTTAACAATTCCTTTTTAACATCGTATCTCACTACTGATTGATTGGCAAATACTAAATCCTGACACACTTCTAATTTATCTACTATTAGAATGTTTCCTATAGCTAAAATTATTTCAGCTTTCATATAAAAGTTCTCGTCACTTTTCAACATTTTTTTTACAAGATCATCAGCGATATATGAATATGTCACATCTTTATCTTTAGGTTGTACATTACCTAATCTTACTTGAACAACATACGATGGCATATTTTTCAACTCTTCAGGCAAATAATATAGGTGAACTGCCTTTGCCTTTTGCCATTTTTCATCATCAATCAGTTTGATGAGTAAAAGTTCAGGGTTTTCCTTATCATTAACTGTTAGGATTTCTACGATTTGGCATCTTTGATATAAATTTAGTTTAGCTGCTACTGTACATATATCACCAATTTTTGGTATGCCGTGAGGTCGTCTATTGTGTTCGTTACTGTAGTACATAGCCATTTTCATGGCTATAATACTATAATTTTGAGGATATTTATTGACTGTGCCATTAATTATATGTGATAATAAACGAGCTGAATACATTACTGCACCATTAATACTAATCACTTGAAATGTTATAAAACCATGTTTAGGTACCCATTGCGGTGGTTCATCATATTCTTTAAACACTGTGTGCCTGGCTTTGCAATTCCAAAAATCTGGACATTGGCCCAATGACAAAAGATATTCACAAAGCGGTACCAGTCTCTGAGCTTTCATTGTATCCTTCTCAATCATGACGTTACTGGCCTTTTGATCTAAATATGGAGGTATTTCTTTGGAGCACCTTTTTACAAAATGTAGAATTTTAGGAAGTTGTTCAATATTTTCTTCATCGAGTAATATTTTTATCATGTTAGAATTGGATTTGTTACTTGCAAAAATAGATGGATAACTGTCTGCAAGAACAGAGAATCTTTTGGCAAAAGTTGAATATAATCTTGGCAAAGAATAATGTAATAAGTTGTGAGCATCAGTAATATTGAGATGAACTAAATTTTTATCACAACATACGAGGACAGGACTCAGCACCGGGTCGCTGTATTCTCTCCACTCTTCACTTAAATTATATATAGTTTCAACTGTCATGTCATTGTTTGCCACAAATACAATAAGTTTATCTTGTTTTAATCTGCTTTCAAGTAATGCCACTTCCTCATTTGTCTGGCAAACAATAACTGTTTTTTTAGTCATATCTACATTTTTCATAAACTCTCCAACAGTATCAACCTTTTGATTTTTCTGCAAAAATTCAATTGAAGTAAGCACTTTTGAGTACAGAACACACTCTAGATGAGACCCTATACATACAACTGTATCGGGGGCCCACTTCGCAAATGGCTCCATAAAGTCACACCAAATCTTCGAGGCAACAATAATTTGAATTCTTTCCACATTATTGACTCTCATTTGTAATAATTTTTTTACTTTGAAAATCAAGGATTTTATTTCTTTTTCATGAATTTGACTTAATATCTCACAGTCGTCCATGACCAGAATCGAAAATCTCTGTAAATTTAAACTGCTATGTACAACGTTCATTAGACGGATTAGCGCTGGAAGTGTACAGACGAGGATATCGCAGCCATTAAGAAGCTCGGTGAGAAAATGTTCTTCACATACACCAGAGTAATAAGACAAAACTATTTTAGATTTTCCCAAAAATTTTTTACACAGGTCGGCAGCGTCAGAAACTGCTCTAGCAGTAGCACATACAATAATGCATATGGGTCCGAATCTATCAGTTTCCTGATAGTGATGTAGCACTAAATTGCATATTGCAGGTAAATAGCCTAAAGTTTTACCACTGTGTGATGGACTAATCATGAACAAACTAAAACCTCTTAAAATAGTGAACCATGAAACCGTCTGTAACATCATAGGGTGTTTGACACTAAAATTTCTTAATACAGCATGAATATTCGGGACAAAATTAACATTCCTCATTTCTAAATTTGGAATTATTCTGTTGTTATTTTTGGTATGGACCATCAGATTAGGACTTATCAATTTATCAACAAATTTGGATAAACTAGGATCTATATTTTTTAAAGGATTAACATTATTTTCTGTTGAACAATTAGCAATCACTATATCATTGACAGATAATTTCTTGCTTTTTACCATAAGTTTCTGCAGTGTTTGTCGTAAAGACAAGTATTCCTCATTTTGTTCTATTTCTTCTGCTGTAGAAGGAAGAGAGGTTTCATGTTCTGAATCTATACTGTTGATCTCATTATTTTGTAAACTATTATGTTTTCTACTAGAAAAAGAGATATTTTTAGAAGAAGTATCATTATCAAGTAAAACATTGCTTTTCTGAGATGTTTCGATTCCCAAGAATTTTAATTTTCTGGCTATTAATTGAGATGCACTGGAATTTAAAGAGATATCCAAATTATCTGATTCAACAGTAGAATTTATAAATTGTTTGGTTGGCGATTGAGCAACATTGATTTTTTTGGTTAATTCATTGGTGTCCATTTGTGCACCTGTAGGCGTTTGATGCATAAATTCTTCTTCATAATTAGTTTTGCTCATAGCTTGTTCAAAAATATAATGCAATTTGACACGATCAAGGGGTCTGTTGTCTTCTGAATCTTCATAGTTTATTTGATTGTAATGTTCAAATTTATTGTCTTGCGGTTCTTTATTCTGACTTTTCAAATCTCTTTCAATAGTCAAAACGGGAATACTAGAAGTAGTTAGATTTTCTGTATATTTAGGCACTACCTGAATGTTAAGTTTTGGTAAGCAATCCGGCGGTCCACAAACAACACACTTCTTAGTTTTTGTATCATAATCAGGAACAATTTTCTTCTTTCTATATTTAGAATAAGGTGCTGATGATCTTGGGAAATCTACAAATATTGAAATTATTTTAAATATAGTTAGTTATATTTAAATATTATGGAATGACTATAGAACATAAAAAAATTAAAGAAACATATATTAAGTTATTAAATTACAACAAAATGATACTGATACATGAAATGATTAAGGATCTTTTAAACCAGATTTGCAGAATCTAAATTTAATCTTATATATACTGTATGAAACAATAAAAGAAGAATTTAAATTAATATAACTTAACGCAAACTTTTAGATGCTATAATTCATTATATGTAATTAACAATTAGAAGGAAGTACTCAATAATGTTTGTAATAACATGTTGCATTACATACTCAAAATATATATTCTTTAAGAGCAGATTACACTATGTGGTTAGCATGTAAATAATTAATTAATTTTTTTTAGTAGACCTTTTAATCAAGAAAGTATTTAAGTTTATGCATTTCGTAGAAATCTGATGGAGTCAATACATTTGAATCAATCTGACACATATATATTTAAAAAGCATTAAAACTATTAGCACTGTCATAAATTGCACATAAAGATTACAAACATGACATGATTAGATTTGACATTCCAAAGCAATTTAAATTTTGTTCAACCAAATGCTTATTCAATGTCAAAAAGTTGAAAAACAATGTTCGCTTTTACACATTCAATATTACTCTAATATGTGATAAGAACTAGGAGAAAAGTTAATTTCAATGTTCATTAAAAGTAAAGCAAATTTTAATTTTAAAAAGGATTGTCAAAATGTAAAAAGTTCCATAAATTTTTACAAAAAGTTTCACTTAAATTTAGAATACGCACCTTTGGCATCAAGTACTTTTATTTTCGTCTCAACAATTGCATTCTCTACGTCTGGGAGTTTTTACAGGCAATTCTTCTGCAAATTCAGTTTGTTTACAGCTGAATTCATTTTCTGACATAGACAATTTGGGTTTGTTTTCAGTGAGACTGACAGCACACTCTTCTATCATTGTGAATAATTTATTTTTTGCATCCAGAAGCCTTTTGTGTGTAGGACTGATTTCATGTCTTTCCTTTTCTTCAAAACCACTGTATTTTTCCACAAAACCCATTTGTTGCTTATCACCACTATTCATTTTTGTTATGTGATTTGACTTAGATAAAGATGTACTCATTGAGACCTCATTAAAATCATTACAATTATATATGACTTTTTTTGGAACATCTAACTCTTCCATTTGCATGTTATGTAGTTCTAAATTCTTTACGGTGAGTTTGTATTGATTGTGATTAGTTCTATAATGCTCTGTGTCAGATAAAGACATGTTTTTAGGAGCATCATTGGCACGTTGTTCATCTTGTACATGCCAAGATTTTTCAATAATCTTCAAAACTTTCTCTTTTTCTAATGAACTTAATTCTGTTTGAAGACTTCCAGATAGCAAGTCAGTCTTGAAACGATTCTCATCATACAGTGCAAAATTTGATTTTTTTAGTATTCTAGTTAAACTTTTAATTCTACCATCTGGCCATTTTATAGTAATATCACCATATATGTGAGGTTTTCTTTCAAAAATAGAATTTCTGAAATAAATACCACACATGTAATGAATGTTTAACCTCTGTCTTATCATACATAAATTTCATAACTTAAGAAAAAAATTAATGCATTACTGTGACTGATAATAATTTTCAATAATGAAAACATCTATTTGAAATCAACACAAAATACAAGAAAACAATCATTTAATAAAAATAAGAAAACAATGTTATTGTAAAATTTTCAAATTGTAAAATACAAATAATTTTCATTTTGATTACATCAAGTCGCAATATCATCCCCGCATATATTAAGGATCACTAAAAGCTAATAACCTACATAAAATTTACATGACATTATCATTCAGATTTTATTCTAGATTTTGGCCCATGGTCTTACCTGTGTAGACATGGAATAAATGCTATTGTTGAGAAACCCTCAAAATCTTAGTTCAGCGCTCACCTTATTCACAAACATCTAGACTTACATATTGTTAAATGATATGTTGAGATGAGTTTGTTTAAATTCTTTACATTTCCTCCCAAAGATATCTTTCAACAAATGAAATCAATTACTAGATGCCTTTCCGAATTTACTTTTTATGGGATGAAATATATCATTCATTTACAAATGTCAAGCTACACCTTAATCAATTTCCATCCTAAATGTGAGAGGTTTAATCATAAAGATTAATCAAATAATTACTTGTATATTTATAGTATCTATATGCAATTTAATTTCTGCCAAAAAGAGATGTACGACATTGACCCCTAGTTCTAGATATACCTGGTCTGATAGGGGCCCTAAAATACTGATCATCAAAGCCCCAAAACTATCATTTAACTTCCAAATAAAATTACATCCTATTTTCATTTATGTATTATTTGGCTTTCTAAAAGGACCCCAAATTCTTGTGTACCCAAAGACCTCGGCTCTCTATGTCCTAGACCTTGGTTTTGTGTGCCTAAGGACCCTGGCTCTGTGTGTCCAAGAACCCCAACTCTGTGTGCCTCAGGGTCCAACCTTAGTATGCCCAAGGGCCCAGCTTCTGTGTGCCCAAAGGTCTGAGCTCTATATGTCCTAGGGTCCAAGATATATGTATCCATGGGCCCCTGAATAGCTTAAGGCGGTCCTGTCAGTGTGGACAAACTATTTCAAAACCAAAAAAAAAATTTAATGTTGAAAATTTCATTATTGTCTGATCTATTCATACAAAAATTAAGTATTGCTTATAATTGATACCACTGATAACTTTTAACAAAAAAATAGAAAAAAATTTATATGCACAATATGTACCCAGCTACGGTATATGTGCGAAATAATGGAGTTTGTGAACTGATAGTATCTGTGATTATAATTAAACACTCATATTTGACTTTCTGTTGTATTATATTGTGGTTTTGGTGGGCATTATATTCCTAAAATAAGTTTCACTGATTTTTATGTGCAAAACTTATTATAGATAACTTATCAAATTCATCTAATTATTGTAGTTATAAAAGTGATCTTTTAAATAAAGTTATCAATATTATATATCTATGTTTTATTGAAGCAAAATTTAAATATTTTTCAGCTCCTCAAATAATGTTCTTTTAATAGCTGATGCAGACAGTTTTCATGTTACAGTACGTATATTTCGCTGAATATGTATTTAGCCAAGGCAAGTGTTAGAGACTAAAGTTCTAAAAACAAAGCTTAATTTCTTAACTAACTACATAACAACTTAATAAAGCCTTTGATGGAATTCCATCAGATTAAGTTTGTTTTACGTCTATTATTCACCTCTTATCTATAAAAATTGGTTTAAACTGTAACTCAATGGCGCCAGCAAAAAACTTTTCCAATATTTTGTTAGTTCCTTTGTCCCATTGCGTGCATATTTGAGATTTAATAGCTTCGTCACAATTATGTAATACATTTTGTAAGGGTAAAACACCATAAATGCCGATTTGTTCAAAGTTCTTGCTGCTTCCTGTCGAGGTCTGCAAAACTTGGACCCATATGACATGGGGATTCAAAAAGTGTAATACGTCTATTTTGTACGTATCTGACTCCATGACAATTTTCGTTTATTATTATGGGTTATAAACACAAATTAAGTAAGTTTGTTAATATCTATTACTATCATCTACTTGTTTTGTTTTAACGCTTGCCGGCTAACCATAGCCAATTAAGTACAAAGTCAAATACTGATGTATCAATCAATCATTGCATTTCATCTTTAGGATAGCCAAATATAAGTATTTACAAATTTATGTTAATATTACTTGAAACCTTGAATAGTAATTTTCAACATAGACATAATGATTAGCTGAAGAAAATTAATTAAAGAAGAACAAGCAGAGTTTAATACTATTATACAAAAATATTCTGTGGTACAAACAAAGAGTGTTTGTCCATTCGCTATTTTTCTCTTAGGACTGAAGATGATAGACTCAAAGAGATACAAGACACAACACAGAACAGAAGACTTGTGAAACAAAACAAGTTGATTCTATTTAAATTAAAACAAAATGAAATCTACACACAACTTTAAAACGACCCTTTTTTATAACAGTAAATAGAAAATTATTATTAAAGTGTATCAAATAAAAAAAAACAATTTTAAAACGGTCACGTTAGGTTAATCGTTCTTAAAAAATTTAATCCCTTTCGCAAATGACCATAATAACTTTGAAGAATTAAAAAAAATCGTCTTGATGTGGTGTGTAAAGTTAGCTTTTTACGAAACATTATTTTCTATTAATTATAACAGTTCCTACATATCAACATTTTTTGACGAAGCCATGAAATCTTTAGCTAAAACTAAAACACCAAATCTGTATAAAAAATGCAACTTCTTACATGAATACTCAGATGGGAAATATTTGCTATAAAAAATCACATAACTATCTTTTTTTTATTTTTCAACGAAATATGGATGGGTAGTAGCAACAGCGTTTATAAATAAAGATCAATATGAAGAATATTCTGCAAGAAAATATTTTAGGTAGTATCGATAGTAGACACTAGACGTCAAAAACGATTAAAATGAAAGTGTGCAAGATTTATCAGTAGTAGAATGTGCAATTGTAACATTAAAAGAGAAATACAACAATTTGAAGATAAGTAGATCGGTTAAAGTTTTTGATACCTAGATTATGAGGTGCGTATATTCTATTCAAAATCAAAACGTTCATCAAATTGTATTATTTTCGAATAATCTCTTAACCTCAGTGGAATTACTGGAAATTGAAGCAAAAAAACTTTAGAAACGCTGCGGTGGGTATTGAAATATTACTGAAAGACTTGTAAAAGTGCATTATCTGCTCATTGGAGCATCTAAATAAAACTTAAGTGTTAGATTTGTCAACCGAGATGACCATCAGATATGTGAATATTAATAATTAACCGATATATGAATGGAAGGAAAATACTGCAATTGCTAATTGCTGTAAGTTAATAACAAGTATTGCTAAAATTCGATGTAGTATTATTGTCTGTTCAGTGTATGTAATCCATTTTAATAATGTGTTTTAAAATAAGGTATTTGACGTTATTAGAATAGGTACAAATCACTGGTGTCTATTCAGAGAATAAATATGAGAAAAATACGATACTTTTAGCTAAAATTTTATGTATTTTTTGAAACACTAACACTAAATTTTATTGCTTTCAGTTTTATTTTTTGTTTTGGCAATGTGTATTCTAAAAAAAGTAAAATATTTTTTGTAACTTAAATTATTTCATATTTACTATGGTTATATATAATAATTTTCAAAATAATTTTGAATATATTTCTTGTGGATTTACGGTTTATTTTACTTAAACATATATTTTTAGTTACAAAACTTATTTCATATTATTGTACAAAAATTAAACTAGTTTGTTTTATTTAACTTTTGTCTTACTTAACTTTGAAATGCATTCTTTTATTTAAAGGCTTGCGGATAGCGGAAAAGATAGAAAAAAAAAAAACAGTTCTTTGGAATTATTTTGACAATATACGTCAACACGGAGACAATTACATTAATCCCGAGGCATTCGTATAGAATAAGAAGTTGCCTTAAAACAGTAAAAAGATGCTGAAAAATCCTAATAAATGTCGTACAAATCTTTAAACTCGTTCTATATAATTTTATACAAAAAATTTCAAAGCACATAATATTTTTGGAATTGTTATGAATGTAACATATTGAACAATTACTGAAGGCATTCCAAGAATAAGAAGAACATACTTACGTTCATTGTTTCATAATCAATTTTTATGACCCTTATGTTTATTTTTTAAGAAAACAGCTTATCTCATCATTTTTTCATTTAATGCCAACTTCATTTCATAAAAGGAAAAAAAAATATGACTAATTTCCCATACTTCTTGTTACAACCATCAATATATTTAATTATGATTTAAACTCAATGAAGAGATCGCTAATGTAAGTGAGACTTATGAAAAATGTGTAAAATTCATAATATGTACGCTTCAATGATCCGGAATCGCGTACTTCAGTTCTACATAATATTCATTTGTAAAATCTATGTAATCTTATGTTACTATTCTAATTGTAAAAGAGAATCCATGAATTTATTTTTAAGATTTTGTTGACTAATAATACGATATTATATAATTTATATATCGAATGTAAACGAATTCTACATAAAAACCGAATATGTTCAAGAGTTCATGAATACTTTTATTTGAATACATTATTTCAAATAATTTATACAATTTTATACAACCATCGTTTATGCATAATATATGTCTTTAATGATATTGTTGATTTAATACATTCATGTTTGCATAATGTCTATATAAAAAAATTTACAAATTAGTCCTGTTTCAAAAAATGTTTAAATTTATTTCCTTTTTTTGACTGTTTATTAACAGTTGTGAATTAATATTTAAATGTTAGACTTTATATTAACATGTTTTGAAATCCTAAATGAAAGAATAAAAATATGTTTAAACTTTCAAATGAAGTTATTGTACGATCAAGAAATCTATTTATTACTAATCTGTTGTCAATATTAGGTCAATAGTCAACATCAAGGCATTGTCAATGTCCTCAAAGTCAAAATCTGACTTGACGTTACTTGACAATCGGCAATGAATTCGTGGCTTAAAAACTAAAGAAAATTCGGTGTTGATGTGTATCAAAGATAGTACACAGTTAATTTCGAGGTCCCGTAACAGCAAGGTAACGATATAAATAATTATCGAGTCGGCTAATACAGTACCTAAGATTATGAAATTTTTAATAAGTTGTATGTAATTATTGAGCTGTGTTTAATCAAATATTATTTGTTATCAAAGTATCTTATTAGGAAATTAATTTGGTACTTTATGCTTTGTTTTTTAAATCAATATATTTTCATTGCAGTTTTTGAAATACCGTAATATATAATATTTGTTATTACTGTAACAATGGGTGTCTCAATTAGCCGTTATTCAGAATTGACCAATAATGAACTGTTAGTTAGATTCACATCACTGGAAGTAATCTGCCATAACAATCCTTTCTGGAATCAAATGCTGGCATTTAACATACATCCTCCTAAAAATGCGTAAGTGTTATAAATTTAATTAACATTTTTCTTTAAATAAATTTAAATAACTATTCATATCTGTTACATTAGTATTACTAGTATAATGTATAATGTTGCAGAACTAATTAAAATTTCATTTAATTGGTTCTGCAACAGTTAAGTAGTATGCATAAGGTATAGTTTTTTTTTATTTATTTTTATTTAAAATAAACAAAAAAATATTAATTAGAGCATTATATATTTTTCTAATAATTTGAGATTTATTCATTTGTCTTATGAGGGTTTTTGTTTGATATTAGTTTATCTTTTTAATTTTCTTACTGGTGGGTGTATAGTCTGTCTTAACCTAACTCATTAACTTAACCAATAGAACATTAATATTTTTATGGCATGCAAGTACAAACATTATGAAAGGCATTATAACCAAAAGACAAAGGAAAAATGAAAATTATGAAACAAGCATTCATGGGGCGAAGCTAACCTAATCTGATCTGCTTCTAATTATCCCATCTATTTGGAAGTGAAATTATGTGATATGCCATTGAACTGATCTGATGATGGTGCCAAATATTTTTTGTGAAATTTTATTTTACAATTTTTTTTTTTTTCATTCTTAGAGCATTTATTGATATAGTCTATAGCATTAAACAATGTTTGTGATGATATTTTATTATTTTTGATACTAAGGAAATGTATTTACTTCATCCTGTTAATTAGAAACCGTCAGGTCTCATTAATAACATACAATTAATTAAATAACTGAATACAGCAGTACTTTCATGTTTTGTGTTTTTTTCAATTTTAAGAAAGTAAATACTCTTCAGCTGGAAGCGGATCACTTGTATATGGGAATGAAATATATTCATTATGTGAAGAAATAACTTAGAAATTGTTGCATGAAAGAACTAGATAATCTTCTGTTAAAAGATAGTACAAATATTGACACTTCTTAACATATTTTATTTATAGTCTGTCAAATATAACAAAAATTAATGAAATATTTTATTATTATATAATTTCCCTTTAGTTTGCCTGAGTATTTAGGAAACTCTTTCTAGCTTTTTATTCTATCAATTATTTACTTATCAGATTTTAAATTATTCTAATCAAATAAGTATGAGCAAAAATATAACCTTGGTGAGCCTTTTTGTAAAGCCCAATGTAATAATTAAGGATGCTAGTCGAATAAATATGATGCTTTTTACAAATTTACAAATCCAATCCATTTACCATTTACAAATCCAATTTTTACATTTATGTAGACTAATACAAAATTGAAAGATAACTTTTTGTTATTCTATATATATTCCAAAATTCTTTTGTTATACTCTATTGCTTCTTTTTATCAATTAAAATTATTTCTAAATATTTAAAACTATGCACTCCTGAAGTCAGAATATCTTATTCAGACCCTTAATCAATTTACTTTTATTTTTCAACACAAGGTATTATTATGAATAATCAAACAAATATATTTTATATTTCAGAGAAGAACAATTAATGTTTGATGCAAGTACTGAAAGTCTATTACAGAAATTACTAGTCAATAATCCTCAGACAGGCAATCTTGGATCACTAGTGCATGTTTTCATCACAAGAGCTACTGAATTATTGTCTTCTCCGAATTCTGATAAGTAAGTATGAAAGCTGGATATACATAAGATATCTTTAATATGCATTTCATATTACCATATGTAACCAAGAATAGCAGTCTTCAGTGACACATCAATTAAAACGATGAGAAATAAATTATGTAAATTGTTTAAAGTAAAATTTATTATAGAAGACATATGTGATCTATGCAAAGAAGTAATGAACACAAGGTTCTTTGGACATACCAATAAGATTATTTTAGTGGTATAATGGTGATCAGAAACTGAAGATCATATCATGATAGTGATGATGCCGTCATTTTTGCATTTTTAATACTTAAATAAAAACTGATGTTTTGTCACATTAATACCAAATGAAAATCTATTTTTTTAGCGTTATGCTTGCATGGCAGACCTATAATGCTTTATTTGTGATTCGGGCTGTAACAAAATACCTCATAGAAACTGTGCCAGAGTATCAGTTGAGTCAGCACTTGGATGTCCAAGCCGACAAAAGAAATGTCAATAGACCTAATGGTCCGATTGATATCAAACCAGAGGGAGACACTAGTTCAGAAGATGCCGTAAGTATAACCTTTAACATATGCATTACTAAATATGGCAAAGTGCATAAAACCATGCAGTATATGGTTTCTTGATCATCATGTATGTGGAATCAAGGGCCATTCCGGAGTAGACTCTAGGAGGTTGGGGACCCCCCCCACCCCCAAAAAATATTATTAAATCTTCAAATTAACAAACCTAAGAGGTTTGTCAATTGACAAACTCTTAAAGATCAACTATTTATGGAAATTTTAAAAACATATAGATAAATAAACAAGGAAAATCAAAAATAGGAATATTAATATAATTTAAAGAAATGCATGGAAGACATTGATTTATGAAATCAGGTACTGAAGCAGCATTTTGTGGGACCAGAAAGATATAGCTCTCAAAGACATTTCAAATCAACAAGAAACAAAAACCACATTCAAAAACCCATTTAAATATGTTTTTTAATGGGACTTTAAAAACATCTATTTATAGTTGTTTTTGAACTCTGTTTAAAACTACAACTTATTGGAGTCAGTCCACAATTGACGAAATTATCGCTGAACATACATAAAAAAATACATACAAACATAGAACCTCCCCCTTTTTTGAAGCCAGTTAAAAAAAATAGAACTTCACTATACTACTTATCTTTTATAGACAAACAATTTCTCCGTCTGTTATTCTTTCATATTTTTCAGTATAACTAAAAGTGGCCACTTTTGTCTACGTGTGCCAAAATCGAAGAAATAAAATTGATTTTTGATTCTTTCTAATCGAATTTGATTCTGATACTCGATATAATTAACTAATTCACTAAATCCCATCATGATTCACTCGCATGCTTATGTAAGTAGATACATGTTTTTAAGTTCAACAGTTAAAAAATTGTAACAGTGGAACATATTATTAATGACTTTAGGTCGATGCTGAATTGGTATAATAATAAATGTATACTATAAGCATGATCACCTCATTAATAAAATCACTCTTTATATAAGACAAGCTTTTGCCTGCAGCCCCGTCCACATACACATAAAATGAATTCCTGCATCTTGTATATTGCTCTAGCATAAAATCAAAATTCTGATCATTATTCGAATCGAATTTTCGATTCTGAACCAGATCCTGTTCTGAATATCTATTTTTTCGTTCTCAATTTTCATCATGGTCCCACTTTTGATTCAGACTCCAGTCTTGATATGAGAAGATTTCGATTTGATTCTCGATCCCGGCCTCATTTTCAATTTTGATGTCGGTACTGCTTCTTATTCCGATTCCGGTCAAACACTTCATTCTAATTTTGATCCCACACTCGATTTTGACTTTGGTCTCATTTTAAATTTCTATTCTAGACTCTTTTCTTTCACATTCTGTTTTCGTTTTGATTCTGCAACTTTCTGTAATTTTGATTCTGCTACTTATTGAGGTTCTGATTTACCCAAATACATAGCAAATGCTAGCAGTATCAAAATAAATTTTTGGTCATATTACTTGGGGACAGTGTAACTTTTTATAAGTGAAAAAATTTTCAGAATTTTTAATCACAGAAATATGAAGAGTAAGGTCAAGTGTTTTGTTCGGAAGCTTCTAGTTCACAAGTACATGTAGCCAGTTTGCCAGTTTCATAGTAATCAAATAAATCGTTTAAACACGTAAATAAATGGACAAAGTTCACATAGCAGTTTCAATTTTCCAAAAAACATTTCAACCATTATTTCATCTTCTTAGAGCTACTTTTCCAAGAATGATACATGATGTTGTTTTTCAATTGTAATAAGTAGATAAAATATAATTTTCATTGTCAGTAGCATGAGTAGTTTCATTTTTACAAGCTTTAATTTAGTTTCATTATTCAAATCATAATCAAATCATCTAAGTTAAATTTTACCTATTTCCTGGTGTGATTGAGCTGAAATTTTTGATGCATATGTAATTCATATGACTGTAATAATCTAGTACCATCAAGATAATCTGATGATGGAGTCATAAAATGGATGGTAGAACTATTTAACAGTGAACAGTATAGACATGGAATTGTGTTTATGCATTTAATTATAATGGCTCGTTCTAAAAACCATCATGATATAGTTGTTGTACCCAAGGTTAGTTTCCGGCAAGGAAACGCCTTAATGACGAACAGGGCAGACAGGAAATTTGGTCTATGAATTTAATTGTGATAGCCTGGTCTAAACACCATTTTGATATTGCTACTACACCCAAGGTTGACTTTCGGTGAGGGAACTCCTCAATGGTGAATAGCACAAACACAAAATTTTATGTATGCATTTAATTGTAATAGCTAGTTCTAAACATCATCATGACATGGTTGTTCCACTCGAAGTTAGCTCCTGGAGAGGGAACTCCTTAACAGTGAACAGCACAAACATGAAATTTTGTATATGCATTTAATGTGATAGCTCGTTCTGAACACTATTATGACACAGTACCTGCACCCAAGGTTGGTTCATAAGCCTTATAAAATTTGATATCCCAAAATTTTATACAAAATTAACATTTGCTTAGGCATTTGATATCTGTCAATCCTTCCGAATCAATATTCAATTTGTTAGGTGAGAATTTATAGTGGAAGAACAGATTCAAGGGACAGTGATGAGTTGCATGCTGTACATTACTGCGTTTTGCAGGCAGCGTCTAATAATTTCCATGAAATAACTCTATACAATAGAATATTGATCGAGTGAATTTTATAAATTAATTCTTTATACATATTGATTTAATAAACACTGATATAGTATAAGACATTTGAAATTAATTCGTTATGTTATACCAAATTATTTTAAATTCATAAGGTACTACGAAATTGCAACATATTTTATCCCATCACTAAATAGATGCAATTTATCTTTACACTGAAATCCAATATCAGAAAAATACGACTGCTTATGACGTCACAGTTTCATTATCATTATAGACAATTCTGTCAAACTTTCCTAGCAGTTTCCAGAGGCCATATCGTAAATATTTGACTGCTTTATACCTCACAAATGATTTGCTTGTTCAATAAGTGTTGTTCTCTTAATAGTCCTTATCAAGAAAATAAAAAAAAAGACATAAGAGAGAGTCATGCTGTTTGCCATCACGGTCACATTGATCAAATTATACACTATCAAAACTTAAATAATTTTGTCATATGGTTATCTAAGTTTTACTAAAAGTGGAATGTAATATAATATCAACTACTCAAAAAGTAGCTCTCGATGGCAAAGGTCAAGTAAAATAATATTTGTGAACTACCTTCTATTTTCATGTTATGTCAAAAATTCTTAATTCTGAATGTAGATTTGGCTGTTAAAAATTGGGAAAAAGATAGATAAATATAAAGATAAAGAAAAAGGCAGACAAAATAAGAAAGAATTATAAAAATCAACTTGAAGAAATTAATATCTAGACAGTTTTATGCTATTTGTTGTTATTTATCAGGTTGAAGCTACAGAACAACTGGCGGTTTCATCTGGTCCTTCGCCAGAGAATACAGACACCAATCCTGAACAACCAGATGTCCAGGAAACAAGACAGGCAGAAACACAGACTTCGCCAAAGTTGACAATTAACGAAAGCAGGGTAGAAATGTTGATTGATGCATTAGTCGGACTAATTATTGATGTGCCAGTGACGTAAGATTAATATTTAATATTACTTATTTAAATAAAAAATAATAGTAAAATGTTTCTTTTCATTAAATTAATCTAAGTTACAGCTTAAATTGTAGTCACACTCCTTTTAAGTATATAAGTACCTGTGTCAGGGGGTGTTACTGTTCCAACATCCATTTAAATACAAGAATAAGTACTGAGTGAAACAGAATCAGAAAAAGTATAATTAGTTATTAAATTACAACTATTAACTTATATAAATTTAACATATGGTGAGATGGTGAATGTCAGTGAACATTCGCAATCGCTTATGCATTCCCGAGTGCTTATGTGACATTGTATATATTGCAACTTCTCATAATGTCACCGATACAGTAAAAATTTTCATCACTATTGGCTTAACGAGGTACGAAGCGAGTGGTTCCATTTGATATTATTTAAAAAGAAATTGATTCAAAGGTGGCACTTTTGACCACTCTGCCACTGCCGTTATAGTAAGTCATTAATACGTATCGAATAAAGGTCTCATCTTCTTCAGTTAAGCAAATCACCATGTATCACCAAAGAAGAAAGTACTGAGGATACACTTTGCAGAAGAAAGTGGTGAATATGTAAAATCTTATTATTAACTTTTCCTTTTGTATTGTTTCAGAGACAACACATATTATTTGCACTTGGAATGTATAAACACAATATTGGTCTTGATGTCGGTTTACATGTTTGCCAGTGTCATGGGTCAAGGCAGACTGGTTGAGAATTCTTTAATTTATAGGTATATTTTCTAGTTAGTTTTCATGATTGAATAATAAAATACAAGGCCTTCAATGTTGTGTTATTTGTCAAATAACACCAAACATAAAAAGTAATCAAAAGACACTAGAAGTAGTCCATGTAAAATACATTCTGTCATTTATTCTTTATGTTTTATGATAGCAGAATTTTGATTATATTTATTGTTTATTGAATCACAATATTATATGTATATTATGATTCATGTGCTCTGTTATGTTTTGTCAAATTGAGATAATTTAAAATAGTCCAATAACACCATACAAATGACAATTTTTTTTGGAGTTTACTCCTTAAGAATCGATTTTCATATAAGGCGCCCGGTATGAGAAAAATTTGAGGAGTAAAATCTACTGATGAATCCGCGTTACGTTTTTGGTGCGCAACTTATTGGCGCACCTTTCACTTTTCAATCGCGTGTATGTGTATACTTGTATACTTGTCTGTATACTTGTGTGTAGCCAACGCAGCGAGGCAGCTGACGCATATATTGTGTGTATACCTATATATATTATAAAAGTATACTGTTCAACGTTTACAAACGATATATATATAGAGTGTATCAGTTATACAATTCTAATACGGATTGTCACCACTGTTTTGTTTGTGTTTTAAAGTGTTCTTTTACAATGTAAATATTTATTATTAACATTTGATTTATTACTATATTTTATTAATAATTACTATTATTATTGTGAATTTTTATATGCATTATTATTATATTTGGTGAATTGCAATTATGGAAGAAATTGGTGTAGATAATAATGCTGGAATATCAAATGAACACATGGTTGCTCGGTAGGTTATAATTTTTCAAGGTTATTATAATAATTTATTTAATAAATTATTATTATAACGTAAATAATTTTAATTAATAATAAGACAATATTATCAAAATAATTTTAAGTACTTCTTGATAATATTTTTATAATTATAATTACAATAAATCTTCATCTTTTTACTCAAAATTAAAAATACAAAATAGTTGTAGATAGGTTAAAAAATTTCTTCTCTAATGGTTTTTCTTAAATTATTGGTAAAAACAACAATTTATTCAAAATACTTTCCATAATATTTTAATAATTGTAGTTATAATAAATCTTCGTTTTTTTTACTAAAAATGAAAAACGAAATAATTGTAGATAGGCTAAAAAAATTTTATCTTTAATCATTTTTCTTAAATTTTTAGTCAAAACGAAATTTTTCAGTTAAATAAACTCTTTTTGCGTATGTTTAGACAATCGTACTTAAGGAGTAAACTCCAGTCGTGCGTCGGAGCTGACACACATTTTTTTGAATCAATACATAATGGCAAACTCAAAATACTTTGTATAAGATGGTTCATATACATAGAAGTTGTAAAACAATCACGTGGCCAAAAGTTTTATGTATATATTTTGCCTAGCTCATTGCGTTTCTGGCCAATGTTTGTCGCAATATTGGTTTTGGTACACAGTTGAAGGTTAAATTACATATGTTGAATATGTATTCATTTTTTTATGGCTGTGTGTTATGGCTCAATTAAAATAACCTTTACAGAAGAACTCGAGTTTATGTGTTTGTCTATCACATCCTATTTTTCCAAATTTGCTCACCAAAATAAAGTTGTGATTTAGTAAAAATACAAACTTAGGTGAACGAAACATATTCATATAGCATATATGAACAAATTTAGTATTTAGAAATCAATGTAATGAGGGGCGGTTGGAAAATAAAAAAATATGAGATTTGTACTTATCTATACGCGTGAGAAGTTATACTTTTTTGGTGTAATTACAAAATTGTTTTTAATTGAAGGCAAATACAATTACAATAACATAATAAAAGGACTGGAGTGGGATAGTGAATATGGTCGATAAAGTTTAATTTAAATTGGAAAAATTAATTAAACTAATATTTATATTGTTATTAAAAGTTTAATATTCATTTAATATTTTTTATTTGAAATTAGTGAAAAAGAGTGAAAAATTCGAATGTGCTAATGTTATTTTATTGCCATCTTCCATTTTTCATTCAGTTACATAAAATTCATTGACTGGGGTCACTGTTCAACCTACTAATTCCGACTGTCTTACAATAATATTAATATTCAGAGTAATGATATTGATAGTATCATCTATATTTTGATAAATGGAAACTACTCCAGCTCGAACATTTGACACATCAGTTATTAGTGGTCTGAAGTTGCTCGCTTAACCGCTTGCAAGCCACTTTATACAGTAGTATTTGTTCGTAATATAAATTTGCTCTCATCTTTTTTTCATAACATGGCAAAAGAAATATAACTTGAAAAAAAAAAAAACTTTGTTGTAGTGCATCATGTGACATAGCAAATGAATGGTACATAAGTGAATATGTCATGTATATAGGTGACCAATAAGTTGTTTTTGGGTAACATTTGATAATCTTAATATTAACATTATTTTATTCAGAATCATGTATCATTGAATATAGGAAATTTTTCTAATATTACATTAATGTAATAATTAATATATACTTACAGACAATTTGTTATGTATTCACACAATTTATGATATTTTATACACTTCAGGTCTTGTAAATGCATAGGTCGACTAATGAAAACTATTTGAATATTATGATTTTTTGGACTACCAGAGATGAATTACTTGTTACTGCCAGTCTGGTTACTGCAGACTAAATGTTTCAGTTATATAAGTTTCAAAACATGATTTAATTTATTTCCACGTTAACTAAAAGCTTAATTAATTTACATGATATTTTAAAATATTAGTTGCCAGGTGGATTGAAATTTTGTTATCAATTGCATACAATTTTGATTGAAACTTTGTGAAAGTATTATTCGTAATTATGACATTATATTGCTGCACATAATCAAATTTTCAGTTCTATATTATTCAATTTATAGAACTTTATTCCAAGGAAGATATTCTATGCATGCGCCACTCCTCGTTAAAACATTGGTGAATAATTTCTCTTCCATGTATACGGCTCCAGAACACATGTTTGGGTATTCTAATTCCAGTGATAGTTTAGTTTTGGGACTTGCATGTGAGTAATGCCATTGCTTATTTTTTATTCCTGTACAGCTTGAAACTAAAATTACTTGTATCATATTTTATGTTGAAACTATGTTTCATTTTATATTTTCATTTCCAGCTGGACTGTGGAGCATGTTGACTTTTTCATCGTCTGCAAACAAAAAGCAATCCATTTACACTCATCCTCCAATAGAAAGGAAAGATTTGAGCGAAAGGTTAACAAAAGAGCATCCTGTAGCTAATCAAAGTTGTTTACTACTCTTGGCCTTCACAAACCATTGTATGCATCATGATAACTTATATAGAAAAGCTCTTTTCTCATGCGAGGATGCTATAGGTAAATATGAAATTTTTAATATAGTGTCAAAAACTTAACTAACAACAGATAGAGTAAAGTAATAAGTATTGAATGATTCTGAGTCATTTTGTAATAAATATTGTTTACATTTCCAGAACTAGTAGCCACAACTCCACAGCGTGACAGCAATGCTGGAGTTCAGGTGTCTCCACCAAGAATTGATATGGCTGCGGTAAATATAATTAATGTAATTAAGTTCACATAATTAACTATATATAATATGTTTCATCCATATGCCTTTAATGTCAATATTGAGAATTTACTTTGATTTGAAAAATGGTTATTCTAAAAATATGCGCTGTAATAATGACAAAAATTAAATCGTGCATGCACGGCACGGTACAACTTTCATGTAAAGCAATGAATTATATGGGATTGTTTGTAAGAATAGAGCAAAGTACTCTCTCTCTGATCATGAAAAGAAAATACAGATATAAAGTTAACTTTGAGAGAATAATTTCTTTTAGGCAGCCCCAATTTGTTCTTTCTAATGAACAAGGTACTAGTCCGAACAAGGTTGTGTATTACATTAACACTCAGTATTGCCTTTAATTTAAATATTTACTCATGTGTATATCTCTTACTTTGCCTTCAACCAAAGCGGTCTCGTGGATTATACAAAAGACTGAGGAGAGTATGTTGTGACAGATTTTCATCACACTGTTGCTGAGACATATCCTCACATAATCTTCTTGTATCAGATTGACTGGCTTCAGCTCTCCACAGTGGCGCATCGCTGGTTGGGGGCTGTAAACGATTGTTACTACTTATGAGTTGACAACTCCTGGAACTGACTGCTTAATCTACTCTCCAAAACATGGAACTAGTGTTTTAATTCGACTCAAAACCTAATTAGTCATTTCACCTGTCGTGGTCTGGTTCGAACCTGATACCTTCTCGGAAAAAATGAGCATGAAATCACTTGAACACCAGCATTTTGAGGAATACAAATAACCATTACTCCTAGCATATGCACATGACGAAAAGGTTTTCATTCTATTGAAATCTGAATGGTGCTACAACCTTTTCATATGTATCACATTGACTAACACTACATCGAAGCACTGAGGCGTTTTAACAAAAATGCCAATCTGGGTATACCACCAATTCTCGAAACCATTTCAATTGTAGAGAGGTGTGAAACAGGAATATGTATATAAAATTTTTCACTACAGCAGTAAAAAACCATTTCAAGCTTATAGGAAAATATATTGACATGGCATTAACATAATGGTGAATGTACTACCTACATAAGATTTTTTAACAATATAGGCCTACCATAAGGGCTGAATTTGTCGAATGATCTCGGCACCATACTCTGGACCACAGCAGAGTTTCTCATGAAGTGAATTTATAAATAGATGGATAAGGAGAAAATTGTGTTGAATGCCTATATTATACACACTTTAATAATTATTTAGAAATGTCCAATAAAAATTGTTCTTGACACAGAGTATTTGATTAGCTAGATCCGACTTTGACAAAGAGGTTACATTAAGAAACCTACTCAGCTGGCTATTGTTTGCCAAATTATGCTACATCACTTCAACATACCCTATTTGCCAAAGATAAGTCTTGCTAGTCATGATATGTGATCTTTTTTTCACATTCAATAAACCATAAAATTTTCTTAATTTTTGCATGAAAAAAATATGTTAGTACCTACTTATTAAATTAATAATAATCTTCTAACTTTGGAAAATTTCAAGGCTAAGCTTTGTGGTTAACAATTTTATTAATAATTAGCTTTCTGTTTGTGTGAAATTCACTCTGTCTTATAAAGTTTTTATCCCAACTCAACCCATGGACTGCCACTTCTTCATCTAGCAGTCCATTCTTCCTCTAATCTGTCATATATTTTGGCAGGTAAATAAACAAAAACTATAAACATCGTTTTCTTTTTTATTACTTTTCTCTTATCCTCCCATCTACATTTTTTATACATAACTTCAATGGGTGGAGATATCGAGTTCTACCTTTTTGGAACCAAGTTCCTTAATGCAGCTTATGGTAGGAGTTGACGGGTAGAAATTGTAACAGTACGAAAAAACATTACTCCCCCTCCGTGCGATGTTCTCTTTTTTTAAATTATTATGTAAAACTGTGATTTTTTTTTACTTTCTTTTATATAATTTATAACTCATTATTTTTTTAATACTAAATGTAACTCTTTGGTTTTTTGGATTTGAAAAGAATTTAATTTTAAACTTTCAGAAAATTCAATACTTGTATATGTGAAAGGGATGTTTATTATCGATTTCGAAAATAATATCATATTGTGCATATTGTCGAACGTAACAAACATTTTGATTTTCTCTTTGATTTAAGTTTTTTTTTGTATTCTTTATTTAATTACTCTCAAACGTTGATAATTCATTTAGTTGTCCCTGTTTTTTAGTATGTAATATACAACAAAAGGAACTTCGTTCCAACCAAGTCTCACAACATCTATAGTTTTTATTATATGTGTAGATTATAATCTCAATATTCTTGGAACTACACAATTGGCATTCCATATATAATAAACAGATCTTATACTTCTTGAAAAGTAAGCAGTGTACTCAATAAGAAATATCTCATACAAAAAATTATGAAACTGATTTATAGTTATTTTGGTAAATCTGTTACTAGACAATACTGAATTTGTTTATTAGATTGACAAGAATTAAAAGAGTTTGGTTTTTTTTTGTTATTCACATTGTATAAAATTATTATTGTTGTAGCTCCATAAAGCTCTATGCGCGACGGCGGGCTGTGAACATTCTACTTTACTGTTATATTTAATGCTGCATTCCTGCAAAGCCTACAAGAGGCATGTGTGTGCTGTTCCCAATATCGAACAATTGGTGAGTTGTAAATAATTATATTCTCACATATGTACAATATGATGAATTGCAAATCATTACTACTTTAATATGCTCACATGAACGCACTAATTAGTGAGGTTCTAAACAATCATTTGAAGGCGCTCCTGTGAATGTGAATACAGTAATTGCTAAAGTTCCAAATAATCATAATTATACGTGAACACAAATTCATGAAGTTCGAATTCGTTATAATAGTGTGCTCACATGAACACGTTAATTGATTAGGTTGCAAATAACTATAATACATTACATAATACTTACATTAACACATTAATTATGTACAAACATGTTAAGACTGGCATTCACAAAGCATATGCATATATATTCAATTGCATTGTGGACTTTATCTATGCCTGTGCCTTACCTTAACTTACCTATGCTATTTTAAATTCATTGATCCTCATTGAATTGTTTATTGTAAGCTGCTAGGTGATTGTAAATAATAAAACGTTTACTATATTTCTATTAATGTTTGTTTTTTTTTTGGCAGATATTACCAATGCTCCAATGTTTGTACCGCGCCCCAGACAGTAACTCACATCACATATATATGTCCCTGATTGTTCTACTTATTCTGACCGAAGATGATAACCTAATTAAGACTGTTCACCACGTTGTAAGTTATTCTCCTACAAGTTACATCATATTCGCAATTTATATTTATTATGTATACATTTTGAAATACATTGTTAGTCTAATATATCTCATAGATCTCTAATTGATAGTCATATTTGACGTTTTATTATCTCATCACTTGACGGAAGCGTTTGCTAACCATCGACATCCTTCAGAAGTATTTATACATATATGTTCAGTTATATGATTTTGGTTTCAGACACTCAAGAATCTGGTATGGTATACAGAAAGATCCATATCGGAAATATCATTGGGTGGACTAATGATACTGGTAATTATAAGGACTATACAATACAACATACTGAGGGTTAGAGACAAATATTTGCATACAAATTGTTTGGCCGCATTGGCTAATATGAGTAGTGAGTATTTTAATGTTTCTCTTATATTATAATTTATTCGAAGGTTGTTTATTTTTTAAATAATATGGTGGTATGCATGTGATACAAAATAAATATCATTTTTTTATAATCTGTAATGGCGAAATTATCTGTTATTTAGTTCTACTATTTATGTACATATATTTTAAATTTATGAGTTGTGAGCGAAACGTAGTACATATTTGGATTTTTGACATTATATAGTCTCTGCAAACAGAACATTCTTGCATATTGCACGATTTAAAAGTGAATATGTTTCTAGTGGCAGTAATGAAAAAAAAAAAATTATTTTGAAATAATATTCAATATTACAAAATAAAACTGTAATGAATGCTATGAATTCAGAAGAGCCGTGTGTACTGCAATGTCACAAATATTTCATAAAACAGCAATATTTTAAACTTGTTTGATTATGTCCTCGTTTACTAGTCATATATATATAGCCCATAGTCAATCAGTGAAGTGATGCAGTTTTTTTTTTGTGGAGTAATGCAGTTTTTTGTGGTTTAATCCAGTTTTTTTGTAGAGTAATGCAACTGTTGTACAAATTACATTCTTTCTAATGTGCATTGAGCTAACCACTATTTTCTTCATTATTAATTATTTCAACATGCATATGCATTATTAATGCTGCTGCACCTGTATTATTTGGTTCAAAGAAACGTAGTCGCTAATAGTAATAAAAATTGATGGAGTCGATTCTAACCTTGAAACTGAAGTGCTATCTTGGCGTCATCTGTTATCCGAAAAAGTGGTTTACAAACACAATTATAGCCCATAATTGCTTGCTTGTAGTTCCTGATTCAGTAACCAAAAGTAGATATATTGTTGTCATATTAGAGGACCTCACGAAACCAGTAGAGGATATAATTGTGAATAAACACCACACAAAATTTTGTGAACCCTGGCTTTTAGTCTGTATATCATCTGTTGTAAAATAATGATTTTTTTATTGGTATTGACTGCTTGTAGTCATTTACCTATTTAGAATTGACAAGTTAACGCTTTCTTAGATTGAAATGGCGTCACCAATATCTTCCACAACATATGTAAACAAATTTCTTGTTCCACTAAAGCGCTAAAATAATGTTTCAGGTGAATTTAGAAATTTGCATCCGTACGTCGCCCAGAGGTTAGTCTCTTTATTCGAAACCTTATCCAAGAGAAGAACGAGATTGTGCGCGGAAATGGAAGGCGAGTACTCAAAAAAAATAATAATTTTAGACAATTTATTAATTTTTTTTATTAAAATTTTATTTAAATTGTAATGATAAATAAGTCACTATTTAAGAGCTAGAGGTCATATTAATAAAACACACTTAAATGCGTGTTCCATCTTGAAAGGGGATAGAGCAAGAGAGTTACAGTGCTTCGCTATAGAAAATAATATATGTGTCGGTCCCACTTCTTGAGATAGCGTATCATTTGACTGACATTTATTAATACAACCCTAGGAATTAAAATTGTGATTTATTTACTTACGTCATTGTTTACTGAATCCACTTCATGATTATTGTAACAACAGAAAAAATTATTGTATTTATAGTTGCAAAAACTACATTTTTTTAGTTGATCTCATGCTTTCTGGATAAATGACGTTAATGCCATATCTATTAGAATTCATGTTTTATATCTTAAGTTTGAATAAGAATAATATTTAAGAAAAATAATTTTCTTAACCGCTTGTCAGATCTTTAAATTATACTCAATGACGTGTCAGTATTGTGGCAATCATAAAAACAGCCATAACCTCAACATGAAACTAACTCAAATCCATTAGGTTTAAAAACAATCCAAATTAATTTTGATGATTATTAAATAGTGAAATCATTGTTTTTCTGTTTATTTTGGCTGTCCTATGCATTTTTGCGCTCTACATTAATGCTATTGTTTGCTAAATTCATTAAATTTATAATGCATTGATCTTTGACAATAATAACATATCCATTGTGTTGTTTCTGCATCAGCTACATTTAAAGTGTTAATGGCTTTTTAATCATTACACTCAGTCGAGTATTATAAAAGTCGCAACGTGAATTTCACATCTGAACCTTTTTGAGTTGGTCATAATGTATTGTAACTGTTTAAATGTCATTATGTATAGTTTAAAAAAATACTATAATGTGGTGTATATATTATTTTAGCTTAATCAAATCTTTCATACTTTAAAGCTTAACATGCTACGAGTAAGATGTATAAAAACTGGCATGAACGATGCACAAATGACATCTCAATTCGTTGTCAGTTTTTATAATTTGTGTTGCCAGAAGTTTGATGAATTACAAATTCGTCGGCAAGTGTCGAATTTGTTACACCATAGTTGAAATCAAGGCAGTTTTTGTATGATAAATTATTATATTACATACAATGTGCACACATTTTGTTTGTCATAATTAACATATGTGTGATACATCGATATATATGTTTGCATTGTTGAAAAATTTTAATCAATATTATGTTTATGACAGAATCAGAGCGACAAATCAATGGGATAGATCTAGCTCATCATTCGGACGACAAAGTAAGTGCTATGACTTATAATCGCCAAGCTTATTACAGTGTTTTTTACATACTTTCAATCACAAATTATTGTTATGTAATGACCCTATTGGCGGTTCAAAGATTGAGATTAGTTGAAAGGAAACATGTAGAACAGCAAAAGGCGTATATTTAGAAATACGGAGTCACAATCGCAATGAAACCAATTAATCGCACTAGACTGGTGAAAAACTACGATTGCAGAAATAAAACTCAATTTTTGGACTCCCGGATTTCACTATTTATACCCGCCGACTGGCTGTCCGGAAAGTTTTTGAATCATCCAGAGCTAAGGAATCATAAACATGCCTGACATAAATAAGATTTGTTGCCCCTCGAAAATTCCACCCTACAAAATAAACCCATTTAATAATAAGTTGTAAACAAACATCAAAAAGCACCGACGCCGCGAGGCGGGTTGTTTACGACTAAAGAATTCTATTTCCGGATATTTTTTTATGAAGAATTATTCTGTAGTTCTATTTTAATTTTTCGAGTGCAGTTCCAACATTATTTTCAATGTTGGTTTCTGAAAATTTTACTTGGAACATTTTGTAACAAGTTGTTCATTTATTTGCTTTTATCTCGGAAACACAAATCAAAGAAAAAAATATACAAATATTCCACCATTACATTTATATTTATGTGGATACCTTGTGTTTTAGTAATTTTTTTTACATATGATCTAGAGTAAAATACTTCTCAATGAAATAATTCAGCTAAACATATTCTTTTTTAGTGGGAGCACATCTGTGTTCTGGATGAAGTGTTACGGATGCTTCTAGAAATTTTGAACTCTTGCCTATCAAATCAGCTGCAGTCAAACACAAACCTGTTGTATGCATTACTGCACAAGAAGGCTGTCTTCGCCCAGTACCGTGCTGAGCCTCAATTTCATCACATCATACAGAATATTGAAATGGTATTAAATTATTTTTATAGAGTTAATAGAAATTACTAGCTAATTTTTTTATTTACTGTGCGGATTCTCTTAAAACACCCAAATACAAATTTTGGGCTTATAGAATCAAATATATTATTTATTGTTTAATAAAACTTGTCTGTACTTTTTCTTTGCACAAGAGATTAATAAGCATAATATATTGTTGAATGAAATGTTATAGCTGTACTATAGTATCTATTTATAATCTTGAACTACATTTTGCAAACTAACTTTTCAGTTAAGTAATTAGTGTACTCTTCTAAACTTGTAAATTACTTGTTATTCTAATAACCAAAAATAAACCAAAAAATAATAGGTTTTTTGTAATGTTATAATGGTTTCCAGCACGAAAATATATTTTAATTTATTACCAGAAACTAAACTGTTGTACCCTTGTACTTGTAAGGTTTAAGAAATTGCGTAATAAATATCTATCATGACATCATAATATCGGGACAGTAATAGTGTAGCGGTAAGTATGCCCACATGCGACCCTGCAGCCGCCAATGTGAATCCTATTGGCCTTCACCATTGAATATTTTTGAAATTAATATGCAGATTAAAGTTTTTCAGGTTTTATCTGTTTTAATGTGAAAAATAAATTATGGTAATAAAATAATGGTCGTAAAATTATAGGAAAAAAAAATTATCAAAGCATCCAAATTGTGAAGTTTACTTACAATTAACAAACAAAAGTAAAACACACAAATTGACATTTAACATAGTCTAATATATTTCTCTTAGTAGTGGCGCATTAAAGAAATAGGGTATTGAGTTTATGAGGTATATCCTGAGAAAAAAATGCTTATTTTAGGTAATAGGTTATTTTTCTACGAGACTGCAGCGGGTACAGGAAGGCGCCGGCGCCGACCTCGGCGTTACAGAAGTACTGAATTGCATTAAGAAAGGAACAGAGCAGTGGTCGAGTGATAGACTTAAGGTATTTTATTCTTTTGTCACGTTTTATTTTTAAAATTAGTTAATAATCTTAAACAACATAGATTAATTAAATAACCTGTTATTTCAATTTTTTGTTCCCAAATTTATATACTAATAATGAACAGTTTTTCAGGTAATATTTTGAGTTTGAAATTATTCATACAATTATATGATTGTTACTTTATATATTACATTACATATAATAATTATATCACTTTATAGCAAAAATAAATAATTTTTTGAGAAACAATTCAATATCAATTAAGTTTTGCATTGAACCAACCTTGTGATTGGATTTGAAAATTGATTTATTTAAATAAAGTCTTGAACTACCACTAGTACTATATGTAACATTCATGACACACTTCAATTGCTCTCTTGTTGTGGTATGTGGTATTAAGATATCATATATTAGTAACTGATTTTTCGTTCTCCTTTATAGAAATTTCCAGAACTTAAATTCCGATATGTCGAAGAGGAGAGGCCAGAGGAATTCTTCACGCCCTACGTGTGGAGCTTGGTGAGCACCTGCGGCGTCATATACTGGGCGAGCGAGGGCGGGACGCGGGCCATCAACGACATCGCCGTCTGATCTCGACTGACGCATCATCTCTATACGCCGGCGCTCGTGCCGGATGCTCCTATATGTGAATGAAAATGATCAATGAACCTTTAATAATTACATATAAGTTTGGGAATGACAAGAAAATTTATGGAAAACCACTTTACAGTCTGACGCTTAGGCGTTTTGGTTTTAGCTTCAGGATTGCGATTTACATAAACGTTGACAGATGTTGAATATGTTATTGTTCAAATGTTAGAAATTATACTTTAATCATTTGATTGATTTTGAAGCTGCATTCAGCTTGAGTTGTTGCTATAAACGACCTATATGCTGTGTTTCATTAGGCTTCATAGTTTTTAATTCATAAATTCCATTTAATAAGTGTGTGTTTTGTCAAATCGTAAAAATCTGAACAGAACATTGCTTTGATTGTCCATTTTAGTAACAGCAGAATCGTCCAAATTTTTTCTCAATAATGACTTTGATTTAAATAAATTATTATTTAATAATTAGCACTTTTTTAATCAGTATATTTGTATTATAAGCTAGGAATCTTATTATTGTATTGTATTCATGCTTGTATTTTAACTGTGTTTTAATATATATGGATTTCCCCTTTCTATAAATAGACAAATTTATAAAGTTAGTGAAATCAAAAGACTATTGTATTTTGATTTTAGTTCAAATAAAAAATTGATAAATGGCCATATCGGTCAAAATACTATGAGTTTTTTAAAACTATTTTGATTATGCTCTATCTATTAGTGTTGAAGCAATAATTGTCGCATTTGTACTGTAGTTTTATGTTACTGAAAAGATTTTTAGCTATTTTGGTGGTGGTGGAAAGGGGCCACCTTCACTATGATTCGTTTGTAATAATATTATATTGACATACAAATATATAGACACAACAAAAGAGTTGCCTTAATTATTATTTAAGGTTTTGTTTTACACAAAAAATAAACCATCTTTATAATTTTATTGTCATTGTGATATGAGCTTGAAAAATTAATTACGAAATTTTCGCGGTAATTAACTTTATGAAGAATCATGTTTTTAACTTTTTCCAGATAATTAATGTGAACCAAATATATTTTAAAAGTTAAGTATTTAATTTATTATCAGTATATTTAATTTTTCGGTTAATTTAACAAGTTAACCACTTCTATAAACAGAAAGTTAAGAATAGGATGATTCAAACAATTTGAAAAGTATAAAATAGATTGTAATTTGCACATTGTTAAATTGGTTTGAGTTTGAAATGCAGATCTATTTCAAGACTAAATGTTAAGTCTACGTAGTGGCTATTCAATGTGATTTTATTCTGTATAACAAGGTGTAAAAAACTTGTTATACAGAATAAAATCAATTTTTTTTTCCTTCAGCTTTCTCAAATTATCAATATAACTATAATAATTTTTACATTTTTGATAAATATACAAAATCGCAATTTTGATCTTAATTCTCTATAACGCATTAAACTTAATTCGTGAATTACAAATTCCATTGTTACAAAAAATCAAAATGTAAGTTATTATATGGATTTGTATTTAAATGGTTAAGTGTGATCAAATAAATAGATGAATTGCTCCATTTTGAAAGATGATATACTATACCTTTGCTTATAGCGTCATTTGGAGTAGAGTATACACTCTACTCCAAATATAGTAGTGTATACTCTACTAGTAGTAAATATTATATCTTGTATAATACACACACAAGATATAGTATATTACCTGATACTGAAATTATTACAAACATTATAATTTTAATATGATAATAAATGTGAAGATATAATTAATGGAATAGCTTAATATGCAAAAAATTCATAAGATATATAGCAAAGATCTCTTTTAATAAGTTATATACATATGGTATACAACAATAATAAAGATTGAGTTGTTTTTTTTTAAATTAATGTATTTTTATGCAATATAAAACAGTTTTTTGTTTCTCTCTTAACATTAATGTTTAACTGTTTGTTTATTGAATTATGTAAAAATATAGGTATGCTAGAAATATGCATGACTAAATATTATTTTTTTTTAATCTCTGAATAAGGAATATTTTCTTTGAGAAAGAATTTAATTTAATTAATATTGTATTACTATTTTCCCGATCATGGTTATTCCTATGACAAGGATTATTTATTAGTAACCTACTATTAGAGGCAAATAGTTTAGCTTTTATATCCAACTCTGTTATAAAATACAAAATTGTTTTGTAGCAGTCACAAATTGTAAATTTTCATCATTCATCTGCTTATTTGTGTCAAGAATAAAATAATGAAAATTGTAATTAAAAAACAAAGCCTTTGAACATGTTTATAGACATGTTTTTGTATTGTTTTCATTTATTATTCTGTATACACCGTAGTGGTATTACTGTAAAATTGTATTTTATGAAAATTGTTTTATAGAAAATCCGATTTTATGGAAGCTTAAATGAAATTTTATTTCAGAAATATGTGAATTAATGTCGATATTATATTTAGGTGTCTTAATTTAGATACGATAATCTGCTATTAAATTATTATTAAATTATTTTTTGTTTTTCATTACATTTTTGAGCTCTAATTATGTGTTCGCATCCTTTATAAGTAAATTTAATAAAGTAAAATAAAGGAGGTATTAAATGTCTTGAAATAGGCTTTCATTACAACACTACAAAGACATACTCTTGTTCAATCTTTTTATTTCAGAATATTTTTTTAAACAAATAATTATGTGAGTGAGATATAATTGGAAAGAACTCATGGGAAACATTCTTAAACTTTTATTTTTCAAATACATTGGCTTTTTTTTATAATATTAAAAATTTTCAAAATTTAACTACTTACCCTCTAAAGTGTGCAATGCGAAGAATTTAAAATAAATCAAGTAAGTGCAATTTTGTTTATAATTTACAAGAAAACCAAAGTCGTTAAACTCAGTTTAACAGATCTCACGAAAAATTGAAAATACATATCTTAATATCCTTATTTTTTTCGTAGCCAATAGTACTGTTACGAAATGTTCCTATCGGGGAGAATAATGCTAGCAAATCACTTAAAAGCACAATGCATATATTAAAAAATATAGGCACAATAAAATACTACGGAACCAATTAAACACTTGTTGATTGCACTTCATTTTTGAACGCTCTGATCGCAGAAATAATACTCAACTCGCGCGCCCGCACTACATTCATACTCGTCGACTGGCCGTTCAGAAAGTTCTTGAATCATTCGAGATAAATATGACACGTCTGAGATAAGCAAGATTTATCACCTCTTGAAAATTCCACCCTTTAAAATCAATCCATTTAAAAATAAAATATAAACATATTAAAATCACCAAACGTGGTATAGGCGGGACGTGAGGGGTGGCTTATTTAAGCTTAGAGAATTCTATTCTCGGATTTTATTTTAAATGAAATTACTTTGTAGTTTTAATTTTAGCGCCATTCGCAAGAGTATGTATAGTAATACATGCACTTTAATTTTGTAGCCATCGCTAGATGCTTCTACGACTAAAGTTAAATCACATATGGTTGCTTTTTATTAACGAAGTCCCTAATATCTATGCTTGTACGGTAATTAAAGCTGAGTATGGCAGAAGAAAAATAAAAAACAATCAATGGAATGGCAATGCAATCATAGGATGTGTGAAGTGTATTTGATAGATCAATTACAAAAAAAAAAATAGATAAATCAAGATACAGAAATAGTGACGTCGGATTGGTATGGATTGAAAAATGTAACTATAGCAAAAAAAGTATATTGCGGTGGTTTGGCTATCTGGAAAATGTAAATTAAAACAGACGGATAAAGTAAATTTAGAGAGCGGTTGTGTACGATGTAAGGGTTACCCTAGAAAATATTATGTAGACCAAATTCGTGGAAAACTTATATAGCGTCAAATTTTAAATATCCGAAAAAACGGAGCTTACAAGAAACGATTGATGGGTATCAGTAAAACAAGAGAGATACGCAAACATCATACCACGTGAAAATCTATCGTCACCGCCTAACTATTTTCGGAAAAGGAAGCGATTTTGTAATAATAAAATAAAAGCTCTTGATAAGGTTAACCTTCAGTGTGCGAGCTAAACTTACACTTGGTCGGTTTTTATTTCATTTTTGCACGACTCCCGCTGCGTGTGAGAATGCTCCACTCTCGATACGTGGCCATACCTAAATTTCGATATTTATTATTTTGATATGCAATGAGGAAATCTTGATATATCTCCTACCTTGGGAAACCAAAGTAGGAAATTAAACCATATATCATGGACATCACTATACTTTTTCGGTTATTGAAGAATGAATGAAAAATTTTGTATTTTTTTTTAAATGACACTAATTACAAATTTATGAAAATAATTGGTATTTGTATTACTAGACAGCGCTAAATTATTGTCGTTTACTAGACATTGAAAGGTACTTAATTATTGTGCTTTACAATGAACTTCACTCGAGTCGTCTATTTTTGGATTTTCCAATTTTTTTTGTTCTGAAGTTTATTCACAAAAAGTCACTGAACCCATGTGATCAATTACTAGGATATAGTTTGGTGCTCGGCCTTGCCATTCAATATTGATTCGAAAGTTTCTGCATACATAAACACATCGTAATGTATATAATAAATGTATAATTTATTAAAAATGCATCATTATAATTTAAAAAAAATTATAATGATGCTCTTGCTCCTCCAAAACTGGATACGATCTACAGACTAGCGTTAGCGTGTTGTAGTCAACTTCACCCTCTCTTTCTTTTCCAGTGCAATTCAGGTAAGTAAAAAATATTCTTCAAAAAATATTTAATGAAGTACGTGTGGCATGGCAACATTAAAAAGGCTTAAAGCTCCTAGTCTACATTTCTTTTATCAATTGCTGTACGTACTTATCAAATATTGGTAATTTTTTTTTTTTTATTATTTTCTGGCAAAATTATGAAAAATGAATTATATTTTATACCAGATCTTAGCATGAGGCTCTGATTATACCCATCAGAAAATTAGTATCGAGACAGATATAATTAAGTAGTTCTCATTGCAAGAAGGCTTGCAATCACACGAAAATTTACATTTCACTACTTCAAAAAAGATAGTTATATAATGTAGTAGATATCCATTGTGTAAATTTTGTATTTCCATCAAATGTACAATAATATTAACGGAACGTATCTGTCAAATAATCATTGCTAGTGGAAAAAAAACCCATTCGAATGTAATCAATTCAATTGCATTTTATTTCAATGTCAGTGTACTCCCACAATAACAAATGAAAATCAGTTCACAGTTGCATATAGTTGATTAATGAATTGAGTTGTGAGGATTTATGTGTGACATTAATGAAAATTATATGAACAAAAATTCAATAATATTCTATTAAAAGTGCGTGTGTGGAACTGCCTAACGTATTCATGTATTTTTTAATGTTTGGACATTTTTATTTAAATTAAGAAATTATACGTGGGTAAGTTTATGTTTTAGAGTAATACTTTTACGTTCTTATTTAAAAAATATAGAATTTTATAATATGGATTATAAAATTCTATAGTTTTCACTGGTTGATTCAATTTTATTGAATCTTTTTTGTTTTAATGTGTTATGACATAAAGAAATAGAATTAATTTTATTGATTCGTAGCGTAATATTTTTTTTATACTTGTTCATAAATATTCTTTTCTTGTCTTGTAACAAAGAAACTCCAAAAGAATTATTTTTTTATTAAATACGTAATAAAAGGTAGTTTTGATATTTTCTAAATAATAATGAATAAAAATGTTTCTCGGTTAAATACATTATTATTTTAAGACTCAATACATGACAAATCTGTAATTTAGAAATTAAAATGAAGGATAAATGTCGCGAAAATGACTTAAAAGATAGTAATATAACAATGCTATAGGAACAAAAATATCTGTTACTTTTTTATTCTTGTTTTAATATCAAATATTTAAATGATAAAGTTTTGCCATATATATATAATATTGTTATATATTTGTATTATTTCCTGCAGTTGAAAATGAAGCATGTAACATGTGCACTAAGTTTTTAATATGCTTTTTTTTATAAAATACACATTTGAAAAACTAGCACTTTAGGGGAGGGCTGGAGAATATATGTGTGTGTATATATATATATATATATGTATGTATATATTTTGTAAACTGAGTACTGTTTATACTGGTTAGGTAATCTGTGTTTGATCTATATTTTGTTTCATTAAATATATAGTTATTTACTCACTGAAATTTTAATCCAGTAAGAATTTGTGTAAATCATTGAGTGTTATCAGGATAGATGTTAAGTATTTCATTACAAATATTAATTACATTAATTAATGTAATTGGTACATATTTAGTAGGTATATTATATAAGTATATAGTAGGTAGTATTAATTAATTGAAATATCATTAAAAATGTTATGACAATTAATTAAATATATGTGAAGTAATATAGTGCAAAACCATTAAAGCATAATCAATTAAAATATTTCTCTTATCTTTTACATTCCTTGACTCTTATCAAAGGGCAGGATGCTAGTGTTTTGTAATAGTTCAATATCAAATAGATAACATGGGACGTTTTGTACTAACACATATGAGCGTAGATGATAGATACAAAAAATCTAGAACAGTTTTTAAAAAATTAGGTATTAATGTTATATGATTATCATTATTTTTAAAATAAATCACATGAATGAATTAAAAATATTTTTAAGTAAATCAATTTATGTTTTGCTTCCAGGATTTGGTTAAAAAATTAATGTCATTGTATTAACTAAATTCTAGGAAATTACATTCTTTTTTTTTGTAGCATTTTTGAGAGGCAAACAATTACAAGAGCCACTGGGGTAGGGTGGTCATAGTTGCCCATAAACATTAGCAACACCAAAGAAAACACTAGTATGTTGCCTTTGTAATATGATCTATGATGGAGGGGAACGATCTATCTGATGGAGCGGGGGAGCAGGCTGATGGAGAGGAAAATTGACAGCGGAGAAGGATCGATTCGATGAAGAGCAAAATGGGCCACCACATTCTGACTAAGTTATAAGCAAGAGCTATAGGTCTATAGGTCGGGCTTGCATATCCATAGGTACCTTAACTATAATATTTTGACAAATTACACATATCTGATTGCAGAAGACGCCTAATAACATTGTAATTACATTTTTATTGCGTCAGCGCTTGTTACCTTCCTACTGGATCATACCCTCTCACAATCTTTTTATTCGATTTGATTGGTTTAGGCCTTAAATTCTTCAATTTAATTCTTATGTGATGAATTAAATTGGACCAAAGACTTAATATGCTCCCTAGGACATGAGGCACAAGTGGGAATTGATATTTGTTAATACAGACTTGTTGATTTAGATAGGACTTTCTCCCAATCCGCACATGTGTAGAATTGCTTATAACCTAATATACATATACTTATTATTCATATTATATTATTTTTTTTATTGTCAAAAACAAGCGCTTTTGTACATAAACTTTTAAAAATTAACTTCGCTTTAACAGTAATTGAACCATTCTGACCACATTAACATGTCAATTGAAATTGGTAAAGGACAAAGGATACGTTATGCGTCCAGTTTATGACAGGGTCGCTGAGTGATGATGTCATATCATTGGTTGCATTCTCGTTTAAAAAAGACGTATGACCACAACACAAGTTAATTCTATATAAAATGGATAAATAAAACTATGTTGCTTTGAACTTTTAACTTGTCCCTTGACTTTGTTTAGGTTTTTATATATTTTTTTGATGTAATTTTTTTAATGTGCGATATTTTTATTTGATGTACCTACATCTTATAAAATAAAATGTATATTTACATAGAAATATCTGATGTTAATTATGGCATTTATTAAGAGAGATGAAAAAAGTTATGATTTTCATTACTGTAATTTCATTACTTTAGTAATAAATACCTATGCCGGTATAAAAAGTATTTTAACTGACTGTACTGATAATTTTCAAAACATTATTTTATCAGCTGTACACAAATTATAACACATAATAAGTTGTTAAAAAATAATGAATATTTTGTGATATAATGTCCTTGATAAACGGAGCAAGTTTTTATACTACCCACAACAATTTTAGCTATATGAAAGGTCGTCACCTCGCCTCGACCGTTATTATTGCATATGATTCATATCAAACTTGTAGACCACTTCACGTTAAGCTAATCAATGGCAGTAGAAGCTTTTCGCTACCACTAAGCATACAGTTGTTTTGTATGGAAAGGTAAAATGTATAGCCCTTGTCTATACATCTATATATATATATATATATATATATATATATATATATATATATATGTACTAGTTGTGCTCATGGTTCTTCTCGCGTGAGCTACAGAATTGTTTAGTCCAATAAAATTTAGCTTTGAATGCGAATTTTGAGACTAGTTCTAGAGTTTTTGATATATCTTAGTTGAAAGTATATAAAAACGATTAATAGAATTTTTATGAGAAATAATAGTAAAAAGCAGTGTTTTATTAAAATTTTATAAAAGAAAATCTTACTAAAGCTATAAAAAAAATCTTAAATAAAAGTTAAGCACGAAATTTTACATCAAAATGATCGCTTGACCTTTCTTTTTTGTTAACATCAAAATTAACATGTGCTAAAAAAAGTCCATGTTAAGATACTACTTGAATAATTGTTATACTATCTCTTAAGAAATAATGTAAATGACTTTGGTAAATCTTCAAACAAGATTGACATTATAAAGTAGTTTATTTACAGTACAACGCGCGGAACTCTGCCTCTGTGAAGTTAGTCACGAAAGCGTCGCATTTGCGTAAAATCGGAAAGCGGGTGACATGCGATTTGTTGCATACAGTGTAGACCTAGACGACCCAAACACATATATATTGTCGTGGCATAAATAAACGAATTCGTAATTTTGATGATTAATTTTAGGGGGCTAATTAGGGAATGAAAAAGGGTTGAAATTAAATTAGGAAATGAAAATTAAATTAGGGAATTAAAAAATACTTTGTACAAGTGCCATCATGTGACATATCAAATGAACGGATTTGTTGTGAGGAATTGAAATATATGTTTTTTATAATTATTAAATGTGTAATTTAAGAGATATTAACGAAAATGTACAAAGTCGATAATTCAACATTTTGTTGTTCAACATAATTCAACATTTAATTCTCGTAGTTTATACAAACAAACGAGAATTTATGTCATTAAATTCGCACTGGCAACGCAAGATATTTACAAAGAGAAAATTGTATAAAACATATTGTATAATCTAGGATTCATGCAACAATTTACAATAGGGAAACGTGTCTGATTCGCCCTTGACGGTTTTTTTTTATCTGTGTTATTACATTCTGAATCGCGATCGGCGCGTGTACTATCACTCTTGTCATAATATATAGAAATTTAATGTCGTCTTAAATTAGGTCGGGGAAACAGTTTATTTGTATTTTATGGGTAAAAAGTTGCGATAAAATCTCTTTGGTTGTGCTATTTATATTTGGCTGGTTTTGATACCATTAAATAGACGATATTTAAAAAAAAGAAAAATTATAAACTGTGTCCCGCCGTTTTGCTATTGCTTTTCTGACCAATGAAATCAATTAATCTAAGGTTGAAATTCGAGATATTTTGAAATTTAATTGTAAAAAAAAGAATAATACGAAACAAGCCTCGAAAAAAAATTGTGACGCTTATAGACCTAATGCAGTGTCGGTAAGAATAGCACAAAACTGATTGAAGGGTTTCAGTCCGGTAATTGTGATATCGACGATGAACCTCGCTCTGGTCTAACTGTTAAGGATAAAGTCGATGCCATTTTGGAAAAAGTAGAGCAAGAACGGCATATTAGTTCTTACGACATAGCTAAAGAACGGGGGATTGACCACAAAACAGTGTTGACCTATTTGAAAAAAGGCTGGATATATAGAAAAGCCCGATACTTGGGTCCCACACGAGCTCACTGAAAGAAATCTAATGAATAGAATACTCATTTGTGATTCTCCATTAAAACGTAATAAAACCGATCCGCTTTTGAAAAAAATGATCACTGGTGATGAAAAATAGTTTACCTACGATGAGAACATGCGAAAAAGATCATAGTAAAAAGGCAAGCAAGCTCCACAGACTACCGGATTAACTCGCTATAAGTTGATTCTGTGTGTGTTGTGGGATTGGAAAGGCCATAATCATCATGAGCTTTTACCGCCAAGCAAAACTATCTATTCGGATCTTTACTGCCAACAGGTGTTAAGACTCAATCTAGAAGTAGAGAAAAAACGGTCGGAATTGATCAACAGAAAGGGTGTGTCTTTCACAATGATAACGCCAGACTACACACATCTTTAGTCACTCAGCAAATATTGAGAAAATTAGGTTGGGAAGTGTTAATGCATCCACCATATAGCTCTGACCTTACACCCTCAGATATTCACCTTTGTCGATCTCTTCAGAACTGTTTAGTAGTGTTAGGTTAACATCAAGAGAGGATTTTCAAAATTACTTGTCGCAGTTTTTGATGAGAGTTCCCAAAATTTCTACAGCAATGGGATTCTGTCACTACCTACAAAATGGCAATAGGTTGTCGAAAAAAGCGGCATATATACGTTTTAATTAAGTTTAAATAAAATATGATGAAAAATTATCTTGAATTTGTAAGTATAATACGAAAAAAACTTTTCCTCGACCTTATTCTATGAACAAGAGTGCGCCCCGCGGCCGACAATACGACTTTCATTCTATATTGTCGGGATATGTCCCTATATTCCGAATTGCGGGTAACAGTTTTTCCTTTCTTCCAATTAGTCCAAAATGTTAATTATTAATTTTACAATAACTTTTGTATAATGCAAAACCTATGAAAAAAGTATCATCCCCACACACCTCTACACACTATTTTCGTAGGTATCATTTAAGATACGAAGCGCCATCTTACGTGTTTTTTATAGAATACGAATTCACTACGTGACTATCAAATAAATAACAGTATGGTGAATAAGATAAACATCTTTTGGGATGTCAGTAAAAACAGATCAGTGTATATTTAGGCATGTGACGAAAGTTGCTTACGCCAATGTAACACACCACGAAGTTCATACGCTTTGAAATTATTCCGAATGGTGCACCAATGAGGCGTATATACACGTTGTATTGTACAGTGACAGTCCAACGCGCATGCGTGTAATGTCTGATACAGTCACTCGTTCAATGCAATCGAGCGAGTGTCGTGTGTCGCAAGCCCAACGGATACAGTCGTAATAAATTTCTGAAAATTGATATTTTTACACTGTAATACTGTTTTATTAATGACAAAAAAAGTATAATGTCTCATGTATTATGTACACAATTCTTTAAGTAAATGCAGGTAACTCTGTTGCTAAATGTGGAATATCTCACAAATTTAATGTACAACAGACTGTCGATTTATAATTACACTAATTTAATTAAACCCGTAAAGATACTTTTATTTATACATATATTTATATGACTACCATTTGTCCGCGGTTCCGCCCACGTAGACATAAAATTATGAAAATTTTGTTTTGTGTAGGATTTGCGTAAAACTTGCCCTGTGTGAGCGTTTACGTCCCAAAAAAGATAACTGCCAAATTTCAAGTCGATCACCATGATTTCGGAGATCTCATAAAATGATGATTTTTTTTACAGGTTTTGCGTATAATCTGTTATTGGTGATGAGTAAGTCAATGGTATTTCGCTTATGTATATTTATATACATTTAATATAAACCAGCTTTTGCCCGAGGTTTCGCCCGCATAGACATTAGATAATGAAAAATTTTTTTTGGACAAAATTTGCCAAAAACCCGTGCTCCTGTAAGCGTCTACGTTCTGAAAAATGTAATATGCTGAATTTGAAGCAAATCGGATCTGTAGTTTTGGAGATGTGATGATTTAGTCGTCAGTCAGTGGTATTTGGCTTATACATGTATAAATAGATATAGATTATATATCTATATCCAATCCATAATTTTCGTGTTTATCTTTTCTATATATATATGTATATATATATATATATATTAAGAAATCTTAGTAAATCGTTTTATTGCGTTATTATAAAAATGTAGGCTGTATTAAATTATTTGGAGGTTAAAAAAGAAATAAATTGCAGAAGATTTAAAAAAAAATGTACTTACGTCATGGTGAACGTCAAGAAGGCTGCGGTATCCTCAATACGGAGACTTTCCATCGATATTTGGCTGTGACAACCCTTTATGAATCCTAATTGGCTTACTATAATCTATGGTCAAGTGGTAGCAAATTGCTCAGTGTACATCTACAGTTTGACGGACGGACATTGTGTGATGTGTGTTATTTAGTAGTGTTACAATTATATACATTAATGTAATCGTAAAAGTAGTGCAATGAACTTTATACTCTGTGTCTCTGGTCGGTTCGTAGAAGTTGGATGATTTTCGATCGATGAAATAGAGAAAGATACGTCAAGTTTTAGTTTAAAGAATTTTGTGATGGTTAATATTTAAATTTCGACTTTGATAAATGATAATATTTTGTATTGTTTACAGACTGGCTAAACAGCAATTGTCAAAATAGGTATTTTAAAAATATTGATTCACTACGATTCGTTACTTGGCCAAATTCAAAACGAAAACTAGAAAAATTATCTATGAAAAACACGAAAGATAGAACGTCTTACAAATGATACGTGTAATTAACGACTTCACGCGCATGATCCAGGGTCATTATGCATTTTTAATTTATTTTTTAATTTATTTTTTAAATATTTAAGTTTAGTTAATCCCAAACGCGTTAGATATAACGGACTGTACCAGCTGCTTATCAACTCACATTACCTACTCTACATTTCTACCAAATTAACTTCTTGTTCTCGCCCAAAGGTAGTAGAATTATAACAGTAGAAGCGCATTAATTTATTACTTATCATAATATGGACACTTCCAGCGCCTTCCAGTTACTGTTGCATGCGTAGATGCATTGACGCGCAAAACATGCATTCATACATTTTACTATATGATAATTAACTTCGTTAGAAGTAGGTGGATACTATAGATTTACTCATAGTGTTCATCATTAAACCAATTTAATCACTTAAGCTATAGCTAACGGTGTAAGGCATTAACAACGATTCGATCCCAATTAGTCTGTGGTAAGGTTTCTAAGCATTATTTTTTTTTTTGACTAATTAAATATTTTCTAAAATAATCGCTTCGAAATTAGCAGAAATCGTGTTCCCCGTCTTCCCTTATTTTCTTATCAGCGTTTCTAAAAAAAAAAAATTATTTTGTACATGGGACGTATAACATGTTTTTCGGCAATGACTCAAAACATACCATTTTTAAGTTATTGCCGAAAAACTGCGCTTCTCAACAAAAAGACGTAAGTGCCACGAAGATATGCTCTTTGGCTGATGTACTATAGTTTACACTAGTTTAGTAGTAATAGGCGACATACCTACTTGTTTTTCTAGTTATAGGTGACTAAAGTACTTAATACTTATTATTGTGCAGAAAACATAGAAAAAGTGTAGTAACAACGTGTTTTTTTCCTTTACAGTGCATTTCTTTGTAGTTACGGCTTCGGAACCTTACATTCAGCATGGTATTCGTCGTTTTTAGTTGTAAGGCCGGTCGAAGCCTGAAGCAAACAAATTCATTTTTTTTCATATATAGCTATTAGTCCTTATTAGATCACAATTTAACATTTTTAATTTATTACTTGAACAAACGCCTAAATCCCGATCCCGGTCCGAATCTCGCTTATATTTTTAGCTGCCGAATAGATTATTTAAATGAATTCAATAAACTGCAGGCAGTCAACTGCAGTTTTCTAGTGCAAGTCTAATAAGTTCTGGAGGTGAGCCAAAGGCGGTTCGTCGACACTGGATTTATTTTCGCTCGGATTCCCGAATGACGGAGCGGGATGGGTGTACCATAAATAAAGGATTCCCGCGGCTCGTGATATTTGTATTTTATTTTCTTGATTTACGTGCCGCATAGGCTGATTTACTGCGCAGGCAGTTCTGCGCAAATAATGCTTGATACTCGTATGAAGTTTGCATCGTCAGGCTTGGTGAGTTACACGATCAACTGCGGTTTTGGTCTCGCGGGAGCTGTGTGGTTATTATTTTTTCCTATGCATATTTCTAGTTTATCCTACAATATTCCAATCCATCTTTATTAATGTTACCATTTTAAACCGCGATTATCAATTGTATCAAATTTCGTTTAAGGGTAAATCAAGTAACATTATTGATATGATTGTTGGTGAATTTTGTTGAATAACCGTAATAATGTAATAGGGTAATTTTCTGATTATTTAGAATATTGTATTTGATGAATTAGGTGAGTTGACTAACCGTGATAACTAAAGATGAAATCAAAATGAAAGTCAATAATAAAGCAATGAACTATAAGAACATCAAAAATTGTAAGCTATCTTTGTCTTGCAAAACAGAATTTAACATTATTCTATATAGCATTAATAAACCATGAAGTCACTGGGTACTAGCGCCCTTCTCTGTCTAACTTTAAAAAAAATCATTACTCAGATATTTTTATAGATATAAAAAAAAATCGCTTTTACTACATGTGACTACACTCTTAATTAAATAAAATAGCTTCAAATGTAGTAATATAAAAATAAATGACTACCCTATTGCGTCTCAATGATAACGAAAAAAGAGCCCAATCTGTTTGTATCAACATTGTACTATTAATTAGAAGATGGCACTTGACCTGCTTCATTATAGGCGTACGAGCCACATCGCGTATTTTACAAGCATCCATAGCGTTTAATAGACCCACCAATATGGCCGTTCGGGTCGTGCAGTCGGTGTTCTCCCTTCACACTCTCATATCAATTACTGAAAGCCCTTTAATAATTCTCGCCCTTTGCTTTCACCCTAGTTTAGGGTTAAAACCTTAATTATGATGACTTTTTTTTCATGTTCAGCGCTGGCTGTTAATAAGTATAATTTTTAAATGTGAATATAAATCAATGTCCAAAGCATTAAATATTTTAGAGCACACTTAAAGTGTACGTAATAGTATAAACATTTCGTATGCGAAAGTGCAGGATGCGGTAACTCATATAAAATGTAACTGGATGTTATTTCAATTAAGTAGCTGTTTGGACAGCGGCTCCGGTCTCTGGGACGTCGGCAGTCGCGAACCTTTGGCACTTGTTATTTATAGCTAACCGCGCTCTGCGGGCCTAGCATGATGCCTTAGACAAGAGTCTCTCCATAGCATTGTCCTTCTCGCGCAACGTAACGAATGAAAGGGACAGTCCTATAAAGAGACTCTTGTCTAGGGCGTCATGCTAGGCCCGCTGGTTCGCTAGTTTCTGTTGCAATGCATATTATTTATTCGTCGTCGATTTTCGTGCCGATGACGGCTCCGTGCCTACCACCGCCTCATCCGCTCAAATCCGCGTCTTATAAGCTCACACTGAAGAGCGTATTTTCGACACCTCTGCAATAGAAATATGAATTACTATCACTTGTTTCACGACAGCCGCCGTCACAGCCAAAGAGGGAGGGGTCTCGGTATTACTTATTTTTTATTTCATTGTTTAGACGTCTTGAGCAGGAAGTTAATAATTTTAAATGAAGTTTTCGTAAATCATCGGATTTTAGGAGGTTTGCCAATTTGACGATTTGATGCGTACGATTTTGGGGGTGTGAACATCTTTGCGATCTCCTCCCCCCTTGACTGCCGCTGTTTCACAGTGAAATAGGATATATATTGTGACGAGTTCACCATGTTAAAGAAGTTACAGTCTTCAAACGACACGCGAAGTCCTCCAACACGAATATACACCCTCGTATCGGAGAAACCTGTATTTTGATGTTGAAATATACACGAATTTAATTTAATCGCAAATGGTGTGACGTGTATCTACCGTTATACACTTACTGGTTTTCGCCCGTTTGCTCATTGAATAGGTTCTTCACCTTTCGAAGCAATCGAAGTCGTCAATTATATCCTGATCCCACTCTCGGTCTTGTTCTTGATTTCAATTCCTATTCCATTATCGGTTCCGATTCTAGTCTCGTTTACAATTCCAGTCATGTATAAGTCTTACAATACATAAACAATTTCATTTAAAAGATAGCGGAATCTCTATACAAAGTTTCTTTTCTCAAAAAAAAAAGAAGGTAACTCTAAACCCGTAACAAAGATTCCAAAAAAACAATTTTTGTGATGATCTTTTTCTTTTTAGGGTCGATCTTTCAAAAACCCTGAAATATGTAATTTCTTTATTTCATAATAAGTGCTCCAATATTGCCCTGATTTTCATGGTTCTAACTTCAACGTTAACGCTACTTCAATACAAACTTTTACTTCCTTCGAGATGGAATTTACAAATACTCCATAATGCTTGTCTACATTTTAAAACTAAGCCTCGTGTCAGTGTCACTTTTATATTTATATAGAAGTAAGTGCCTGACTGAGTGATTAACGCACGGCCCATACGGCCGTCAAAAGTGTTGGGATTTTAAAATAGAATTATGTTATAAAAATAGTAATAAATTTTAGAAACAGTTGTAATCAATTTATCACAATATCAACTAATTAGCCATTCTCCTTAATCAAAGTTTCTTTAAAAACTATTGTTTTTGACATTTTGACATTTCTATTGAAATGTCAAAATGTCCATACAACGACTATAACAGTAATGTTACAGATCCAAAAATGACTGCAAAATAATGTCTTTATATTTTGAGTTGTATGTATGTATACACCATTTCAGATGAAAATCGTTTACTTTAAAATAATTCGTAATTTATCACTTTATTTGTGAGAAATATTAATTGAATATTATAAAACGGTTTTGAGTACCTGACTTATCAGAAATAGATGCATGCAAGTCGATACGCGGAATGTAACCGATTGTTATATAAAATGTAACGACATCTGGTGGCAGGAAACCAAATACAACAATATTAGTTTCCGCCATTATAACCGAGATATTATATTTTTACCCGACTACGGCGACGCGAGAAAGGGTAATTACTCCGTGTTGTGTAAATTGATTCGACATAGTTCTTCTAAATAAGGATTACCTAAACGAAAATAATGCATATCGTAATTATTATTCTTTAAATAACATTCTCAATCAGATGACAAAGAAAAAATCGTAACATCCCAAATAGAAAACTTTGTTAATCAAAGCTTTGGCATACAAAAATAGGTATCCAAATGAAAATTGCAGTACAGCAATGTTTTGCGTAAATCAAATAAATGACGTAATATTTATTTAGAACAGCCGTTGACACGAGCGCCGTGTGCCAAAAATATTTGAAATAATATGTACTTACATCACAGTCTTGCAGTAAAAGCAAAATGCACATAAAGAGAAAGCGGCTTAGTTAAAACGGGTTGTATGTCCACTATAGAAAAAAACTGCGTTCTATTTTTGGATTCTGTAATAGACAAAACTTACTTTTATTCTTATTATAAAATGGAGCTAAACAGGATGTGGGTCACTCTACAATACGGCGGTCACCGTCGCCCATGAACTATGCAACATCGAGACTTGCAAACGTGTTTTTTTTTCTCGAACAGGAAAAACAGTTTTCTTTTTCTACAGTCTCGATATAGACTAGATAGTTCGCATAGAACATATTGCCTCAGAACACCGATAATAATCAACGACGTGTGATTGAAATGTTGATTGATGCGCGACAGATGCTACGGTGGTGAAACTCGGCGACTGGTATTCGATGAAGCTGTCTCTGAACATTCCGGCTGGCGTATGTGATAAAATATGTGCAAAGGGTAAAAAAACATGCGTTCACAAAGCCTATTTATCGGATGATCTGTCAAGTCGGCAAGAGATTACCAGGTTACTGATGATTGGAATAAAAAGATTTTGGATTTGTTATCGTCCGATATAAACACTTGGCGACATAACTATTGTATTTGTTTATTTAAAATCTAATAGCCATGTAACACAAAGAATTATAGCCGCCTTTTAACCAATCGCCTGTAGCGAGGAAAGGAAATAACGATTACGGTTCTGAAATTATTTCTATATAATTGATAAACAGTTGTTAAATTATATCAAATTCAAATTCAAAATATCTTTATTTCATAGTTACAAAATAACACTTGAAATACGTCATAATTTTTTTGCGAATTTACAATTTACTGCTCGTTCGGAAGGCAGTTTTCTCTCAAGAAGAGCGAGCAAGAAACTTAAGGGTAGCTCTTTTCTAATTTGCACATACATAGCCAAAACAAATACGGAACCATTAAGAATGACACAGCCCGGTAAGAAGTCGAGCCGCTTATGCCCATTGATTTTTGTCTTCTAAATATTTGGAAATTGCATAGTACCCTTTTTTACTGAGTGATTGTTTAATAACACTCTTAAATTTATGTAGGGGTAAATCTTGTATATCTATAGGAACCTTATTGAATAGGCGCACACAGAGCCCTCTGAATGAATTTGTGACTTTACTTAGTCGACTAACATGTGAATTCAGTTTATTTTTATTTCTGGTATTGAGATTATGTCATGATCATGATTGAGATCATGTAACATATTAATACTTTGTCATGTCACTTCACCATTTTTTTTACAGTGTCATACAAATAAATGTATAGTAATAAATTTCCACGATGTACTCACGCCTTGAATTTTTATGCATTTACTCACATGTTTTTATAGGTTATAAATAGGTTCGTTCGTTTGTAACATCGACGTATGATCGTAATCGGAATTCGGAACGTGACACCGTTAAAGAGATAAATAAATATATTTATTTATTTTAATTCTCATAGGTTCGTTTTAATGTCCGAATCCAATGCAGTTTTGTTTGGAAATATTTTCCTTGTAACATTCTATTTTAGTTACGCTACTTGTTAAAATTGGTATGAACATTACGTAACGTTTGATTGAAATTGTAGTAAAATTTCTGTTTTGTTTTAAAATTTCCTAAATTAAGCCATTTTTTTCGTTTTTATATTCTGACTGATGTTACATTTCAGTGGAGATATGTACTTATTGATTAGCAAATAATATGAGAAAAATTTAATATTTTCTAAAAATACACTTTGAATAAATACTGATTTCATCCGAATAGATTTATGTTTTTGTGCATATTTGGTCAGCCTGTTTTCCTAAATCGATTGCTAGTTGATTCAATGTGTTTCGTAAGATGACTTCATTTTATCTCCCTAATTGTCGATTGGATAAGTGGATATTCTCAAATCAAAAAATATCGTCACTTGCTATCAGATCGACGCTTGCACATGCTTAAAAAGCTTGAAATCACAAACAACCTTATCGTTTTATCTGTTTTCACGGTGGTCTATATATTGTCGCGTACTATAATAAGAGGCGCGTACGTGTGACTTCCCGAAATTTCCGTGTCGGCGTGCTATCGCCACACCTCAGTGGCCGCGTGTTTGTGTGCAAGTTGGTCGTTCTGCGCCGGCGCAGGGGCTAGAAACGGTCGCTCGTTTGTTATGGTGATTGTTACTGAGGAACCATAGAAATCTGGTTTATTTTTCCGTTTTCCACCTATAAAACTTACTACTACAACTTAAACAACAGTGCATTCGGCGGAGAAATTATATGCGTATCTAAATATAAAACGGATTACATCCGGGCAACTTAGGGAAAATAAGTTTTTCATGCCGTTCGCGTTCTTGTTATATGATTAAAGCGATATTAATTCTGATAAATGTTCTATCTAAATTAGTTTATGTTCATAGATTTTTTGTGTATTGACAAAACGTTTCTAATAAAGTATATGAAAGTTTTTTCCACATATTCCATAAACTAATATTCATTATTCATTAATTCTGTATTATTAATTTCATTTTCTTATTATTCTACAAATATGTGTCAAATTATTTTTACAAATTTTAGATGTAAATCACCGAACATATTGTTTAAAAGCGTGTGTATATACGTACGACTTCATTATGACTGATTCCGGAATTGTAGTAAAACGTTTTTAAATACGCGCCGCGTTTAAAAATGGAACGACAGAACGTTCTTTGTTTAAAATTTTGACATCAGCAGCAGCAGCAGGAAGCGTCAAGGAAATGGGACGCGCGTCCCTGGTCCGTTTCGTCACCCGGCCGAAGTGGAGCACCTATGGCCGGCCATTAGAATTACGAGATCGCGTTGATTAGACAACCAATCGGCGGGTGTGTGTGTGTATGTGTGTTTATGTGTGAACGCCTTTAGTTTTGTGTATTGATCGGTTTATAGAGAATGTCTTGAAATGTCATAGCTGAGATATGCTACATAGCTCATTGCTGCTATCATGCAAGTATTATTGATTAGTATTTGCTCATGGTTGAAAAGAAAACACTATATAATATGGTATTTAAATTAATTTATTACGAAAACGTTTTTTGCACAATTAAAGTGTATAAATTTTTTATTTATGCTTGCCATGCCTTTTTGCATACATCATCTGTGTAATAATTATAATAATACAATAATAAGCTTTCTTCGTAAACTGGCCGTTTAATACATTTATGTAGATATTGTATTTTCTAGTTTCAATATGTCTTTTGATATTTTATTATTGTAACAAGTATTATCACCAATCTGAACATTAGAAAATTTTTATATCTAATATCTTTACAATATAACAATTACTATTACATCTTCATAAATCTACTGGTTGGTTGCTGTAAAAACAATTTCTTGGATATTTCTCGTAAGCTACCTTTGTATCTTAACTTGTAGGCACATGGCTCGAATAGCCCTTCTGCCTTTTTGAACGTGCGATTGTTGCCTTCTAGTCTTCTTGTGCCCTTTTCGAAAGTCGTAGAACATGTAAACATGCAAAAGAATAAATACCTTGCGATTTCATTGCTGTAAATCAAGGTGGATATCACGCGGTTTTTTAATGTTTGTTCTTCCACTTGACAATTAATTTCGAAGGTTTCTTTTACTCATTTGCATCATACATCATTAAACATCATACGTCATTACTAGTTTACGCATAATTCACATCGCTATTTCTATATTCATCATATTTATCTTGTCTTCTATTCGAACCGCGCCATATTCGATTCCCTATCTGGTAGGCGTACTTTGTTATTTAATCCTCATGTAGCCCTGGATCGTCCGGGTGTCACTTTGACTAGACATCGCTGTCTGACCGGCTGGCTAGACATTTAAAATACTCAGTGCGTGGAGTGTAATGCGAATATTATATACTAGCTTTTGTCCGCGGCTCCGCCCTCATAGACCGTTTTTTTTTTGGATGGTTTCGCGTAAAATCCGTTCATAGTGAGCGTCTTTGTATCTAAACGAGTAACTATGTCGAATTTCAATTCAATCTGACCTATAGTTTCGGAGAATTCGTGATGAGCCATCGGTCAGTCAGTCAGTCAGTCAGATATTTCGCTTATATATGTGTAGATATATAATCCGTGTGTCGTATAAGAATACTTATAACTTTTATGCAAGCGTGACTAAAAAATAAAAGATTGTACATACTATCGCCATTGGCACTTATCATTTTCGTTGTATGTATATGCGTTTTTAACTGGTGACGTTTCCTTCAAATTATATCTTCGATGAACTCGAAATTTCACATCTAGACCATAGACTCGGCTGGAAAACGAGAACCGATCGCGAAGTCATAGCCCCCCCACCTTCCCTTATAGATTCCAAACCTTCTGACGTTCGAGTCTAAAAGTAACCTGACCGAGTTAAATAGACGACGTGTGTTTCACAAGCGCTCCCCCGTATACACTTTTTTAGCATTCCCCTAGAATTCACAAAGGAATTTGTTTATGGTGCAATCGCGTTTTTTTTTTATTCACGTTTCGATATCCGAAAATTACAACGAACATATTTTTCCGAAAGTCTTGTTTTATTGTTTTTCGATTCCATAGACTAGGTGATCTTTTACTGTTTAGTTAGTGTGAACGACAAGTTCTATACTACGTTAACTAATATTAAAAAAAAATTTGAATGTGCTGAGTGAGGCGAGTGTCGACCGCCTTATAAAAGGCAATTTGTGATTTTAGAACGCAGATAATTCATGAAATTTTGTCCTGAAAACTATTTTAGAATTCACGAGGAAAATGATCGAATGTAAATATCGTTCATTACGTACTTTTCTGTCGCTATCAAAGCATCCGATGACACAAATCGCTATTTGTTTGAATATTTCTTGCGCGAAGCACTTAATTTAAAACATCGTGGCAGGTGATATTAAAAGATGTATCACAAAAAGAAACCTAAAATTATCAGATATATTGACAATCTTTCAAATCTTACCGTTTAAGATTGTATTTTGGATTACTTTTTCTACCATAGGCAACTTCCACTACCGTACACAAGCATAGGGATCGAGACCCGATTATGGATGACCAAAATCGCTTGTCGTGAGATAATTTTACTATTCATAATAGCAAGCAAGGCCCCATTCAATTTATTTCCCGCGTTCATTATGTATATGTAAAGACTAATATTGGTTGTGCATTACAGAAAATCCAAGCAAGCGAGTGAAGCAAGAGAAATGTGTAAAAGTTGTGCTAAATTAAATAGAGAGGCATTTAGTTCACGCCTATCCTTCTGAGGGATGTACAGTTGTTACTCATAGCTGCAATGAAGTAGTTCTTTTCTATTTGGAGTATTTTTGTCCACTACGTATTTTGCCCTTTTTACATTCCTTCTTTACTCCTTTTCAAGGATTGGAGACGGTATAGCATGCGTGCGCGTGGACACGAAAATACACGCACTCACACATAGATACGGGCACGCGCTAACGGATAAGCGAATGCTGCAGTCGTTCCTCGCAATGTGCATCCAGACTGAGGGTTTTCTATTTTCTGTTTCTAAATTTGTACGTGGCCACGCGCCAGTCTCGGCGCGCGCGCACGCCGCAATGCACTCCAGTTTAACGCGTACCGGATTCGATATGTTTCATTTCTTTTTAATTCTGCCTCGTATTAAACAAAGAGTATGTATCACTTTTATGTTCAGGATTTGTCCCCATGATGATGATGATGATGGGAAACTGTAAATAATAAAATAATTTCCGCTTTGATTTTTCGTGCTTTCTCATTGTACCATTAATAATATAGGCAAGTGTGCTAACGAAATCGTATAGAATATACCTACTTCATGGAGAAGTGTGCTTTTTTTTAACGGTTTTAACAATTAATAATACTTAACAACCTTTTTTTTTTCGTACCTACGTTTTTCTACAGCGGAGACAATACGGTTTCTAAATTCGTAACGTGGCGTGACAAGGACAGAGCGATATCGAAATGTATCCTTTTCGCTTAACCCGAGACGGCGTCTATTCCCATGATGATTTCGTACACGATTATAACCGTGCTGGATGATTAGTTTTTTTTTTTTTTAATTCGCTTTCGGTGCTTTTCAGTCGAGCTCCATAATCGAGTCCTGAAACCGGCCAGAGACACGTCACTGTCGTAACGGTGTCTTTGATCGTTTACGTGAGAAATATCGATACGGAATAGTGCTTTGTTGTATGAATAATTTGAGTGGACCGTTTTTATAGACAGAGGACCATTTTTTTTTGTGTGCGTGTGCGTGTGCATTCATGCGATTGCATCCCCCCGTGGTGTACTTAGAAAATGGGGAAGAAGAAGAAAAACGGGCATAGATCCGGTAGCAGGTTCTTCCGCTGGATCAGAAGGTAATAATTTCAAGGCTATAATGACTGTGTGAAAATAACTTATTTGGTCGTGACTAAAAAAACATGATTAATTTTGTGCTGTGACTGTTTAATATTATAATATCTCGCATGAGGTCTGTTCTTAATGTATCGATTGAGAATTATTGTGGCTTCTTTAATGAAATGAAGAATTTCAAACAACACTTTAGAATTGGCATGCAAGTTAAATTAGAAAAAAACCATTAGACTGCTCCTTACAACATGCAAATTTAAAAAACATGGGGCACGCTCACAATCTTTAAATTGTCATTATTAGCATTACAATAAAATTATTTAATATTTAAAACGATTCGTTCTAAAGAGTACACTTGTATAAACAAACGCCTAACAATTTGAGACTTTTGATTAAGATAATCATAAAAATAAATCCGAAAACATGGATTGATTGATTTGATTTTTGTTTATTAATTTCGCATATCCGATGAAAGGAAGGCTACTGAATATCATTAATGTGATTCTTAATCTTTATTTATCGCGTTATTAAATTTATTTCAAATACAATATTTATTTAAGATTTATCACAATTTACTTACTATTTTTTTGTTCACGTGGAAAGTGAAACTTTGATACGTATACTTTCGAATTTTCCCAATTTTTTTATGTTGCAACATTTATTTTCAAATTTCATACTGTAACATTTATTATGTAAATGATGCGCTTAATTGATTATACGTCTTTGTTTCATTTTTAAAATCAAAAAATTGTATGTTAATCGATATAAAAATATATCTCCTGTTTCGAAGGTTTAAATTTAAGATGTTTTCGTTAAACCATATCAACGTTTAAACTATAAAACCTCAGTGTTTCTTTAAACGCACCGACAAATTGTCATTCAAGACAGGACGCCTTTCATAGCCTGACATAAAATACATAAATTATATCTCGTTATGACCATCTGCGTGAAGAAGTAACCGAAAAAAAAAAACATATTGCAGGACGATTATAATCTTGATCTTTGATTTCATGTCGAGAACGGCATTCGTAATGAATATCGAAAATCAAGATTTCTCAGTTGCGCTCTATTAATTTTAAACAATGGCATCGAATTGGAATCGCTTCATTGTCGTTTTATTTGATTTGATCTGCGACCGACGGACGGCGACTGGCGGTATGGATTTTCGTTGATTCACTGTTTGTAATTAGTTTTGTTGACAAAAAAAAAATGGCGTTACGTCTACAAGGATGAAACAACGATTTTTCACCGAGCGAATGCAGTAGATAATGTAAAGCGTTTGTAATAAGCGATACAGATGAAAACCATAGATTCGTATATATATATATATATATATGTTATTAATATTATATATATATATATATATACAAGTGGGAAACACTGTAAAATATTACTTTATTTAAGAAAAAAAAGGAATAATGCAGAAGTAAGTTAATGATTTATTGAGTTTTTTTTAATACATAGTCGCAATCATAAGCAAAATACGTATGAATTATTCCTTTGAAGCGTTCTCTATGGCCTTTCCGAAACGAGCGCGCGTTTCTTTTGGATTGAATCTAAAAAGCCTGGTTTCCGCGGCTCATCCTCATTTTTTTAAATAAAAATAAAGCACAAACGCCCGACTGTATATACGGCGCATAACTTTATTATTTCTATGTTTACCAGAAGTCCTATTTCACTCGCCCACTCTTGGCGGAGTGTGAAACCAATGGCAAGAAGTTTCTATCGAATCGTTGCATAATATTATAGACCCTTCCGTTCGTTGGAAGCGTAAAATGCGTATTACTGCTTTTGCAATAGACAACTATACCCAGGAATTTACTTCTTATGAGCTCTGAAATCAGACAATTAGTGAAAACCAGAGACAATTACTGTAATAAAATAAGTGGTTTGGTCTAAGGTATTTTCAAGGGCTCGAACTTCCAAACATTTCCCATTCGCCTACGTCCTCGACTACTTGTCATAGGCATGTGTATTTCCGATAACCGTTATGGATTCGTGTACATTTGAACGAAGTAGCGCTCGTTGAATCCATGTAACATTTTACATCGATATGTCATAACTTTGACATCAATCATTTCGTCCGTGTTTATGGTGGTCGCTAAAACACTAAATATTCACATAGCACAGGGTTGTCAGATGCCTTAACTTTGAAGCAGAATTTCTTACGTAACTATTAACTATTAACAATAATAATATTTAAAACATAAGCAATAATAATAGTGCTTTATACATAAGCAATGATATGGTTATTTAAATCTGCTGCTAGGTTATCGTCTCGTCATTTTCTATGCCCACATTCCGTCAATAGTCTGGAAGTGGTGACGGATAGAACTTCAGTGATTAAGATCCGTCATAATTTTGCTGTCAGCCGAGACCGTGACGAAGATCATAAAATACCACAAATCGTTTCACCCACAATATATTATAACGCCCGGGCAACGGAGCTTCTCTCGGCGTCTTTCCAATTTGCCGTGGGAAAATGATGATTTACCATGGAAAAGTTGCTTATGTTGATTTTCAATAATAAATATTTAGATACATAATATTACAAGTATGGTATCATCTACAATTTATATCGTGTATACTGTCAATTGTTGTTGAAAACTAATAACATAGTATTCATGTAATTATATCAGAATTGTTATTATATGCTGCAAAATGAAGCAATCTTTAGATTTACATTATTTAGTTTTTCCAGAAAAGGCAGCTATGTAGATAAACTTAAAAAGCGATACTGTATCAAAGTAAATATTGAAATCGAAATCGATAAGGTCGTTTTCGATATAACCATGTACAGATGCGTCAAACCAGCACATTGCATCATACGAAGGCAATTCAGAGCGGCACAGTTTCGTGCGTAGCACTGTACACATATGCATAAAAAGAAACTCACTTGTAGTAATAAGATATTCGTCTTAATGTGCGCAGTTTGCAAATTGCCACCACAACAAGCAAATGATAAATTAACGCTGCATACTATGTTGGGTCGCTAAAGAATTCCGTGTTCCATATTAAACTAATTTTATTGATGCCATTATTGTAAATGGCCAGTCCTTGAAATTTTACAATGTCACCCACGCATACCTACCTACTTTCGGTCACACTCCGGAAAATATTTGTTACATTTTTCTTATGGGCGACTTATTGGAACATGTGAAATACCATAAAATATTTTATTGCATGTCAAAGAAATAAAATAAAAAGTGTTAATATCCAATATATTGCCAAAAAGAAAAAAAACTATATTGTGCAAAATCTCTAGATACATTGCTATAAAGCGTTACAACAATTTATCACTCGAATTAAAATGCATAGTTGCTAGCAAAAAAACTGATTAAAAATAAATTGATAAAATGGGCAAACCAAGTGAACTTTTAGTTTTAGTTAATTAATAAATCTATTTTGTGTAATTTCCTAGAAAGGGATTTCCTTTCACACTTTTGAATTTAATTGTTACTTATTATATTATATAAATCCTTTATTTGTTAATATGTTTGCTTTTCTTGGATTTACATCAAACCAGGCCTATGTACAGATGATTAAAAGCATCTCTATAGGGCAGATATATTAATGCAAACACTTATGTCTTTGTATGTTGTCTATATCTGTATATTTCTGGTAATAAATATTATTATTATTACTATATTATATAATAATGTTAAAATGATCAGTTAATAGCTATAACATGTTAATTTTTTAGTTAAAAGAAATCACAAATATAATCCGTTGACTTTAGTGTGTTGGTTTGAGTAATAGGAAAAGCTTTATATTAACTGGTTCTAGGTATTCTGAAAATCTTATCTGATACGCCAGCAATTAATGAGAACTGGGAGATATCATATAGAACACTATGAAGATAACATTCGGGAGGTATAGTATCGCGATATTGAAATAGCATTTTTGTTTTATTATTTATGTAAGTTTTAGGTAAATCATTTAATTTGTCGTTTAATACATGTTTAATATATTTTGAATATTATATCGTACGAACCATATTAGGAAATATGTTTTATATAATATTTTTCAAATATTTAAAAGTTTCATTTTGCTTAGGAATGAATGACATATTATAATCAATTCGAAAAAAAAAATTGTATACATGTATGGTATATAATTATAAAAGTTCATTAATTATAAGTCGAACCTAACAATTTTATTGTCGGGATTCGTTCATAACGTTGGCTTTTTTCATTATATACCCGCATACTTTTTAATTACGCAAAAAGGTTTGAACCGATGTACCTATAGTGTATAAAACGCAAAATCATGATATGTATTAGGAGATACATAAATATAACTTTTGTACATATGACCATATGACCACCTGTCGTGCGGTGCTGCAACTAGTGCAAATCGCTAGAAACCTCGGCGTCGTATCAAGGCGTAGACAGCCCCCAAATACTAGTGCCGCGAATTGAGAGTGTTTGTAACAAGACCAGCTATGATTTCTCACTTTCGACCACATATCTTCATTTACTACGCTGAATTTACCGCATGAGGTCTGTGTATGGGACCCGGTTTATAACAAGTCTTCTGATAGCCTACGGTGTTCTCGAGTTGCATTAATTTAAAACGTTACCGTAACGATTGTTGCACGTACAAATTTACATCATTCGGTATATATATATATAATTAGTCCGCTTAAAGTCGAGATCGATATCGGGACTGTAACCGTAACCGTTATTATTGCGTTGTTTGGGTAATTATAAGTGTGAATGCAGTAACGTGATAAATAATATAAATATCGATACGTGTCTCGTTCGGACCACGCGTGGGAGGCTGTCGTACGGACCGACAAATATCGTTTGCCGTAAAAGCGTCACTTGCAAATGATGGTAAAGGCATGGAAACAGAAAGGTATAGAATTAGTTCTACATCGACGAAATGGCTTAACGTTAATTGGCTTCGCGATAGGCGGGGCATACGAAATTGGCTCCGCCACCGCGCAGTTATTCACGAATATGCTCTTATTATTTCTCTTTCTGTCTCCATTTTTTCGTCTTCCTGTTCTCGTTCTTTCTCTTCGGCTAAGAAATAACAAATGCCAAGTACGTCCAAAAAATGATAGTAAGAAAGTCATTTATAAGAGATTTATTTGGTTTTATAATATCTCACATCTTTTCATTTACTTTTGTGCGAGTCGTGTTTATATCACATTAATAAGTTTTTAAACACCCCCTCCACTATAAAGGTTACACTTTTCTAAAAGCTTTTAGTTTTAATCACCCTCCATAACACCCTTCTATAATCTTGTTATTTGAGATCTAAGGACCTGCAGTTAAGCCCCTTCACTGCGGTTCGCGGCGAGTTGAAAAGTGTTGACAGTTGCCACCGTTGATGATGATGATGGGTGACAACAACGGTGCTTGCGCATGAGTGTTCGTCACTGCGGCGGTGACGACGTCCGACGACGGTGACGACGTCCGACGACGGTGACGACGACTTATTACTGTTTCAGAATGGGATGCCTTTTAAATCGAAGACAATCGGCCACCGAACCATCACCGCTCTTGAGTGACTAGTGCTTATCATTTCAATTACGTTTGTCAACGTACAACATTAAACTACTTACCTGAAAATGAAGCAAAGTAGCCGTAAATTTGGAATTTCCAATAATAGTTTATCGCCGGCATTAGTATACTGGCAAACTTAGAAAAAAATAATAAAAAAAAACCCGTACACTCTTTTCTGCCTATCTCGCAAAAATAGATGATATCACGTTATTTTTACAGCTCCGTAAAAACATAAAAGACGCTTTGATTGATATGTTCGGTACGATTGTATCATTAACTAGGTCATTCTGCGATTTATTTTGGTAGGTATACGTTTCGTTTGCCCATAAAAAAAAAAAAAAAAAAAACCACAGGCAGCGGGACGTCCATTAAATGCGTTTTTCTCGTAATATCTAGAACAATAAAGTCGCTTTCGCTGATTCAGTTTCATAATGATTCAGTCCTGAGAACTGTCCCACGGACGTGTTTGTTATTGCGTCGTGTAATTTAAATATTAATAATGATCTTATGAGAGAAAATAAGTTATTCGTTGTTGATTACAGAATGTCTCTTTATGACTCGGAGTTACATTCAATGATGAAATTGTCTACTGAAAAATAAACTTCTCGCTTGTGTTTCGTCCCGATTTTGATGCTTTCGCTTCTGTTCGCGATTTCATTTTTGTTGTCTAACTTTTTTTTTTCTATTTTCGATTCTGTCTCTATTTAGTTTTAGTTGTGCTCTGCTTACATATGTCAGAATTAATTTCAAAGGATGTTTTCACAACATGTAATATACAATTTTTCGTTACAGACAGTATTATGTTTCAACATTTTTCAAATTAAATAAATATATGTATAAATAAATAGTTGTACTAATAATAAATTCTTTGTTTTTGCTATATTTTTAAGTATAAAATGTTTTACAATTATTTCAAATCTTAATACAATATCAAATTCCATTGTTGACCCAACTACATATTTAAAATAATAAAAGGTAAGCGCGATGACGTTATGCGTGTGTGGGTAGTTTTAAAAGTTCGCTTACGAAACGCCGGCGCATTACAATACTCGACTGGCAGTCGGTCGGTGTCCGCCCACGCGCGTGGACGGACATTACGCCGACTCGATATCGTTGACTGGATTAGAGCTATTTACGTTATATCGTCAATTCGCACAATGAGAATTGTGTCTCTCCTAATTCAGAAGCAGATCGAGTTAGCTAATCCTCTATATTAGGTTATCTTTTTTTTACGTGTGACTTCTGTTAACACCAATAGTGACAGAATGTAGATTTCTTTTGAGTTGTGATAGATAAGAAACAGAATCTTCGTGATAAAAAATGTTTTTTATTTAGCTTGGTTACATTTTAAGAGAATTTTGTATGAAAAATAAAAATATAATAGTGATGATAATCTTGTAAATATTTTTTTTTTGCATGTTTTGTAATAAAACGTTCGTAAATTGATTACTAGCAAGTAATTTGTATTTAATAAATTGTAATCCCACACACGTATATTTCGAATTTGTTTTATGTGTATTTTGTCACTTTTTTTTTTCATTCGTTTAAGTTACAGAGAACCGGTTTAGGACTAAAAGGTACCGGGTTCGATCCCGATCACGGGCCATAGGACCAATGAGTTTTTACCTCGATTCCGAGTTGTACCACTTTCCTCCGTGCCCTGGAGAGCGCGTCCGAACGTTGTCGTTGCTTAGACGACGATGGCCCTTAACCGCCCCCCTAACCCACTCTGGGCTAGCACTTGGCTAGCACTGGGCTAGCACTTGGCTAGCACTGGGCTAGTACTGGGCTAGCACTTGGCTAGCACTGGGCTAGCACTGAGCTTGAGTTCCAAGTCTTTCCACTCGGAATAAAAAAAAATGTGGAAGTGTATACCTCGGTAATGGGATAGGTGAAAACTTTATATACGCAACTTTACTGTCAACAGCTGTCAACATACATTGGGATCTTTTCTGGCGATAGGCGATGAGATTCAAGCAAGAAATAGAGAAAAAAACGGCCGGAATTGATCAACAGAAAGGGTGATAACGCCAGACCACACACATCTTTAGCCATTCAGCAAATATTGAGGGAGTTTGGTTGGGAAGTGTCAATGCGTCCAAAATATAGCCCTGACCTTGCGCCCTCAGATTTTCGCCTGTTTCGATCTGTTCAGAATTCTTTAGGTAGTGTTAGGTTAACATCAAGAGTGGACTGTCAAAAGTCAAAACTACTTATCGCAGTCTTTGATGAGAGTTCCCAAAATTTCTACAGCAATGGGATTATGTCACTACCTACAAAATGGCAACAAGTTCTTGAACGAAACGGCTATAATTAAACCTAAATAAAATGTGATGAAAAATTATCTTGAATTTATAAATACAATACAAAAACTTTTTCCCCGACCTAATGTTTGAGGTGGAAACATCGAGGTGCATTAAAGACTTGGCGCTTTGGTCATTATTTAGTTTTGCTATTTCAATGAATACTCGCCAATAATGTTATATGGGGGGTAAAATAAAAACTAAAATGCATTTTTCTGACGGATCGTTCGAACGATGTAAAAACATTTTGCACATCTTTACATCGTAACAATAACGTGTGTGGTTGTCGACCGTCGGATTCACCATCATGGGCGCTGTGACGTCATCCCATATCCGCACGCCATAGAAACTGGTATTTTCTTAGAAATAGATGTTGCCCTACGTACAGCGTGTATGAAGAACGTACATTGATACCATAAAACAAATGTATGTCACTAGACTCATTAGATCTAGAACCAGAACTATTAACGTATGGTAGTTTTGTTTCTAGATCATACCAATTATAAATTCCTTTTTTTAACTAATCTCTTATGTACGCACTATTAGTATATAGATTTGACTGTGCATAAGAGTAGAAAATGTTGCTCAATACAAACGAATTTCTACTTATTACTAATTTAATTTAAGGCAATATATTAACAGTAATATAAATACAATTAATATATAATAATTGACAGTAATTTAAATGGTGTTGTTCAAAGCGAATGTTTAAAATTAGATTTTGTATGATCCAATTTAGCGGTAGATAAACGATGTAATTGTTGTTACGTCAGCAGATCGGCTAGTGATCGCTATTTTTAAAATAAACCTTGGAAAAAAAACAACTATTAATAGATTATATATAGTGGTAATCTCCGTTTTTGAAGTTAATACATTTTTCACCTAAGACAAACCTGTACTTAGCAAAAATATATCGTGTTTAAGAACAATAACTACATTCCTTTTTCTAAATATTTTGTTGCTAAATCAATCTATTCTATATCTATGTAGTTAGTCTGTGTTCCATCAAAATTTTGAGAAACAATTTGCGTGCACGACACGCATTTCATTTAAAAATTGCATGAAATCGAATGTCTCTATCGCAATTCCGAATCGCCGTCGGGCGCATGCGACGACGACCTATCTGACCTTGTTTTCAAAAGAAAAGCTACCAAAAAATTAAACCTAACAGGCACTGCCCTTGACAATTTGCTAACGATCTATAATACTACACCGCTCTCAGCCACTTAATGCAGTTAACGGCCTCGTCTAGAAAAAAAAAACAACGAAAACCGGTTCGAGCTGTACGTAAATGAAGCTATGGCTTTAAACGATGCGGATCCTCTAAAAGTCTGGGTAGGTACGTCTACATTTCGACCGCGCCTTATCAAGCGACGGACGCCCACTTTGATACATTTTAATGTAAAAATTAAAAGTCTAATGACCTCACAACAGAGAAACTCAAATGTCTGTGGAAGTTGAACTGATTTTTAAGGTTCCACGGAATCCTTTTAATTTCGTCGCGTCCGTCCGTAGGTCACAGGTATTTCTTTCAAAAACCATAAGACGTATATTGATGAAATCTATAGTGTAGCTGTCTTGTGGAAGCCGCTATTTATTTTGATAGTTAAATAACAAAAATAATTATTGCTAGGGGGGCACTCCATATGTGTAATAAAAGCTGAATTTTTTTTTTTTATCAAACATCAACGTGTGGCACATATTTCGACAGTTCTTTTAAAAATATTTTAAAGTTTCTAATTATGTCAATAATTTCGAAAATAACCCCGAAAATACCAGAAATTTTGCCTCCCTTCTCTATTTTCTAATTCGTATGTCCAAAGAGTATGAAAAAAAAAATGGCAAAGGTAACGCGTAATAAACATTTTCAATGAACACGTACTACAGTAGTGGTACGATAAACCACCACCGTATATTTTTACATATATCGACCGTTGTCACCAGCACGTTTCGATGTCTGGAACCGTTTGACGGGCTAACAATATAAATAATCGAATTTAATAATGAAAGTTATTAAACTTATGTGTCAGTAGTTGCATAAAAGGCGGCTTAAAAAGTACACAACGATGATAAAGTGACTGTTACAAAATTGTTATACAATAGATGTAACGATATTACAGCGTTCATCAGCACTTTGCGTCACGTTCAGTTAGTATTTTATGTAATGCAATTATTATAAATGAAGTGATACCGTCTCGTCTGTTTCCTATCGATGTCTCTTCTATTCATGATACAATGTAGTAGTAGTAAGATTATGTTGTAGAAACGGCAGATGTACGTAGTTATTACGCCATTACTAGAACCACTTGTATTGTATGATAATCCTAACTGCTTAACCGGCGTCATTGAAGCAAAAAGATTGGATTAAGATAATTGTGTATCTAGAGGCTTAATCTATTTTGGCGTTATTTTCTTATCGAATGCGTTTTTGTTTTGTGTGAATCGTCGTAAATATTATTTGGAACAATTTAATTTTTGTGTGTGCGACCGTCTCTCGTGTGTGTACCGGATCAATTTTTACATCTTTCATATCGACCACGTTTTAATTATTTATTCGGTTCTGGTCTTAATACTAATCTCGTTCCTCGTTTCGATTTCGGCAGGTCGTGCTATGCATCGATAACATTTGAATATACGTTTTGCTATTGAATTTTCAGGAAAGCGTACATTTTTCAGGTTTAAGTACCTGAAAAATGTACGCCAAACTTCCGAATTAGGTACGTCAATAGGTACATATAGAAGAACAAAAATTTGTGTAACGTAATTAGTAATCCAACATGCACAAAGAATAAAAATGCACGTTTTTTATAAGCTCACGTCTAACTCAAAGGAATAGGCAGAGATCACAACTTCGCATGGTATGTTTGCATACTTGGTATGTTTCTTAACTGACATCCACCAATCGTTTCATGCAAGCTTGTCGATTTCGGCTGTTTAAAATTGGACCTATTTTAATATACCATCAACATGGTTTGCATAAGACTTTCTATCCTTCTTCCATGATACACATTCGCTCTTTAAATTTCTTTTGTCATTGCTTTCATTCTATTTTCATTTATCCTTGTCAAATGGTCGGATCACATCTACATACCTTTTTCTACTCGAGTCGTCTTTCAAATTACACCGCTCTCTGACATCACTGTTCCTACATCTATCTTTCGAAGACACCCCACACAGACTGCAGGATCGCATCTCACTGCAGGGACTCTACTTTCACCGTTCACAGTAGACGATGTTAAGACTGTGAGGTAATCACGTATTCAGTGGGTGAAAAATAATTAATACTATACTATAATTTAATAACATTATTAATATTTATAATATAAAGTAGATTTCACGTCTGCAGTTTAGCTTAGCCGTGAGCAGTGGATTGTTAGTATTGTAAATAAAAGTCCCTTTGTTTAGGCATCTCGTTTCACAATCTTTTTATTTTAGACTGAGTGTTTTAGGTCTTAGGTCATCCCCTCTGATCCAGTGCGAATCGTGGGCTGCTAATGACCGTTGCGGGTAATGCGGTGACGTTAGAGTTCAACTATTCTAGTAGTAGAGTGAATGATCGTTGTGGCCGATGGACACTCGCAACCTCAAAGGACAGAGGAGTCACCAGCGCCGGCCTCTTGGGACGAAACAGGATATCTAATGGAGCGCGAGAGGGTGGAAGTGGGCCCCGGAACTCGCACTCACCTGTTGGAACGAATTAGTTGAAACTGCTACTTTATATCTTGTATACTGTGACAACGGTATTTCACCGGTACAACTGGTCCATTTTTGTGCTACAGTCAAATAGAATACACTTGCTTCTGCCGCAGTAAATTGTAAAGAATAATTAAAATTTAAGGATCATAACTGTGGCTTATGAATTTTCTCTATTGAATCTGAAACTTCGGTATTACGAAAACGCTGTCAAAAAGAAAATCGCACATTTTAACGAGAGAATATAGACAAGAGTCGACGAGTTGTAGACACGAGACGGAGTTAGACATCGACAAGACAATACGTACTAGAGTTACGGTATTATTTTTTTTTTTTCTAATCGTACACATGAAAGCAACGACCGTCCGGGTGGCTGTTTTAATCATTGAAGCGGAAAATTAGCAACGATAATCTCGTAATGCAACACCGGAGCCAGCGGTTTACATGCTTTCTAAAAAGACAGCTCGCCGAGACGACACGGCGTGAACTACTGCGGCCGCTCGGATTTTGAAAAGCGCTCAGTAGTTATTTGTTTGTTGCTAAATGATTGTGATGCCTATACGATTCGACGATGGGATATCATACGGCTCCAGGATTTGTACAAGGATTAGTGTTTAGAAAATTAGGAAATAACTACAATAATAATGATGATATTGATATTATCTGTGGTACGGTTGCTACTTTATAACAGTAGAAGAGTATTGAAACACAGCCGAAAGTATAACAAAGTGTAGCGTAATAGTCTGACTATGAATGTGTAAAAATTGTGATGACTTGTCACTTACGGTAAGAAGAAAATAAAAGGATATAACAAAGAATTGAGATAAATATGTTCATTGTGATATGTGAACTAGATTTAGTTTGGAAGTCTAGTTCATGACGTTATTACATTATTATTGTGTTTCGACTATATCAAATTAGATATCATTCAAGTGGCCGGTATTCAAGCAACATTGTTATATTTTTTTAAACGGCCCAGGTATTTAATAAAGCTTAATAATCGCATTAAATCATTCGTGAAGTGAAATAAATCAGAATATTAATTCTGACATCTCGATTTGTGTACGAAAATTTAATATGTAGAAGAAGAAAAAAAAAGGGCGTCGTCGTTCAATTACTTTCTCCTCAAAAAGTACCGGGTTCTGCGCTGATCACGGATCGATTGGGTTTTTAATTTAAATCATATTGACTCACTCGCTTTGTGCCTCCGAAGGCACATTGAACCGTTGGTCTCGGACGATGTGAGCACAGTAACGACGACGGTTGTTATATTAGCCTCCAACCTCCACTGAGCCAACACGGGGGGCTTAAGGTAAAATTGTGACAGGGTACGCCTAATCAGTGGACTCATTAAAGCCTGATACTGTTTTAAAACTGACTACTTAGGGCGTTTCTAACGTTTCTAAATATTTTTTTGCCGTCACAAGTAAATGTTTAGAAACGTTTAAGAAAAATGGCGATCGACATAAATTCAGTAGGTACTGAATACGAAAGAATAGCTGTATCTATGTGTCAGTCGACTTAACAAAGTCTCAAAATCATTTAAGGGGGTGCGTGTGCGCATGTACAACGAGGTCTCCGTAAACGTACAAGATTTACTCTTATATAAATTTAAGTTTATTATTAAACAAAGACTTGGTAAAGAACGGTTTTATAAAGTTTCAGAATATTTACAAATAATGAGGTCAGTTTGTTTGGCTTATTGTTTTCTGTACTAGTTTTGTATTATATTATGGTCATATAATGTGACGTTCAAAAAAACTGTTTTCAATTTGTTGTTTCTTTTTTTGAAGGAAAACTGTCTTTCGAACGAGTGGTAAATTCTATGAAATGTAAAATCTTCAAATAAAAAAAAAAATCAAGTTATATATATAAACGATCTATGAAATAAAGATTTAAATATATATTTTTTTTCAATACAGTTTTTTTTTATTGCTACAATACTTACCTAGTGTTATATGTTTCTATGAAATAAGTATAAAACGCACATAAATATCCACTAATGATTTATCGCAAGGAAGTAGTGAGTTACTCCCTCGCAATGCAGGTTCGACATTATGATTGAACGCATGGAAACACGCCAAGTGTGTAGTTTGAACGCGTTTGCAGTAAGCACCTTATCGAGACATTGATTTCATTTATCCCATATCCGTGTGTCAAAGATTTATCGGAGCGAAACTGTTTAAAATGATTTACATTGGTGTACATGAAAATAGTGTTCGGTTTATGGCGCATCGCATTGAGAAGCAACAAAATTAGGGATGAGATCGTCCTTAAGAAAGGTCAATTTCGTTATAAAAGATCTGTATTCAAATTAATGCCAAGAACGTTATTATAATTTTATTTTATATCGGCTATCTATTTACACCTTTAAACATATAAAATACTAGCTGTCCCGCCCGCTTCGCTGGGTAATTTTTATTTATAAATAAAATGGCGAAGGATTTACGGAATTCGAAAAATAAGTAGCCTAGAACCATCTACAAATCATCCCGCATCGAATGGTCCCAGTCACATGTCTATACGTTTAGTAGTTTTTACGTGATTGGCGAACAAAGACAACCTATGTTCATTATATATGTATAGACTAGCTGTCCCGCCCGCTTCGCTAGGTAATATTTATTATAAATAAAATGGCGAAGGATTTACGGAATTCTAAAAATGAGTAGCCTAGAACCATCTACAAATCATCCCGCATCGAATGGTCCCAGTCCCATGTCTATACGTTTAGTAGTTTTCACGTGATTGGCGAACAAAGACAACCTATTTTCATTATATATGTATAGATGGCGGACTAGTCGAAACTAGTCATTATAGTGAGGATTCGTACTTGGCTAACGTATCACTATTACACGGGATCGGTGATGTTTACTTAATAATAATCATAAATTGAATTTGTTTGTCCGTCTACATCGCGTTCACGCTTCATCGCCAACTCCGATTGAGGCGAATTGAGTCATGGATAAACATATATGAGATTTGTTTTGGATAACAGCGGGACTACGTACGGAACCGAAATCAGGACAAGGTTTCGAAAACAAAAGCGGAATCGGGTTGGGGGCTAGAACGAGTCGCGACCGAGATCAAGATGGTATCGCCACGAATTAACGCCACTCTCATCCGGCCGAAGTCGCCGGCGAATGCTAGTCAAGAATGAATTGCAAACGGGTAAATAAATAAATACTATATATCTTTGTATTTCTTTTATTGGTAAATAAATGCATACCATATTGATACTATTATTTTTATGCCATATACAGTTGAGGAACTTTGATAATGATAATCGACTATTGTGTTAGACGAGCCGTATCCGGCGATTCGCGAACGCGTCCGCAATTAGTCGAGACCCTGGGCGGCGCCAGAGGTATCCGACGGATGTTACGCTCGATGAGGACGTCCTTCGAAGAGGATGAGGATGAGGACAACTCGTCTTTTGTTCTGCAAACAATTGCCGGTCAATAATAGATTTAGACGTGATTCAAACTGACCGGTATCCGCGATGAATTACTTATACGTAAATACTTTTCTCAAATGGGGTAGCGGGAATTGGTCTGATATCACTATTTTTTTTTTGTATATGATATTATCGTCCTTATATCGTTTACTATTAATAGTACACAATAAGGTGGCTGATATTATTCGGGTCATTATCGTTTATCGTACTAAGAAAATGTAAACAATATCAAGTTGTTGGTCGAAGGAAACTTTATAAGAGTTTTTGTTCGAGTATCGTCGCACAGAAGGGCATACAATATTTACTTGAGGGTCCCCAGAGGGAAGATTGGGAGGAGGAGGGTAAACCATATCTCATGTCGGAGAGAGGTAAAAGCCATTCTTAAGTAATATTTTACGAGTGGGTATATACGTTTTTGCGTATAGAGCGACGGAAATTTGAGATCATAACCTTAGGTAAAGCCGCTAAGAATTTTAATTTATTCATTCTTAATGTACAATTTTATTTATATTTTCTTTCTTTGAAATAATCTTATTTGTTTTCTCACTTTACGATTATTTGAAATCTTAGATACCTTTAATTATAATACGGATTTTTCAGACATATTTATTTAAAAAAAAATGAAATACAAATCTTTTATTTATATCAAATTTTGAGTTTTTAATCTAACTTATCCTCTTCTAACCACTTCAATTGCTTTGGAAAACGGTAAAATCTTACGCAAGAAGAAGGAAAGGGAGTCGGACACCCCTCGCTACTCCCACGTAAGGACACAAATAACTTGTGTTTTTCTATGGTGAAGCCATCAAAAATGCTCATGATCGTTCTTACGTAAATAGTGGTTGGCCTTCAACTTTTTATTTTTATCCAGGACAAATTCAAGGATCATATCAAAAAAATGGGAAAAAATAAAGAATATATTATATCTATTGAGAAACAGTCAGTTTAGAAATAAACTGAAAAATTTAGTGAACGAATGTTATTTAATTTAAGTTAGTACATTCTGTTTGATAATCCTGTGACATTCACAAACACAACCATATTATGTTATTTATTTTATTTTATTTTAAACATTAAACTGTATTTTAGTTAAACACCTATTTTATAAACTGTCGATTATATTAGTATTTCTTTATGAATCGCAATAAAACATGCAAACGCAAAATCTTAGTACAGGAATGTGGATAGTTAGGTAATTAGTTACACGAACTCTTACGGCTTGTTTTTTTTGTGTAACTCATAACAATTACTCAAAGAAAAAGTAGATGTCCCTTGGTTGTCACCAAATTTGACGAAGGTTTATATATATTTTACTATCTATGTTTTCTAAGAACAGCTCAAAGATTAAAAATACACCAAAATAACAGTTTACAAAATTAGCGACATTTCTTTAGTTGGAATGAAAAAAAACTTTTAATAATCTATAAATTTTGTGAGTTAAAGATACAAAGAGGAGCATCTGGCCTAAAAAGCTCAACACCTCGTATTAACTGAAACAGCACGTGCCATCACGCACACCTACCATAAACAACAGTTCCGATCGCGTCGGCCGATGCGCAAGAGTGACTGCGCACATTCCCCCTGTTTAGACTTTCATTACATTTTGTCTATAAATTACAATTTTTGTAACGTCACAATCCATTGCTGGTATAAAACTGGGTTTCGGTGAAACTTTCGACTAGATAGGTACATGAAAAGCAATGAACGACAAGCTTGTGAATGTGATCGTCACTGTCGATATATAATTAAAGTAGGGACTTACACGTCATACAGTCGTACCGCCCACAGTCGGCGGACGTGCGCGTGCGCCTCTACCGTTCTCGAAGAGAAATTGTCGGGGTCACTCAAGGCTCCATATTTGGTCATCGGTTCTTTATAGTTTTGAGACAAGTATTTTGATAAATTTTAAAAAAGATTTCATTTAATTTTATTTTGTTAACGTAAAGTGAACAATTTAAAAAGTATAGTTGCGGCTCCGTAATTTAACGAATAGTGTATAAATTTTTCTACTTTGCATATAATTTTATTTGTGTGTGTACTAGTGCCAGTTATAAGTGAGAGGTTTTTATTATTGACAATGTAATGTATACAATTACTCACCTAGGTCCAGATATAAAATATGAACCTACAGTCTGATTAGTAAGACTGTTTACTAAATTTGCGTCTGCGAAAATTGTGAACTCATTCATAATGTGTAAGTAAACTATATTATTACATATAAAAACTTGCACCAAAAATCTTGTTCCTAATATATATATTGTAGACTGATGACTAAGCTCAATTAAAAAAAAAAAGACGAGGAAGTAGACCGCCAAGTGTAAAACGTTGTCTCGGTGTCGCATGCAGCTGTGAACTCTAATCCCTTCGTTGTAAGATCGGTTTTTCATTTTTCCCCGCCGTCGCGTACCATTACGGCGAGCAGTCAAAACGCGACGGTGAAATGCCTATCTAACTGTATGTACAATTTGTCTGCCGAAAGTCTTAACGTAGCGTCCGCTGCCGGAGATGGTGCGCAGGCGATGCATCAATTTTTCGATTTGGATCCGATCAAGAACTTTCGAATGCGGCGGCGTTGTTTCAAATTTTCGTCAGTTGAAGTATGTGCTCACACAGAACGATTTGAAAGCGTGTAATTGGAAAGTATATGTAAATTAATCGTTTGCTCGGATACATTATGCAAATTATTGTATTTTGTTTTTCAGAATTTATTATCTAAAATGTCGTATCCATCCACCAGAAATCATCTGGCGGTAAATAGTTAGTGCTACCCGTTGCGAACCGTGACTGGTCGCTAGTATGTAACATATTGTCGTACAGAAAGAACCTTCGGAGCGCGAGTGCGATTCGCGCTTGTCTGTTACTTTTTGTCGAATCCGACATTATATTTCTTTGTCGATTGTAGTTTTGTTCGTAAAGTGTGCGAAGGTTGCATTGATTTTACGTCATTCAATAGAAACGCTTTGACGTTTGTTCCTACGATGAAGAAATAAATTATATTATAATTTTTCCATCCTTCAAAGTCTCCATAAGTTCATTGGTAGTATTTAATGTGTTTTATTGCTTTCTTGTCTTAGTATGGGTTTTCCTTGAAAATTCATGTTTCTTACCCTTTTTCTTTTGATGTGTTTAGAGTTTCTAGTTTAATAAGCAAGTGCCATTTTTCTTAACTTTTTTGTATAAGATTAGAAAATTAGGATTCGATTCGGAATGACATCTAGAAACTTTTCAAAAAGTTCCCAAAAGGAGCTGAAAAAATTACAAAAATTTATAAACAAGTAAAAAAGAGGGGGGTCCATTTTTTTGCAAGTATCCCAAAAACTATTAGAGATATCAAAAATACCGCAAAAGAAATCCAAAAATTTTCCACACAAGAATGTTATCTCTCCTAACTCACGTTCAATATTTATAATTTTTAAATGTGTGATGAAAATAGGGCAAAACCAAAATCTTCACGCTTTATGCACGTTAACAAAAAAAAAATTAATCTATCAAATATTAATATTAAGGAATTAAAGAAATTAAGCAGTATTTAGAGACATAAAAGAACAATAAATCGTGGGAAAAAAATTTTTCGCAATCTTTCCATTAGTAATGTTATCGTTAAATGAGGAAATTTATACAAACTTTAAATTTATATAAGATCCGCGATAATTATTAAACTAAGTATCTGAGATTTTTTCCACTCCTTAGATCCATTATTAAAAAACTTTAGGAGACGTGCCCGTGGAAAAATTAAAAAAAAATCACTTTTTTTTTTATTAACAATTAAAGATACTTAAAATGAATTTTAACCCTATATTCACCACACAATTAAAATTATTAATATTGGTCGTAGAATAAGGAGAGGGAGACTTTTTTGTCGATTGCAGACTTTGTGATTTTGGATATCTCTAATAGTTTTGTAGATATTTGCAAAAAACCGAACCCCCTTTTTTTCACTAAATTCTTTAAAAATTTTGCGATTGTTTTCAACCCCCTTTGGAAAGTTTTCGAAAAGTTTCTAGATGTCATTCCAAATCGAATGACACCTCGATCATAATTTTTCGAACTCATATAAAGGAGTTATGAAAAATGGCACTTGCGTAACAGACTACTCACTTAATGTTTCTTGTTAGCAAACATATTAGGTTTTTAATTTTTGTCTTTGTTCACTGTCGTGTATTATCCTTAATGGGCACGAATATATCATATTACGTACATATAGGAATGCCTATGTAACATTTTATGTTTAGTTACATTGTTTTCTTATAAAACCAAATATTTTACATGGTTTATACCGTTCTATAGGAATTTCGGGGTCCTACAATAAAGTCTAAAGTAATTTACTCCCTTATTCGTAAATTTGTATAGAGTGACATAATTAGTATGAAACATTTCAGTCTCACACAATAAAGTAGATATTATAGGAACGGTAATGCACTGAGTAGGTCAGTATATTGATTTATAGAAAGGAAAATAACAGGAGAATTAAACAAACCACATTTTTTATAGCATATTAGAGGGACAAACGAGAAAGCCAGCCGTTAGAGAGTAAACGGTCACCGCCGCCCACGAATACTAGCAATCCCAAAGTAGTCTCCAGTGTGTTGTCGGCCTCTCGGTTAAGAATAGGATATCTGATAGAGGGGGTATTGATAGAGTAGGAGTGGGGTGATGGACGAGGAGTGGGCCACCGGATCTCTTATTCACCGGGCGAAACGGTATAGCGGGAGCTGTTACTTCACGTCCGTATTCTGTGAGAGTGTGGTATCTCATCGGTCCAGCTGGTCCATTTCGTGCTACAGCCAAGTTGATCACAGCTTCGCTCCACCACAGTGAGATATACCTACCACCCAGATACTGACAAGTGAGAGTTAAAAAAAATTTACATAAGAAATTTGCAAAATGTAAAAAAAAGAAATGACAACCACGCCGACGCGTACTCACTGCTTCTAGGTAAAAAACAATATACTCTCGCGTATTATCAATGAAACGGCCCAAAGACAAACAAGAGTTTTACCAAGAATGAGCGGCGATATAAATACAGGCATTGTGGGGCGCGTGAAAGTCGTCCGTCCGTCTGTCTGTTTACAAGTCCGTTAGCACCGCGGCCGCGTGTGAAAAGACATAACCGAGGTAACGATAGCGAACGCTTTGTCAACTAATTAGAGTGGGGTCGCGAGTTTCGTGAATGCGCCCGCGGCGCGGCGCCTATGCGCTCCTCGTAGTTTTGCTTTCGGGGTTCCGTAACCGACGGCGAAAATAAAATATTTTATTCACTCTCTGGTTGCGCCCGAAATAGTTTCACTTTGATAATTCATAATAATTATACATTAGGAATTAACATTTATGAAGTCGCCGTTTTAGTAAACTGGCCAATTTTGATATGAACACTTCCGGTTTGACTAGAAATTCGAAATTCAAATTAAAAATGCGGAAATTGCATAAACGGACTATACGCTTTACCGTTACTTCCGCCGAAAAATAGAAATCCGTTACTCTCAAGTCCCGCGTAAAGAAGATTTACTTCAAAAAACTAACCCTTTGTAGTTTAATCACGTCCAACTCCGCCATTTTTTCATCGATTTTGATTATAATATAGAGGCTTGTGTCTCAAGTGAAGGACTGTATAATTTTTGAATTATAAACAGAAAAAAAATTGCTGTACCTTTTCATATATAAAACTGAGGACAAACAAACACTTAATACCTGAAAAAACTAATAATAGAATATTATTAATTATATCAACGAAAATTATTTTAAATGAAGTATGTTTACGAGTTTTAATCTATGATTTTTAATTTTCAATTATATCTAACAATTCAATCACCGATCCGCATATGAATTTTAGTTTAAAAAATTAATCTTCCATTTAAACATACGTCGATATCGATATTAACAATATCGACATTGGCGTACGTTTGAACGGCATTAAATATTTCGAATTTTTACATAGTAACGTCATACGGGTTTTGTTTAAACTTAGTACGATCATAAATTGGGATTTGCTTTGTTTTACGATACAGAACCTTGAATGCGGAGGTTTGGCTTCCGGCTTGGCCGGTTTTTTCATACTTCGTCGGCGAAAGTGAGAAAGACAGGTAACAATAGAGCCGCAAATATTGTTTGATTTCGTCAGCGGACAAGTAGACGTTTCGAGACGTATCAAATTTAGAAGTAAATGTGCATGCGTCACTAAGTAAACGGACATTGATAACGTAATAAAGAAAATGAGACAGTCGAAGTGGTCACGGATAGGACAAATGACGAGAGGACAGGGAAAATAAAATGGACACAAGTAATAACAGATTGACAACCAGAGGATGCAAAAAGAATAAGAGGGAGACGGTTAAAGAGATGGACAGACGATATTAAGAAGATAGACGGGTCGGCCTGGTCAAGACGCGCGAAGACCGGGAACGTATGGTGACGTCCCGGAGAGACCTACGTGTCTTAAGACAAAGCCAGTCGCTAAACGTGTTAAATTAAATTTAGTCTAATCAATTGTTATCATCATGTTCAGTTTCAGCAATAAAGGCTCTTAAATAAACATGTTCTCGGATCGTTTCGTTGCGTCTACACATCAATCATCACGACAGCCGGTGAATTGTTGGGCAATTAGTATCCGCTTTTAGTACGCTAAGCCATCTGTGTGGGATGTCATCATCGTAGTGGTGACGGCGTCCGGAAGTGGTGGTCGTTGTCACCACTCCGGTCCGCACTAGACCGGCGTGGGGAAACGACGAGTTTTAGGGTTGGGAGAGGTATACGCATATACAAACCTCGCACGACGACATTCCATATCGTGACTCATTAAAATAGGTTAAAAAAAACCATTTCAGATGTGTCGTGTTAGGTTTTTAATTGTAACACTACCGAGGAATGGGTTTCTACACTGTTTTGACGTGAAAACGTCTTATAAATCGATGAACGCCGGCTGCACGCACGAAAAAGCATGACTCATTATCGCGTTCCGCATGAGCCGAGCGCGCGAGCGAGAGCGCGGAACGAGTGATAGAGAGGCGCGATCGGCCTAAGCGTTCGGCTTGTGACGCATCTATCTCTTTACTCTATAATTTAATTGGAAAAATATTTAAATTAACGAGTGCAAATAAATGTAATTTATCGAAAACATTATCATTTTCAATTAAATCTTTTTTGTATTATACAAAATAATGATAATTCAGTGATGATAATTCAATTCAGTTCATAAAAGAATGCAATTTTTCATCAATGTTTTCTTATGACATTATCACGTAAAATTATCGTCCATAAACCGACTTTACAGACAACCAATTTTTTTTCTCCAAATTGGGAGGCTTCAACTTTCAGCCATGCTGTCCCTGTGTACGTTGGGGACTGCTGACGGCCTTTATCACTAGTATGATGACATAGTCCGCGGAGCCTATGGCTTGAAGTGTTCGCCGAAGCACGAATTTGACTTACAAACTCGCCCGGGATCGGGATCGAACTCGGTATACACCCACCTTCTAGTTGAAGGCTACGACTCCTAAACTCTGCCACACCACCGCTCGTAAACACAACCAAATTAATTCAGACACAAACATTGGTTATGCGCCTGCCGGTCTGATGTTATTTATGATCCCGTGGCTTGTCTAAGGAGCGCGGCCGCTCCGAGCGCTGGGAAATGGGGGTATTTTAATTGAATTAAAAATAAGTTAGTTGCGTTATTGACCTTATTTAAGTATAATAGATTGTAGATATTCAGTTGACCTCAACGCTCTTTCAATGTTAAGCGTGGTTGATATAGTTTAAAAAAATCATCAATTTATTACTTTAAGTAAGCGATTTTTAACATACACAGAGACAGAGACACACACACGCACGTGTGCGTATCTCTCTCTGTCTCTTTCTCATATTTTGTCTTATTACTTTAAATTGCTCATTGAAAGTTGTAAGATAAAATATGATCAATGCATTACTTTGATTGCAAATCTTATATTGCATCTTAATAAATATAAATTTTTTTTCGCGACACTCGAGAGTAGTTTTATTTGTGGTGTGTTTACATCTATCTGTGCGGCCGTGTGCGATAACAGTGGTAACTTGCTTTTGCTGATGTTACAACACGCCTCTGCTTCGGTGTTAAGTGATAAAGTTTGAGCTGATACGGTGAGTGGTCGCTTATATATATTGCTTTGCCTACCCGTCGTCTAATGGAATCGTTCTGCGGGCTTAGCATGAAGCCATACACTAGAGTCTCTCTGTTAGACTGTTCTTTAGCATAATATAATGAACGAAAGGGATAGTTCTGTAGAGACTCTCTCTAGGAATTCATGCTAGGCCCACTGAGAGACATTTCGCTGTACAAAATGAGGTTTATATTTTTTATATAGAGATGATATTCGTAAATTTTGAGTTTTAAAATAGTTTTCCAAAATAATTATAAAGTTATATGCTTGTGAATTGAATTCGCCCTCTCGTTGTTATTTGAAAAAAATATGAAAGGTTTTTTGATATCTTTTAAATTTTCACATATATAAAAATCTTACTTGTTTTCAAAGTAAAAATACGCAATGGAACACAAATGATATGATTTCGACTCGCACTTGCTCGTTTTTTTTTATTCATTCGGATAGGGAAACCATCTGTTCCGATCGGTCTGTTTTAGTTCCTTGTCTTTCCTGTCGGCGTACTTCCGTTTTCGGATCATTATTAAAAAAATCGCTTGAGCAGCTGCTATCCGAAAGGTAGACTTAATTTTTTTTTCACTCACCTATAATTGCTTAAAGAGCCTGTATCAAATTTAGAAATATTGTAGTGAATAGATCCATCCATTACCATATGATAGATTTATTAACTAATCTATCCTGTATTTTTGACCAAAAAACGAGCAAACATTGAGTTTCTCGTCCATTATTCTCGGAGTGAATCGGCATGTGGAATGGGTGCAAGTAATGTTAATGCTAAAAGAATACAATAATGATGTATTTCAAAGGTAATTTTATTTACCTACAAAATAAAGTTATATTTAATTTAATTTGATTTGATACCTAACGGTATGATTTTTTAATGAACGTTACTACAATACTCTTGCAGCCTAGAAGTGAAAAATATCATAGTTTTGTTTTTCCTAAAAATAATTATTAATGAAATAATTCATAACTTTAATTCACTTAACATCGAAGTAAAAACATGCTAAAAACTATGACATATCCAGGCCATTAAAATGGGATTCGGTAGGTACTTCAGAATGGAAAGTTAAATCTTTATCAAATACTTAAATCTTATTCAAAGGCTTGAATCTTATTCAAAGACTTGAATCTTTTTCAAAAGGTAATTCTTTTTCAAAAATATATACGGTCATTCGTCAGGTTTTCCCGGGCGACTCCATAAATCTGAGTAAATGGCCTCTCACAGAAGCTTTCGCCATTCACGTGTCGCATCGAGATAAGAGCGATGATAAAAACGGCTCCAGGGCCTCGCAGTCCGTTAACACAGAACCGGTGTTTAGATTAGGGAAAATATGCGCTTGCGATGGTGTTGTTTGTGAGCCGGCTTTAGAAAGGAGAAATTAGTTCTGTGCATAGTTTCAAACTACAATCTCACCTATATTTAATAATTTGGATTCCTTATATCTACAATTTGATTTCATATATTTTCGCATATGCATTTTATGTAAGTTTCCTGTTTAAATTGATACGATAACAAAATAAAATTATTTGTAGGGGTCGTCTGAAAAATACGTCACGATAAAGTTGGCCTTTTCGAAGCCTCCCTCCCCCTTCGCCCCACAAGACTGCATTGTTTTTCATCCTAGGTTGTTTGTTTTTGCTAGCGGTTTGCAAAGGTTGGTCATTTTTAACACGACTGCCGAAACAGATAAAAAAAGGTGTTTTCGGATTTCACATGTGTATGTGTGTCCTTGTCTAGGTTTTGCACCGTAGCGCTCGGAATGTCCCAACCGATTCCGAAGTGGTATTAGGGACATTTGACCTAATTTAACAAAATTATTACATAATATTGAGGTTCCACGCTGCAGATCGAACCGCGGGGGCATTGGACGAATGCGCGAACGCATCCAAGGTCTCGACATAAGACGACGAGAAAGACACCGTGGGGTTTTAGTCGATAGAAGTCGTATACAAAGTTGGCTACCCAAAAAAAAATTAACTTTATTTAATAATATTATTGATTAATATCAATAATTATATTAATTAATAGTTATATTGATAGTGATGTATTATATATATTTACAATTGGATTTTCACCAAACGCTTAATGTATGCTGAACGGCAAAATCTAAAGTAAGTATAGCTTTTAACTGAACTTTAAGCCGAATCGCTAGATATAGTAGATTTTTTACCACAATACGAAAATAGAATCTAAGTATTGTTCGAACAAGATGAAAAATATATCATAATAGCGACTTTTACAAACCAAACATTTGCGTATAGCTGTAACATAATATGACATGAAATCTCTTCAAAAACTATTAAAACCGTTACACACAAAACATATTAATGCGCGACGATTGTAAAACTCGCCTGTCTGCTCAGGGTTTTATTTCATCCGAATCGTACGATGTGCACCGTTCACAGACTTTCTTTTTCCTTGATAGTCAATGGTGCAGATAGCTCGTGCCGTCTAGTTCTGTCTTTTGCGGCTGTCAGTTCTGAATGCTCTTTCTCTATGGTCAGTAACCGAAAATAAAAGATTTAGTCCTTGGCTATCATCGGGCAAGCACCGTACGCGCTCATCAGCTCGGAAACCCCTTTGGTCACATATTATGGTTTTGGTCCCGTCGGCACCTAAAACCCTTTCAGTACATTTCTACAGTAAACTGATTATTGTATTCGGTCTCGTGGGGGAAGCTTTCATTTTGCCATATTATGCTCTCGGTGATGGAGTAGATTCAGAAAATACCATACGTCCAAAAGTATATATAAAATGTGTGTATGTCTGTGAGATACGACGCGGCCCGTAATTACAATAGCGCCCTCTATTGTCAGTGCATTCATTCATACAATTCTGTTTAATGTAAGCGACAGACAGTAATCTACTTCCATTTCGGTTGCTGAACGGCATTATTGTCATTTTTATAATTATTTACTATTCCAATTACATACATATTTTTTTCTGAACACCTAGTAATTTTAGTGATATACACAGTTAAAAATATTAAAATCCATATTGACGTGACAACGTCTTAAATTAGGTTGCGACTGGGAGTCACTTATGAAAAAGGTGTAACGCTCGGTAACGTAACGATGAGTCACCGAACGAGAGAGAGGCCCGCCGAATGCCTTGCGTCTCTCTCCCACTCAACTATGATCGGTCTCGCGCGCGCAGCACTAGAGAATTAGTGCATAGCTTGCAAATGTATTGCAAGTTATTGTATGTATATTTGTATATAAATACGTATGTATGTAAAGGTAAAAATAAAATTTTGTTAATATGAAATTCAGTGCGAGATTCTTTGTATAAATTAATGTTTTAAATATAATTCTTTGTATAAATAAATGTTTTAAATTGTTACTATTATTTCATCCTTCTTCCTACTATACGAATGAATATTCACATTAAAATGATTTTACCATTCAAAGTCGTTGTCACGTAAAACTTTCGCCCGTATACCGACTTTACAGGCAACCAAATTTTTTATACACCTATTTAGTACGAATTTTATTATTTTTAATCGATTACTTTTTTATCTTATTCTACGTGAAATAAAATTATTTTTTGAGACTTTTTTGCGTGTGTCCATGGGCGGCGGTGACCATCCACAATCCGATGGCCCGTCTGCTCGTTTGCCCTTCGAATGTTCTGTTCAAAAAAAGGCCTCAGTATCCCTATCAGATCAGTTGAAACGTTTCAAGTCGTGTGCTCCGACGATGCTGGCTCTCATTCTCATCTTCAACGCCGACCGTATTCATTTCCGTGTCGAATATGTCCGACGAATCTTAAAAAGTAGGAAATCGCATATCCGCTGAGTGAGGCAGAGCCTCTTTTAGAGGACACCATATCGGGGTAAATCTTTTTTTTCCTTCGATTAACGTTATGCGATTTGATCGCCCGCCGATAACGATCACGGTGGCGATTTTGCGATACCCTCTCAATCATAGCCATAGCGAACTTCGAATGGCCTCATTTTCCGTTGAACCGCTGTCTGAAAAGCCCGCTGCACAGTTTTCAAACCGCATTCGGCGTCCGTGGCTTGGCAATGGTCCTTAATGTTTATCTCGAGGTGAGCAAAGTACGCAGTCTTCATAAACTCAGTTATAGGTCTTAGACATTTTTTTCAGTACCGCACACCACAAACGCAACTAAATGTACTTGGATTGTTTGTGCATGTTCTCTTTAACGAAGACTCGGTGATGATTTTCATTGTAGAAGTTTATAATCAACGAAATTATGAAAACCAAGTAGTAAAAAAGTTTACATTACGTAAAATCTATTAGCGAGAGAATTTCTGAAACTATACGACGTTCAAATATCGCTTTTTGGACTTGAAGGCAATATTTGTTATTTTCTTTCACGTGTTCTTTGTAGACCTGTTAGGTGTTATCTTTAATCAAAATGGGCAACAATCATTTCTTGTACATGCCTTCAAAAACTAGATATCAAGGTATTAAAAGAAAAGATTGGACCATTAATAATATACATTTGTATTGAAGGTTTATATATTATGTTCCTTGCTTTTCTTTTATATATGTATATATATATATATATATATATATATAACATTATCGAGGAGTAAACGAGCATGGGAGCCACCAGAGTATAGGTTGTCACCGCCGCCCATGGACACACGCGACTTTTTCTTATTAAGTTTTTTTTTCATTCCACTTTATCGGCAATACTATTAAATTGCCATAGTACGATAGCCAAATACTTAATATATTTTTCTTCTTTCATCGTACTCATCCATTTAGTGTCACGATGCCGTCGACCTCGAGGCACGGATCGAGTTGAACGACTGACGCGTCTACGGGCCCTAAGAATTGCCTGAATGTACATGACGCGTCGTCGGTGCTCGTCGGCGGGCCGGCGGCTGCGTCGTGCCGCACAAAAAACGAGTGGCACTAATGACTCGAGATATCGAAGAGCGCTAGGAAATGTTGAGTTTGTGCACGAATGTAAATTATCGCAGGCGACGTGAGAGAAGATGCAGTTGCTATTATGAGGACTTGGGAAATGAATATCGAATCAGCTGAAGGTAGGACGATGTAGGTACACAATATAGAACGGTGCCCTTCATGTTTCGCCTTTTTCCCGTGTCAAAGGCAAGAGTCCCCGAACTCGGTACAATCCATCTACTATAGTATACTGTATGCATGGTTTTATCACGTCCACTGTCGCATCACTTACCCGTACAATCTTTTAAATTCAAATCGAAGGGCGTGGGCTTGAAGCCCTCCACGCTAATTCAGTACGAGTCGGGGACTGATATCGTCCCCGAGCCACGGAAACGAATGGTTTAATTTGGCTCAAAGTTGAAAATTCATCGGTCGATTCGCCTTGGTCAGAATCAAACCCTGGGTTATCGTTTTGGTACCGAGGCGAAGCTCCTAACCACTGAACCAGCTGGATCTACGATGTTAGCCTGCTTAAAAAGATGGATTTTAAGTATCGTGGTCCAGACAGCCCTTCAGCTATTTGTATTTCTGATACCTGCCAGCCCGATTTTGTGATTCGGTTGCATAACTTACAGGTGTTTTTAAATATAATTAATGTAAGACAAAACAAGGACAATCGTTGTCTGAAAAATGATTAATAAAGTGGATTACTTTGTACCGTTTGTATGGTTCAGATAGATCATTTGATACTAGTCTAGATATAATACGGTAAAAGAGTTAATTATAAAGTGTGGTATTATTAAATCGTAAAAGAGATTGAGCACTTGATAGTGTTATCAGAGTTATCGACACGGGTTCTGTTGCCTTGTACGTTCGTTGGTTCAAGGGTGATGTGTATTGTGTTGATTACGAATTCTTCGACAGTTTTGATGTATTTGCCTGTACATTTCCAGATATCAGAAAATATAGACATCGATATGCGTTATGCCTGGCTGTGGTCGACATGCCATGGAAAATAGCTCGGTTAATTAACCGAGATTTGTAATTACAAACTAGTATGCAATGGTAGTATCAAATAAAAATAAAAAAATATAAACACATCGATAAGTTGTTGACGCCAGATCGAGTGACTGTCGACATTCGTAACAAGAGCTGCAGAAAAGGCTTTTTAACGAACGACACATGCCTTTGCCCGTTTTCAGATAAAAAAACCGTACAAGCTCGAGTTCAACTCGCGTGGAGAAGGTTCCGTACGTGGAATATCTATTTTTTTTATCTGAATCAAATTCGTTTGTGATATCCAAAAGCTACTATATTTAGATGGAAATTGTTGAATGTTTTTGAATACGTGGACTACGACTGATATTTCATTTTTTTGTTTGTTCTTAAAATCAATATGACATCGCATTAATGCAACGTCCTCTCTATAAACTAACACTCGCTAAGTATATGAGTACATGAATAGTGTCATTTGATACTGCATTGAAATGAAGCGAAAAATAAAATCTAATATCAATGCACTGAGTATGCACTCATGTACTGGCAGTTTATACTGGCCATTGAAACAAATTTGTAATTAAAAAAAGATTTTCTCTAATTATATATTTTCAAAATTTTAGAACCAGTAGTTTTGAAGAAAAGGAGGGAACCGTCGATTTTCATCTATATTCTTATATAACGTTAAAATTATTTAAAATGATAAAAACCCTCACCATAAACGCCTTCATTTGATGTCATATGGTATAGTTTGCAAATCTTTTTTTCTATTTTGTAATTTACCCCCAAAAGTGAATCTCTTATCTAAAATTCATTTATTAACAATACACGTCCCTGTTTGGGTTACAAACATACATAAAGGTGTGTATCAAATGTCGGCTTAATCGGTTCAGTAGATTCAGAGCAAATTGACTGTGACAGACGGACGAACAGACAGACGTACACACGAGTGATCCTATAAAGGTTACGGTTTTTTTTGCAGGTAACTGAACCCTAAAAATCACCGATTGGTGTCACCCGCTCTATCGAAATATATACAAAGTTAACCTATTTCTTAAACACCACTCACACTCTTACTCACCTACTCACCTTAGTTATTCATGAAATGATCAAATTTTAATAGCACACAATTTTATACTACACATCCGTGACCGATCTAAACGTGTTCGAGATCAGTGATCGCGTGCGCATAGGCCGTTCGATGTGCCCCTTGAAATAAAAATTAATTATAAACAATAGCGGAACACTACGCCGTACTTATTATTATTATTATGAAAGTGGAACGTGCCTGTCGGTCTCCGTACAGGGTGTGTTTGTCACGCGATGTCTGTTTTCATTACTGAAATACCTAGCTATAATCATTATACGCCGTGCGATTCGACGCACGCGTTCTTTGCTCGAAGTCAACGGCCTTCGTTGCGATGCGTCGACAACGTCCGGGGCCGATGGCTTAATCTGCTTTGGAAGTGGTTTGATTCGTATTGAATTAAAACTCACCGCTCGATTCGTCCGTGACCAACATTCGGATCAGATATATCTTATTTAAAGTGTACGTCACATAAAAATGACATCATTTCTTATTTGAGAATGGTTGCGCGCAAAATATTTTTTGAGTCTATTTATAGCAGTTTCGAGAGAAAAACGAACATGCGAGCTACCTACAAATACGTGGTCACCGCCGCCCATAGACACTCATATTCCTAGAGGGTCACCAATGCGTCGCCGAGCCCTTGGGCAGGAATAGTATATCAGATTGAGAGGGTGGGGTAATGGAACGGATAACGGGCTACCGGAGATCTCACTCAGTGAACGAAACACAATACCGGAAGCTGTTACTTCACGTCTGTATTCGGTGAGGTATGATATCTCAACAGCCGAGCGGTACCGTTTTCGTGCTGCAGCCAAGTTGACCATAGCATTGATCTACCACATCTAAGAGTTCTGGTCACGTATAAATTATATGGTGACGAAATCGTTGTTACTGTAGTTCTATAGTACAGTCATCGAGAGAGAAAAGCATAAAATTATAACGTCGAACAAATTTACGTTCATTCTTTGGCATAAAACTCACACAAACGTAAATGAAGATATGCGACATATTTTTGTACCAAATAAATCTTTTACAAAGGATCTTATTATTATCTTTTTTGATGTAATTTTGATTGATATTTTATTTTTTTAACCGAAGAGAAAGAATGAGAACACTTGTTTACGACAGAAAGAGAAAGGATAAGTACACGCGGTGAACATCTGTGTGGCGGCGAAGCCAATAGCGTATGCCACGCCTATCGGGAAGCCAACAACGTTTGGTCATTTTGTCGATGTAGGAGTAGTTTTGTGCTTTCGAATTTCGATGAGTACAGTATATCAATGAAAACGTTAACCAGATAAGTATACACTGGAATTAAATACTTATGTTCAGCATTAATCATCAGAATATACAGATTAGAGTACAGATGCGATCCTTGCGCAGTATGTGCAAATCGTCTTTGAAATATGGATGTGGGAACGGTGATGTAAGAGAGCGGCTTGGTTTGAAATAAGGTGTGGTGACTAGAGTAGAGAAAGATATGTTGCTGTGATTTGGCCATCCGGAAAGGATGAATGAAAGTAGACAGGTAAAGCGAATCTACAGAGCGATTGTGTGATAAAAGGGTTAGCAAGGAACGCCCTAGATAACCCTTGGGCAGATCGAATCGGTGGTATATTTAAAGAAAAAACCAAATTCTTAGCAGCCGAAATAGACGAGTTTGTATAAAACGATTGATAGCTGTCATTGAAGCAAGAAAGCTATACAGAGATCATACCATATGAAGATTTGTGGTCTCTGCTTACCTTTTGGATACTGGGCGTGAATTTATAAATAAAAAAGAAATAAGTTAAACTGTGATATTTAAAAATGAAACGAAAACGACGCTTTCACGTGATTAAGCAATTAATATTTCGAAATATCCGAATGTTGGTTAATTGGCGCGGCGCTGGAAATGGCCACGATCTATTTCTGTATCGTCCGCGCAGTCTCGTGTTAATTTAGCCATGGGCCATTTAACCGGTTGATTGGGCGCTATGTTGAAAAAAAAATACCCCACCAGACTCCTGTGTGCTTAGGTTTTGAATCTCGTTTAGTTTTTTATAGAGTGACAAGTCTATTTACGAGGGACGGTCGATGTACTATATTTCTGAACTATCTCCGATTTTAGCCTCTGTCTCCTTGTTTTTGTCATGTTTTGCCATAGGTTTGACTTGCCTTCAGATCGTCCCAGCACCGTCCACTTCCATGATTCGTATTACATAGCAATCATTTTCATGAAGCGTTTCTTTCACCACTGCATATTGCATTTTGTATGATGCACTTTCATTGCATTTGGTGGATAATAGAGATGATGTGCCTCATATGCAATATTAATGGTTGTAACGTCGAAAGTTATTCGAGATAGCAGCTATTCGATCTTTTTTCCCTTTTGCGACAGTGTGGAGGTAAAAAATGCATAGCGCACTTGAGCATCCCGGTAAGTGGTTGGGGATGACCTCATTAGAATGTGATAGGGTTCTATATTTATTGTTTTTATATTGGGTTTATTAACTTCAATAAACCTTTTGACGTTGGCTGTGAGATCGTCAGGCTGATCTGTTAATTGTTATTCGAAAGAGAAACAAAAAAGCTCAAAAGAAAGATTCACATAGTTTATCAGACATTGTATTTCCGATGTATATAAAAGGTTGATTAGTTTAATACGAAAACTGGGAAGAGAAAAAAACATATTAATGAATGATAAATATTTATATATAAAAATTTGAAAAGTAGCTTTCAATTGATTCCAAATTTTGACACGACGTTGTATACAGATATGCGCCTGTTTTTTTCTTTACATTAACTAGCATTTGTGCCTGATTATTAAACTGAACTACTACGCCGATTGTAAAATATATTTCACTCATAGAGAGCTACATTTATGTCTTTTAAGCGGTATCGAAACTGAAGCCAGAATGGGCAACAGAATCGACGGCCGGATCCGTGATCAAAATTGAAAACGAGACTGGGATCATTGAGAGTGGGGCTGTAATTAGAGTCTAAAGCGTGACTGGAATTGAAATCAGAAACCACCGGGACCAAAATTAAAAGCCGGAACGAGATAGTGATTGACAGTAATAAAATCGATCAATATTGATGAGGCACCATTTTTTATGTCCACGCAGGTGGAAAGCTAGTACACGTACAAACAAGACAGTTGAATACAATATAAACAGTACGTTGAATACAAAATCAAAATGTCCATATTAGTTTGAAAGGGTTGTCCCACGGAGAGAGACGATTCGCAGCGTGACGACATCTCCTCAAATGACCCGATGACCCCGAGTCGTTGCGAACGTGTTCGAGTATTCTAGCCACTGATGCAACTGCGCCTCCATTATGCATGCATGCAAGTCCGCGGCGAGCGGCGAAAGAACAATGAGCTCGGCCAACGGTGACGGCAATGCAAGGGGACGTTTGCCGAGACACAATGGCAGCGGTTGCGTCAGACGAACCGGCTCGAGCGGGATGTCGATTCACATGCATGCTAAAACTTTGGACGCTGTCCAATTTCTGATAGTCTGCTTTCTAAAGGAAATACCAACCATATATCGATGAGTTCATGTTACATCGATGTATTTATCCTTTTCTAGTAAAAACCACCCAGTTTAGCCCAAGTAAACGTATCGTTTAGTTTCTTTTTTGGATTATACATTTTAAGAATCGATTTTTTTCATATAGCCTGTGGTACGTAAACGATATGAGGGAGCGAAATCGAGACTTAACAAAAGGTGCCGTCATTAGGTTGCCCTACCGCGCGACGTATTCGCACTCCTTATACTGAACGCGTGTTTATTCTTCCATTGCTGATTTATGATGTTTTAGTTGAGCTTTTCATGTGTTTATTTTATTGCCACTGTTACCAATAGATGTAAATTGTGATCGTCAGCAGTGAACTTATGATTTCCAATCACTTTTGTAGTTTACTTTTACTAGTTTTGGGTTGTCATCTAATAGCAACACTACGCGAAACCGATGACAGTCTGCCGATTTCTAGGCCGCTCGACTGAAATCAATATAAGTAGCCCATGTAACATTTTGAACTAGCCATACTACATATTTTGTCTAGGAAATAATTTTGAGAATTGAGATACAACTAGAAAAATATCTAGTGATAACAAAGGAGAAATATTATTGAATTTAAACCAACGTAGTAAACCCCAGTCCTTCGTCTGAGCTGATATTCATATCATTCATTCCATATTCATTCCTTATGCTATTGAATTAAAAATGGTTTATTGACATTTAATTTTATTCTTTCTAAGATTTAATTTATTATTTTGAAAATTATTTAAATCTATCTACAAGTATTAATATGTAGCAAGTAATAAAAGCGTTGTATGTGTTAACTGGCAGTACATAATTAATGCAGCCAGACGACAGCGATTATTATAGTTACGATCGATATCAGTATAGCGATTGACAATTTTTCTCTTACATGATGTGATAATTTTAGAGAGAACGTCATTGCGCGGCTATTCGCCATGCTACTAAAAATGATATTCATCATTTTTCATCATTAGTAGGATCAACTCGGGGCGAAGTCCACATTGCAGCCGGATTGAGCTTCTCTATAGATAGCGCTCCAATTGGTTAATACGCTCCTCGCATATTACCAATATTGGAGCTCGCGGAAGTAATTAAAACATATGTACCCCACGCATTACTGCAAATGCGGTAGTGGGTCGGTGGATATGAGCATTAGGCATCGGATCAGAAGGTAACAGATTCTATCCCGACTACAGTCTAATTGATCGATGAGGTTGTAACTTAAAAGCAAATCGAACTCCTCGCTCCGTACCGGAACCGTTAAGACTTCCTGTACGTCGTCATGGCATCTGTGACGACGGCCCTTAGCAGCTCCCGAACTTCACTGGGCCAGCACGGATGGTTTAAGCTCCAAACTTCTCGTTCTGATTCAAAAAGATCGTGGGACGGTGCGTTTGTCGGATAAATAAAACTCGACATAACATAATAATATACGCATTAGCAAAGGGTACCAGTCGGAATGCTGGTGCATTTTGATCGCAATACGATTAGAGGTTGGTAAATATGCGTGGTAAAGTTACAAATCCGGTAGGGGATCGTCCATCGATCACGCGAGGTATGAAACGGGTAGGGAAGGGAGTTCGAAAAAATTACGAAATGTCACAGGAGAAAGGGGTATAATGAGTCGTGTGTGTTTATTTTTTCGTTAACTCGCCCTTGCTAGACAACGATTTGTTTTCTCAGTCGCCGCGGCAACCGGAGAGTGTACTCTGAAAACTTTTAAGATAGTTTGTATAAAAAAAAATACACTTGATTTTGGGTTTTGGGGGTTAGTTACGACCTCACCACGTATCAGTGGCGACGAAGGGGAGGATAAAAGTCGCTAAAAAATAAATTGGTTGTATGTAAAGTCGGTTTACGAGCGATAATTTTACGTGATAACATTGTAAAAAAACATTGATGAAAAAATGCATACTTTTATGAATTGAATTATTATCACTTGGCGCAATTGTTGTTGTAATAAACAATGGAAACCATATTAACTTTATAAACAGTTGACAAAACAGTTCGTGTAGGTTGTGTGCGGCCGCTGCTCTCTTCTACTCGGACGCATCGGCTGATGGAGTGGAAGAGAGATCGGTTGTTCCGCGCTCTCGCTCGCGCGCTCAGTTCAGGCGGAACGCGACAATGAGTCAAGCTTTGCGTGAATGCAGCCGGCGTTTATCGATTTATAAGGCGTTATAACATCAAAAAGATCACATGATTAATAGACCGACCCTAAAATACATAATTGTGCCCAACATAAGACTGACCATAGACCAATCACGTTTGTCTTCTGAAAAACTGCACTTGCATTTATTGTATAAACTATTTTATTTATTTTTTTTATAAGGCACGCGAAGGTATAATTTCCAATTTAATTTACGAGACGACTGACGGCATCGCGTGACCGAGCGCCCAGGCCGTGGATAATGTACGTTTGCCCTTTTGTAGGCAGATAACGTTTTGGATGCATCTAGATAAGTTAAGTAGAAAGGTTATCGCTCACTTAAGTACCCCGTTGACTCCTATTCTGGGACAGGAGTCAACGGAGTACTAAAGCTAAATACTGTCTGCGCATGTGAGTTTAGGCATTACGTCTTCGATCACTTAAATAAAAAAAAAATCTAAAAAGCTATTTCGGTCGATTTCTTACCTACCCTTCGGATTATATACCCTGTTCTGTGGGACATTATGGGGCGATAATCTAACTTCAAAAGACGAGTGGAAAAATGAAATGTACGTTGCAGTGTACATTTCATTTTGTTTAATTTATGAATTAAATTAAATTCGTCATTAGGTGTAATAAAAAAGATGTTTGTTTGTCTACGTGTATCTAGGATAGAATATGTTGATTCAATCGGATGCCATAATACTAGTCTGTTAATGGGTGATGGATCTGTTTCGTGTGTGTACAAAATGTGACTTACTTTCTTTTTTTTGTTTTGCGCACCTCATTGATGTATAAAAAAGAATATACACAATCCCGTGCGCAAAAACGGCCGCAGTAAATGAGTGCTAAAACAGACAGTTTAGCACTCATTGCATTCAGTGTAGTTTTGTCGCATCTTCCGTTACGACGTTGAAGTGTTCTATTAAAAAATGCAAAAATAACAAGTAAAAAGCTATGAAAAAGTATGGTATTTCTTATTTTCGATAAGCGAAATTTACTTTGTTTAGAATAGGTGCTCATTTATTATAATGAGTATTCGATGAGTATTTTGTATTTCTTCATTTAAAGCAGCATCAAAAAGAGATATATAAACCTACTTAAACGAAATAGATCTAAGCGACATCGGTCTCGTATATCTTGCCTTACCATATTATTTGGTCGCTTAACAATACAGACTGTTCTTATTCTAATGGAGTCGCCTATTTTTATTTTTTTATTTATTATTTGTATTATATTTGTACAAATCTTAAAACTACGTCTAATAGGAAATCATACAATAAATTAAACCTATTCCAAAAAGTTTTTATTATATTTGAATTTGTTATTTAGCAAATTATATGTAAATATTATGTTCGTCAAAAATATTTTAATGTTTAATGAAGTGTCACTTTATTTTATTATATAAATAATAAGGAAGTTTTATATTACTATAATCACTTTAGAAATTATCAAGTTTTTTCAAGTATATTTTCACCGATATTATGAAATTAAAGATTCACATTGATTTGAATCTTAGGTGATTACTACGTTAAGCTTTATTCTGAAATATATATATATATATATATATATATATATATATATATATATACTGTAATTCTTTTCATACATTCAACCAAAAAACAATAATAAAAATTTAAAAAAATATGATTTACTGCCTTGCAATAACAAAATGATGGTTACTTCTTCTCTTTGCATTTAAAAACGAACCTTATGGTATGATACAGTTGAACCTCGATAAGTTAAAGTCCAAGGGAAACACAAAATATTTTAAGTTATAGAGGTTTTAAGTTATCAAGGGTTTATGTCAGGGATAGGTTAATATAGAGGTAGGTATGTACATATGTATGTATGTACCCTTGTTTCACCCTTTATCAGCGTATGTTAGTGTTTTATTTTGCTTTTTGAACTCATGTTAAGCCAGTTTTATCACACAGTAAGTAAAGCGATGTTTCCAGGACACTGATCAAAACTTATGATCCAAGACTTACTTGTCTTAAGGCTAAACCGCAAAGCTTTAAAGAATTTCGAAGAAGCAAACAATAGGTGACATATGTATTGTTTACGTTAACAATTTAACTAGTAAACACGTGCAAGCAATAAATACCACACCTTTTGTTTTGCACACTCTTTCAAAATGACTCATTGACTAACAATTTTATGTTATAGAGGTTGTGGAAACATTTCTTTAAGTTACTGAGGGCCAATACAGAGATTACTTATTTAAGTTATAGAGGTTGCATATTTTAAGTTATAGAGGTTTTGGGCTCTGATGGGAAGGGAACATATTATTTTTTGAAGTTATAGAGGTTTTTAAGTTACCGAGGTTTGAGTTATCGAGGTTCTACTGTATTTCTATTGAAATGTAAGATGATAAATAATGTTCCTTCGCCTCTTTTTCGTTGGCACTGTAGAATGCTATCTTAAAATGTAAGACAGAGACAAAAATTTTCGCCATCCAAATAGTACGCAACTGTGCATCTTCTCTTTTTTTTAATCTATGGCGCACGTTTATAGATTTTGATCGATTAAGAGTCATTTAAATTGTTATAATACGAAGATTTTTTTTTAAATATTTAATATGCAGTTAAATTGATTATAATTATGTAGTAACCTTTCAAACATATGTTTTTGTATTAAATAATATGTATATGATTTTTAAATAATACATATAAAATTGTCCTTATTTGTTTTGCTTAAATATTGAATTGTGTATGGATTTAAATTCTTTTCGTATGTTTTTTAATATCCATCAATAGACAAAAAGGCTACCGCTCAAAATTCATTATAAAATAAAATCGGTAATTGCAGTAAATTACGATATTCATAAATAATATAAACAGTGTTTTAATATTAAGTGGAATAAAAACTAATAATATTAAACGTACGTTACAATCTAAACTAAAAAGTTGTGAACAAGCCTGATTTGTTTATATTAATTAGCTCCTTACATTCATATTAATTGTCAATGAATATTATTCAAATAATGACTAATAACAACTACCAGTAGTATACCTACTGATCCAGAAAAACAAACCATTTTTAATCAACGAGTTTAAATAGTTTTTTTTTTTGTCTTGTATACATAGACTAAGATAATGTCGGTGCGACATGAATGTTTACAAAACAATGTACAAACGAAAGTACTGGTCTGTGACTAGTACGGAGAGGCACGCCCTCTGTTTGAAAAAGTTTGCTTTTTACCCTTTGCATGTTATATGAATTGTTGGAAATCACGCAGTTTTATTTAAAAAAACATTAAGAGTCTATCGATTATTATACATTTTTTATTTCCTTCTTATTGTTTTGTGTTGTGTTTTGTGTTTAATCTGATTGTTATGAACGTGAGTATTAAGTTTGTTGTATTGTTTTACTGCATGCTAACCATCTGTTGTTTTTTTAAATTAATGTTTTCATTTAACATTTTTTTATTGTGTTCGAGATGTTGATTTTTTTATTTAAATTAAAATAAAAACCTATTAACTATTTTACTCAAGAAATAATATATTACGTTTGATTTTAAAAATGCGATAGTTTTAGTGTAATATGTTTATAAAAGAAATGTGTATATTTTTTGCAGTGATCTACCAGACAAAGAAGACAAGAAATCTCCAGTATTACTGCTAGGAGTTAACAAGATAGCTGATTCGCCGTCTTTTGTCAGGAGAAGGTCCACCGAATGTTCTCAAGGCTCCGGATCCGGTAGATTTTTCAGACCGCCGAAATCAAAATATACAAGGGGCCTCAATGGTGACGAGAGATTGGAAAAAATTCGACAAGATCTCTCGACCCATAAACATAGACAAGATCAATATGTTCCACCTCCGGAACGCAACAAGCCCAATTTCGACGTGGAATCGAGAGACGTATGTTTGAAGCTAAACTGTGCGGGCAATTGTAAAGGATGCCAAAGATACAACTCATCGAATAGAGGTTCGTTTTCTTTTCATAGACCAGAAGACAGACAGTCATCTCTCTGCCCCTCCGAACCCTATGGAACCTCTGAACAGGGCCCTTCAAAGGATTATTCTGAAAGCGAGATCGAATTCAAATACACGGAACACGTTCCCTCCACGGAAAATTTTCAGCAACCGTGCTGCAGCAAGCAGAATTCGTCGTACAATGTCACTCCGAAATCAACGGAACGTAGACACTTCCTGTTGGCCAATCTGAACGAAAGGTTCAGAAAAACTTTGAGTCTAGATTCGAGGAAAGTGGAGACGAACAGATTACCTTTGAGCATCCCAAAAGAAAAAAGACCAAAATCATTGGACGCCAACGCTAGCAACGTCGTAATCCTGCCGTATAGGTCCGGCGAAGGATTGACAGCGCCCAATACCGATAAGATTAATCAACAGAAAAAGAAGAAATTCCGTCCAAAGTCGTTTTTCTCGCTAGAAACATTCTTTGATTCTAAAAAATCTGACACTTCTTCCGTGGATGATTTCTCATCGTCTAAATACAAAAGATTCGAATTGGAAAGTGATGATTCTCCTGTATTCCGTAGGGATTGGAATAATTCTAGGCAAAACGATATAAGAGAAAGAACTCCTGATCTTCTAAATCTACCTGTAATAATCGACTCAGTTAGAAGGAAACAATCGGATACAAGAAGGCAATTAGAAAAACTAGAAAATCACTACTATAAGAGTCTGACAAAGAAAGTCGTAGACGCTGTCCCCAAAGACGCAACCACTGAGAACCAAGGCACCAACGCTGATCCAAACAAACGCCATATAGACGATGACGAAGTGGAATATATAGAGCCTATAAGAAGCAATTTTACGAGTCAAAGTACCCTAATATTAGATTCAAGAAACATTCCTCACGATCTCCATTTCAAACCTGATTCAATATTAACAATAAATACTGATGAGACTGACATTAGGTTTCCTAGTTCGACAGTGTCGCCTAAATCGAATGACGTGAATCGTTTAGAAAATGATCTAGATAGTATAGGCGCGTTCGAAATAGAAGTTAAGGAGAGTGATCTACTTGTAGATCAAACCAAAGAATTGACTGTCAAAGTCATGGATAAGTCAATAGATTCAATCGGAAGCTGTTCTTTGGACGTCGACGCTAGTACGGATTTTTCAGGTAATATTGAGGTCACGCGTTTCTTTTAGCAAGTGCAATTTCTTTGCATGCAATTGTTCCTCAGTAATCATTTCATCGTAGTTCTCTGCAACGCTGTTAGTTTAGATTACCGAAATGACAAGTTAATTCAGGTACTCTGCATGAAATTGGTCTTTAAGAATCATTTTTCAACTTAATTCTCTTTTAGTTATGGTTACTAAATGAATAGTTAGATAATTTTACGTGGCATATGTTATCATCGTGATAAATATTCGACAAAGACTATGCTCCGAACTTTGTGCGAGAGCATTAGAACAATCGCTAAAACATAGGGGTTTTGTCGTCGGCATCAACGACCCAATTTCCGTGGGTACTATAACATTTTGTTTTTTGTTGACAACTTTTCGTGTATGTACGAGAAATGCCACACGCTCACGAATGTGTTGATGGTACGTACTCTCGCGCCACTAGAATGTAAAGAAAATAATTAATCGATCATTTCTATTGATTATCGCATGAATACCTTTAAATTTTATAGTTTCTTTGCAAACATGCATGATAACATATTGTATATTTTTTAAAGCTATTGTTACAATCAATTCTATTTGTTACTGGCTGTTTAAAGAAACTGCTTTAAAACAACTTAATAGGTATCTTTTACTTTTTCATCAAATCCTGCTTATTTGTTTCTGATATATATTCGTATTTGTATATACATAGATGTTCTGCCTGCTAGAGCATGTTTGAAGTTATGTTGTAAAATATATGTATTTTATTCTATTGTACTTTAATAAATTTTTCTTTTACTCAGTTTCAAATTAATATTGTGTTTCTTTGGATACCTATATATTTTTTACAAATTCATTTCACATATGGCGATAGTTGAAAAAAACATCATTATGACTGTTTTTTTTATTTGATTGTTTTTGCCACTAGTGAGTTAGTGATACTTAAGTTTGTTATCGTATTCCAAGTTATCTATATCTATCTGTCTATGGTCTACTGATCCAATATAATGATTTAGAAAAATTATATTGTCACGCTAATTAATATAGTAAAAGAGTACACCATTTATACGTTTAACTTTGTGTTAATTTTTAACAGGTTATTCGCGTAATATATGCAATAAATTCGTATGTTATTTATACACTGTCGTGTAAGATACATATATGTAGTGTACTATACAAATAATCGACATGTTTTTTTTTAAATTCTCTTTATATTTTTATAGATGTCTGACGAAAGTTCATTAGGAGGATTGGAACGTTACTGAATCAATGTAATAATATTTAGACATTATCGTCCACTTTCCAGCTGCATAGTACGTGCTAAATACGACGGATGCTAATAGAAGAAATAATTTAGTAGTTTTCAGTAGTTTCTGAAATGTGTATACATAGCTTTGTAATACGCTTCGTGTTTTGCATACAATGGCATAACATTTTTCATGGAATACATTCTAGATATCGTTTTCACTTTCATCAACCAATCGCAGTAAGGACATTAATTAATTCTGCAGTTATTCAGTTATATGCCCAATACCGTGCCATCACTTTTTAACAAGATCGACGTAGCAGTGGAAGCGCCTGTCGCGGGAGATTCGATAAAAATCCAATATCTTATGTTTGAGTATAGATTAAGATTTTAACTCATCTGCGGTTATATCTTTTGTGCATGATGTGCATTACATGATTTTATGAAAATCATAATCGAGGTAATCTTCAACGCCAATGCAGAGATTAAAAACCTCTATTTTTATGTTTTTTCCTTGTGCACCCTGTCCACGCTTCATGCTTCAACGAAGTATGTACACTTTATCTTAAAGCAATATTTAATTTTAGTATACTTTTAACTTTTCATGGGTCTGCTATAATGCAACAATGCTTTCAAACTCTATTATTATACGACATATATTTTGGGTTACGAAAACTACCTTTTACGTAGCGCCTAGTCGCTCTTCTTAACATCAAGGTTTTGATATCGGAGTCTCACCTCTCAATATATTGATCGATGTTCGCAATTTTGTGAACGCGGAAAGAAAAGCAAAATCGACTACTCAGTAATTCTGTGGCTGGTCAATATTTCTGTGCTTGCCACATCTTTCAACTTTCCAAATCTCAGATGCGGCCGCGCATGGAATACTGTTCTCATCTCTGGGTTCGTTCGTTCGTTCACTTCAGCCATCGATCGTCCACTGTTAAATATAGGCCTCTCATTGATTTCCACGAAATAGGATGTCGAGTTATCTGCAACCAAAGCTGGGTCAAAATCTTCACTAGATCGTTAATTTGCTTAGTGGAAGGCGCTCGCGAGCCGTGAGTCGCTGGAAAACCTTTCGTACCCAGATATTATTGGTTCTGCGAGCGATGTGGCCTGCCCTTTACAACTTCTACTTGTCGTTTACATACGCTGTTTGGATTAATCTGGTCCTTCTACAGGTCACTTCGAACCGGAATACGTCTCTCAGAGATACTCCGAGATTTATCATTTATATTATTCTATAAAAACCTCCTTCTATCTCAAGTTGAGTGGTTTTGAGTTTGTTTATGTGATTAACAATAAGGGATTACGTCTAACATCCGTATGGCGTAATCGGCAACATCGCTGTCCATCGATGTTTGTCTTTATACATCGAGACATCTCGGATTTTGCCTTCAGAATTGCACAAAGGCCGCCCAGGCGTGCTGAATGCTTTGTGTAACTCTCTTGTCAAAATTGGAACTATCCAATCGAACGGTCTCTCTTAAATAGGCGTATTTATCGACAGCTTTCATTGTAGAGATCTCAATTTGGACTGGCCGCAATCAGGGCATTCGACATAGTTTTCGTCTTACCCTTATTTATTTTTGAATCTACTTTTTGAGAAATTCTATTTATATTTCTAATAAGATACAGATGTATGGTATTCATCGATATACCATTATGATTGTTATCAGAATGGTGATTATATCGTATATTTCGTCACTGACATTGTTGCCGTATTCTTTCCGATGTATAAAAACCTCGAAAATGTCCTGCAATCTGAGATGAAGAGTCTTAAACATATAAATCACCCTTCCTCGATCCTCTCTACAGTCGGATCGGTTTTATGCATTTATGCATTCATTCTGTGATCTCACAGACATAGTGACGTAGTCGTTATCGCATCAGCACTCAAATGCAGCGTTAGCACAGTAGCACAACACTACCGGGAAATTCAATTCGCACATTTGTCGACATCGATATACAATTACATACGTATGCAGTGTCTTACGATATCGAGATGACACGGAACATGAAAGGGACCCCTGCGACTTCACTACCTCTATAAATTTCATTTAAACCAAACAAGATCGAAATAGAATCGGAACTATCTCGTAAAAGTCTAATGATGTGCCCGCGCGTCGACATCAGTTACGTCTCATACGGGAGAAAGCCGTAAACGTTGACGTCTTCGGGACGTGCGGACATACATTGCTGTCATTTATGCTGCAATAAATTTCTAGAGGTGTAAAGTGTTGCACATTGAGTATATTTTAAAATTTGTAGTTTGGTAAAAGAACAGTATTCTAAATAAAAATTTTCAATTTTGGTAACGAAATGGAAAATCGATTTTAGAATCGTACAATTCTAAAATTGATTTTTTTTTTGTGCTGCGGTTTTCGTTGTATACATGTTTTTAATTCTGAGATCATTTAATAACGCATCAATTGATTTTAATCGGATTATCGCTTGGGAACAGATTGGGGTCTTATGTAGCTCGTATACTCTGAAATCGGTTATTATATCTATGTTAGTTAGGCGAGAAGGATTTGAAGGATGTTTTCAGAAAAAAAATTGATGAACTTGAAAACAAAATCAATACTTTCTAAAATATCCGGATGAACCAAAATGCACTAAATCACTCTTTTTCTAAACCGTTGTATTCATATAGTAAAATTTAACGTATTTCTTTAACTTTGGCATGGGTATTTTGATTGAAAGTATTCCTTGAATTTGCATTTTAGTTCAGAGAACTATGAACCCGACAACACAACAGAGACACTGTAACGTAACCACTGTTTAGTGGTTAAAGAAGAAAGATCACTTTAAGAGAAAACGGGTTTTTGAGTCATAACTTTGATTATTGAGCGATAGATACACGGTAGGGTGAAATAAATACATTTATGATTTACGATATTTTCAATCGACGTCAAAGAAAACAGCATGAAAACTTCAGTATCAGTGCATTTATTATAATGTATTAAATAACGGCTACCTTAATCCTTGCTCTTCGAAAGTTTAAGTTTCTAGGGAGTTCCATAAAACAGCCTTTATCCTCAATCTTAAATTTTATGTGCCGTGACTTGGGTTCTGTTCTCACGAACTGATTTAATTGTTTGTTTTTTTTCTTTATGTCATACGTAAACAATCAGCAATACAATTTACGGCTCTTCGCGTTCTGTCAACGGTACAAGTCTCGCTGGCACGCCCCCGCGCTAATAATTCACGTCCGCGCCGCGACGGGGCCTGCGTAACGTCGTCTTGTCTGTGGCCCGTTTTATCTTTGCCTTTCGTTTGAGTCACATGTCAAAATAAAAACCGGCTAAATGTGTGCCTATCGGGAAAAGGTTACACTTTGTATACGATGCGTACATTTGTTTTGTCTTGGATATTCAATAAAGCGCCGACGACAGCCTAGAAGTTCGAAGGTTCGTCTGTGACTAAAGGGACTCGTGTTCGGATCCCGAGCGTGTATAACGATATCTAATCGAACAACACAACACATTGTGGATGTCTATTTATTTGTGATCGCTTTCACGAAAACGCCGAAGTAATCCCACAAGCGGACCATTTTTCCCATATTGAATTTCAGATTTTTTCGTCAAATCAATAAACCCTTCACGTCTTATTCTACCAGAAGGAGCGATAAAACCCAAAAGAAAATTAGTTGTACGACACCAGCATACGTGTCGCTAGACCATGCAAAAACGTGGGAGTGCGGAATGAGTAATAATTTAAAAATATAATGCAAATTGATTGTATTAATTTGCAAGCGCAATGAACTTATTTAAATGAGTATCAATTGTAACGCCTATAAAATTATTCATGTCCACAGTCATACTTGAAACAACTTTTCATACAAGTATTTTGTTTTCACTATGTTAATATGTACGTGGTATTTTAGAAATAACGTAATTTTTAAATTTTTTCAGATTTCAATTCAAAATATCTACTTCATGGGTTACAAAATAACACTTGAAATACGTCATATTTTTTTTTGCGAATTTACACCTTACCGCTCGTTCGGAAGTCAGTTTTCCCTCAAAAACAACGAGCGAGAAACTTAAAGTTAGCTCTTTTCTAATTTCAACATGCACAGCCAAAATAAATATTAAAATTATTAATAAACGAAAAAGCTCGGTAAGAAGTCGAGCCGCTTATGCCCATGGATATTTGTCTTCTAAATATTTGGAAATTGTGTAATACCCTTTTTTACTCAGCGATTGTTTAATGATGCTCTTAAATTTATACAAGTGAAAATCTCGTATATAAATATATGAAACTGGCGTCACTAGTCCGTTATCAAATATTTACTTATGATACTTATTATTACATTTTAACCCAATCGGGCTTCGGGGATTAAAATAAAAGAAGGAGAGAGACATGAGGCAGTTATTTAGCTTTTTATCCGATTACGTTGAGCAAGGAGGTATAATGTTTTTAACACATTAAATATACAAGCAAAGTGGTAGGTGACCTCAATACCCATCGAATGGACCCCCATGTATGTTTGCCGATTTTGGATAGTTTCAATGTTATTTGTATATAACTATTTTTTGGCATATATTCCGATTTGTCAACTAATTACGTAGCCGTGACGAACCTAAGAGTTCTAAATTGCTAATTTCTTTTAGAAACATATTTGTATCAATGATCTATTTTAATTGAGATATATTTATTTTTTCGGGCTTCACCTGTATTAAAAAAAAAGCGAAAAAAATTTTTTTTCGACCAATTTTTTTTTCTTGTTTTGTAAGATTTTAGTTGATTAAAATAAAATAACATTATTTTTTACTTTGTATTAAACATCTCTATTTTGTTAGCAACTTAACCTGTGTATTTTGTTCAACCACTTCCATAGGCTTATGGACTTATTGTACACATAAAAATTATACAACGTAATGTTCAATACAAATATTAAAAAGTTCACTTGGTTACGAACAAATAAAAAAAGTTAAAAATAAAAAAGAAAATGGTTTCTTTTACAACAAATGTTTGAAATGACAGCAGCCCACCCTAATACAAAGACGGCATTTTCTTAAAAAACTTCTATTTAATTTTTGAAACCTGTTTCTCTGTTCACGTACATTTGTCTCCGCTTGTATTAATTTTCTTTTTAACTCTTCTAATGTCGAACATTCTTTTGAGTACACTAAATCCTTGTGAAGCCCCAAACAAATCGATTGGGTTTAGGTCTGGTGACCTCGAAGGCCATCTTGTGGGGCCACCGCGACCGATCCATCTTTGTCGGCAAATTTCATGAATTAAGTTCTCACCATATTTAAATAGTAACAAGAGGCTTTATCATTTTGAAAACACATTCGTTGTTGCACTGCTAAATTTATGTCTTCCAATAAAATGAGCACTTTGTTTTTCAAAAAATATAGGTAAATTTCTCCACTTAGTCTCTAGTAATTCGAATGGTCCTATTAATTTTCCATCAAGTATTCCCGTCCACATATTCACACTAAAATTATGTTGAAATTTATGAAAGCGGACTAAATGTGGATTTGCTGTATCCCCATGGATGATAATTGTGTATATTGTAAATGCCAGTTCACTTAAAATGAGACTCATCCGTTTAATGGATTTCATTAAAAAAAGGACTCTATGGTTTTTCGTAACATCTCTTCACAAAATAACACTCTTTTTTTCCATAATTAGTAGGTAGGAAATCTTGTACTTTTCAGAAGTGGTACGAATGACACCATCGTTCACGCAATGATCTATGAACGGTCGCCGTAGATATTCCTGTGCGACGACTATCATACGAATTCATATGTACTATGTACCTACGATCATACGTATTAGGATCTCTTTCAATTTCCTCCAGTACAGCTTCAATGTTGTCAGGATCTATTCTTGGTACTCCTCGAGAAATCGTCCCCTTCAATGTACGCGTTATGCACACGCAAGAAAACGCGGATAAGTAGATTGTCGCAATCCACTACGACGTTCCAGTAATTCTCTATACAATCTTGCAACTTATCAGGCGTTTCCTTTTGAATCGTCATAAAAGTAATGCATCTCTGCATATTCGCGTGGTGAATAAAGCATAATGTATATTTCTAAACAGCAAAAAACATAAGTCCAATCGATAAACAAAACAAGTCCAGTTAATGTGACGTATTGTTATTCCAAATATCAAGGATCAAAACGATTAACAAATCAATAGTCCGTGAAACAAGCTAAATTCGTAGAAATAATACACAAAGGAGTACAGCAGACTGAAGCGCAGACGACTAACGTACAAACGAAATTGTTTCACAATATGGCCGCTTTGTGACCAATCGAGACCTAGCTAAAGAGAGATAACTTTACATTTAGTGGATTTGTCTCTTTTCAATGCTCGTAGCCAACGTCGCATTCGAAATGGATGTTGCACGCAACAATAATACAACGCAATGAACTTCACTAAATTTATTAAAGAATACTTGGGACAAAAAAATAATATTGTGATTTTGTTCTTTTCTCAAGTTTTAGACATTTTATATGTGAACCCATGGATGTGGCTGAACAAAATTTACAAGTTAAGTTGCTATCAAAATAGAGAGGTTTTTAAAACACAAAGTAAAAAATAATATTATTTTATTTTTATCAACTAAAGACTTGCAAAATTGAAGAAAAAAGAATTGGTCATAAAAATATTATTTCATCTTTTTTTTTTCAATACAGGTGAAGCCCGAAAAAATAAATATGTGTTAATTAAAACAGACCAATGATTCAGATATTATCAAAAAAAAAATAGCAATCTAGAACTCTTAGGTTCGTCACAGCTACATAATTAGTTGACAAATTCGGAACATATGCCAAAAAAATAGTTAAATGCTAATAACATTGAAACTATTCAAAATCGGTAAACGTACAGAGGATCCATTCGATGGGTTTTGGGGTCACCTACCACACTGTCTGCGTTAAATTGTCCTCAATGTAACACCTTGTAATATATATGAATAACTCACGTCCACATTGGGATATAAACCGGTGGAATTTCATTCTATCATTTATATTCAGGAGAGGCTTTTATTAAATTGTAAAGTTTTTGTTTATTTTGAAACGCATAGTTTAGAAGGTAATGAATGCCTATATGAAAATCGAGAATTCTCTCCTTATCTCCGCAACTACTAACTCAAAAATTTGGAAAAAGAAATCAGAATGTGAGGCCTCTAGTTTACAGAATACTCTAAATGAAAATCGTAAATCTTTAAACTCCTTGATGAAAAGCAGAACGATCGTAAAGATTAAATATGTATAAAATGTTGCTTAATTTCAGCGAGGATCATTCCGATGCGATGATTTATTATATAGTACGGAACCCTCTATGCGCTAGCCCGACTACCGCTTATCTCGCTCAAAAATCGCAATGGACCTAACATCACTCAGGTTTTTATTTGTTCTCGAAAATCTAAGACGAATTGAAGGAGAAAACTTTTCAAGTAAAAGAAAATGCAATGTTAACATACAAATTTGAAATTATCGAGGTGCCTTGTGAAAAATAGGTTGAAGCAGGAATAAATATGTTCAAAATAACTTCAATGTATGGAAAATGTGTACCCATTCATTTATTCAGTGGTCGTCAAGTATTACATAAACAAATTTTCAATGATTTTAGACCCACTCTCTGAAATAATAAGACTTAATTTTTTTCTAGTTTCTATTAAATATTATTTAAAAATTTATTTTCTTTTTCAACATTATTTTTAAAGTTTCTGTATGATTAAGTATTGCTTGTTGTTTATCTTCACAAATTAAAATTCATTAATTTGTATTTTTCTTATGTTACATAAGATTTATAATATGGTGGTAAGGAACGCGTGAGGTGCGAGTCCGGCTTGCGATTGACCTATTTAGTCTTTTTTTTTTTTAGAGTTCCTCGTCTAAGTAGCAAAATCGGAATCCTTATAGTTTCGTTATGTCCGTCCGGCCATCCGTAACGTCAAAGGCATTTTGTTCAAAAAGTGCTACATGTATATTGATGTTTATAGTGTAGGAGTCTTATATAAGCCGCTACTTAGTTTAGTAATTGAATAAGAAAAATAAATATTTCTAGGGGGAGCCGTTACATGTATGTAACAGAAGTTGAAAAGAAATTTTTTCAGCAAACATCAACGTGTGGCACATATATCGACAGTTCGTTCAAAAAAAATTAAGTTTTCTAAACATTTTTTTTTAATTAATTGAATATTTTCGAAATAATCGCTCCGAAATTAGCATGAATTTTGTCCTCCCCCTTTATTTTTTGAACTGTTAATACACAACGAAACTTTTTGCTTTCCTTTATACTTTCAACGAAAATTATTTTGAACATGATCGGATATACCATTTTTGAGTTATTGCCGAAAAGCTGCGTTTCTCAACAAAAGCACTTAAGTTCCATAAAGATGAGCTCTTTTGCTTGAGCTTTTTAGTTAAGACTATTTTAAGAGTAATAGTCGATGTACCTACTTGTTACAAGCTTTTTTTTCTCTAGTTATAGGCGACTAAATTGCTTATACTTATGTGCGGAAATCATGGAAAAAAAGTGTTAAATGCAGTTTTTTCATCTGTAGTGAATTTCTTTGTAGTAATGGCTTCGGAACCCTACATTGAGCATGGTCCGTTATGCTCTTGGTCAATTTTTTTATTATTATAACTATTGCACGATTATTCATAGCACCGAACCATATTCAAGGTAATTTTAATGATTACCAAAGTAATCAGTAAAATGCTGAAAACTTGTTAAAAATTCATCATTTCACTGTGTAACATTTGATGAGTACACCATTGGTGTTGGTCACTATTGTTAACTCAGGCATACCATATTAAAACAAGTCATTCGCAAAATTAAAAACTGTTCCTAGGCATTGTAATTTACATAATTAAAGTACATACTAATGGGATAGTTGTGTTTATTTCAATATTTACAGTGTTAAAAGCTTTATATCTAAGAACTGGCTTTGCCCGTGATTCAATCCAAATTTTAATCTTTATCGAATCTCAATTCCACAACTGATTCTGATCATGTTACCAATATTGATTTCGATTCTACTCTCATTTTCTACTTCTTTCCTTCTTCGTCGCCCTCTCTCTCTCTCTCTCTCTCTTTTCTCTTCCACCTAATCCTTTATCGCCGTCTCCCTCTTTCTCTTAAAGCAAAACGATCCGTGTATAAAAGATCCGTGGCGCCATCTATTAATAGGTCACGGTAAAAGTGACAAACTATTTGCGAGGACTATGTCTTCCTGTAAACTTATTTACGAAGTATTTTGTTACTTGTCTTAAGAATTAGGTTTTTGGACATCGTCCAGGAACCTTACATTCTTCCAGGATGAATTGTATCTAAGAGCCTAAAATACGTCTATACATGTAGTACATATATATAATACGTCTTTAACGAATTGCAAGTAGTTCGGTCTTTTAGTTCGTGTTTCGATTAACGATTTTCCAAGACAAATCTATGTAAGATGTTAACTATATATAAAAGACACTCATCCCGAATTTTCAATAAATCGACCAGTGACTTTCGCGTAATCTACGTAATCTACGTCCTTATAGACACAGACAGACAAGAATGTTCATAATTATTCATATGTGATCTATGTCGATACTAAAGTTCGTTCCAATAATAATTTCTAAAAAATATCATGTACAAATTTGGTCCCGCTATTATATTATTATATCCATAAAGAGTTCAGTGACGTTTTTCTAGTTAACTGAGTCAATTCTTGAATATAATCGTAATATGAATGTTGTAAATTGACAATTAGGCAAAGAGACCGCTAATATACTGTTCATATGCCATTTTACTAGAACGTGATTTCAAATAATCTTTGATAGTTTACGTATCGCTGTTTTTAGGACCAATTTTTCTTTCATTTTTTGTCATTATATATAACATATAATTTTAATTTTAGTTGGTGACAATGTTCCAAGTAAAATAAGGAACAAAATGATTACCGTTTACATTCTGGCTACAGTTTTAGTCTTGTTTTTTAAATACGGTTTGTATTGTCAGAGTAAATAGTCTGACATAATACTAACGTCTGGTGTATGTATATATACACGAGGCGTTAATATTATGTCAGATATTTTTTTTTCTTAAAAACTCAATTTTAACTAAGCATAATTATGCATAAGTATATGCCAAAATTTTAAGATAATAATCTTCGTAATTCGTTGAATACTATAAAATAGAATTACTAGACGCAATTGAAAATAGCAATTTAGGTTTCTCAACATCCTGCAACTACTCTATACAATAAAAAATAATTATATAAAATAAATAAATCTATAAATAAAATTATGAAGTATTTTAAAAATAATACATAAGAACGAAACTTTTGTATAAGCACGAAACGGAACGTACGACGTCCGTGATACAGAACTGTCATTCTTGTGAAAAAGCAGAAGCTATAAAAGTTCACTTTGACGTTGGTTTTGTCAAGTTTTCTGATGTCATTTGTTGTAAATTTTGTTTTCGATCATTTTTAGTTTTTTTGTTTATACAGTCGCACATTATAAGTTTATTAAGTTGTTTGACTAATTGGTGAGTTTAATTTTCATGTTTTTTTTTCTTAATTTTCACTTTAAATATTTTAAAGTTAAATGGGATTTTTTCTCCTACCTGCTTCTAATTTAATTAAATTACTCATTACCTTAAATATGATTCGATTTTTTGCCGACTTTTGGCTTCGTCATTCTATTCTAATTGTAACGTGGTGTATGTTTAGGATGACTAACCAGTTTGGATTCTTGGGTTAAAAATTGATTTAAATATTCTTTCTTGATGATCTAAGTAGCTATTACTGAATTAAATAATGTATGTGCTTTTTTTCCTTTTCAAGGCATTGAATATTCAAAATATTTATAACAATATGAAATTATTTATAACTTATACTTACTGAACTCTGATGAAAGGTTTTAGTCAATGAAAAATATTTGTTATGTAACATTTTATTCTATGCACTTTCTTTATATATACTACATTAAGGGATTAAATTTGAGTTTTATTTCCCTCTTGTTTTATTTGTATTAATTATGTATTGCCCTATTAGATATTATAATTAGTGTGGTCATATTTTAATTAATATATTTATAGTTTTTCTTATTATCATTAATTATTTATATATTATTGACTTTATTATTATAGCATTTTGTTAAATATATATATGTATTGAAATTGTTTAAATGATGAAGCATTTTAATTTCTCCTTCATTGTTTATTAATATATTGTTCTAATTAAAAAAAACATTGTTCTAGATACTACATCAGGCAGTTTGAATTTGTTGACTCCATCATCAACAACAAGTCGGATCAGAGATTTCACAACTCGCTTTCAAGAAAGAGCAGCATCAGCCAATGTACAACCTAATAATAGGCATCTCCTTGCACAAGCTAGCTTGAATCCATCACCAGCTTTGACACTTAGCAGCCCTTCGAGAACACCAGTTGATCTTCCATCTTCAGTTAAGGAAGAATTACCAAAAGATAATCTCTTGAAACCACCTTCGAAAGTTGTTGTTGGTGATAATCATAGTCATCGGTCTAGAAGTCATCACAAAAAGCGGGATGAAATACCTCACAAAAAACCAAGCTATCTAAACTTAGCTTGTTCAGTTAACGGTTACACCAACCTCACCACGTATGACTCAAAATTAAGACAAGACATAAGTAAATCTCGAGAAGCATCACCAATAAGACCCATCACTCACACATACCAGTACAGAAGTGATTTCAGCAATACATTGGTTGTGCCGGTACCAGTTAGTGTAAATAAGTTGTTGGTGCCAAATTTCGAACCTCATGACACTCGAGCTGATTTGACAGGAAAGGCGCCTATAAAGGCGCACACCGACCCTCATCTTGCATCATCACCATTGCATGCTTATATGGCAGCAGAGAATAAACAGCTGAAAAACGATTTCCTAGGTTCAACTATGACAACAACAAGTAACAGAACATATATGTCCAATGAAAGTAAAACTTTTGCATCGTCCATGCTCCATCAGAGTAAAACTGATGAAGTAGATCATGCTAAAGAAGTAACATTTAAATCGAGTTACTCTGAGACTAACTTCTTAAATCGCAGATCTGTTACAAATGGTCAAAAATCTGAATCGAGTTACATGAGTTCTGAATCTTATACCATACATAATTCAAATGGTATTTCAAAACGAGTGGAAATCACCAAAGAAAATGGTGAGAAACTAACCAGCCCTATGAAAAGTTTTATACAACAACGTGTGGAACGGCTTTATGGACCGGGAGCTTTAGCACAGGGCTTCTTCAATCAGAAAAGGTATAAAACTAAAAGCCAAACTGAATTAGATGATGGTAATGATTCCAAGATATTGACTGAGAAATCCTTAAATTGTCCAACGGAAAGGCATTCAGTTCATTCCTTGCATTCAAAAAGAACTAGTGAATATTTTAAAGAAAACGAGGATGTTTGTTCTAGTCCAAATAGTGAAACAGATTTGTCACTACCAGTTTTAAGGCATTTAAGGCCTGAATTTAGGGCTCAATTGCCTATTCTATCTCCTAAGAAGACTACCAAGACCGAAGTCTCAACAAGTAAACCTGTACAAGCTGCAGACATTCCAAAAACCCCAGAAAAGACTGAAGTTAATGGTACAGAAATAGTAGAAGACAAACCCGAAATGTTGACTAATGGTGTATCTGTGATAAATCTAGATGATTCCCAAAGTAGTGTTATCATTGAACCGACAAACTGTGAAACTGTTAATGGTGTAAAAGAAGTTGTGAAAGATGGACATTATTTTTTGGACTTGGAGAAAAAGGAGACCGAAAGGCTGATGGGACTAGCAGCTTCTGCTGAAAAAGAATTGGAAAATTTACAGGTATGTAACTCTTTTTCATGTAGCACTTTTGGCCAATAGCAATTCCATCATAAATTGCACAGTGAATTTATACTTAACAATATATCATTATTTTTATTGAATTTAATAATTTGGAGCAAGTTAAAGTATAACTAACTATTCATTGTCTAGCCTACATATAAATTGCTAATATATGAAGCTCCGACATAGTCATCGAGTATAAAATCAGGAAATAGAAAATAAAAGTGTAAATATTTTGTAACTGTCGTAACAATTTCTACATTTACAAGTGCGAGGCAGAGTTGTTTATATTTGCATAAATAAGTCATGGTTCACTGTGAAATATGGTGAATGCGATGTTGAAAATTTGCATTTATTCAAATTCTGAATAAAATGTTTTACAATGCTTAATGTACAGGTGTTACAGAGGAAATTTTTAAATTTGTAACTTTCACTGTTTTCTTTCCTGTATCACTAAGTATCCCTTTTTCAATTTTCATTAAAATTAGGTTTATTGTAGACTTTTATTGAGAGACAAAATATTTTTACTAGAAATTTTAGCATAGTTAAGGGACATACGAGCAGGCGAGCCATCAGAGAGTAGATGGTCACTGCGTTGCCGGGCTCTTGGGAGCAAATAGGATATCTAAAGGAAGGTATTGGGCTGGTGGACGGGTGAAGGGGCGAGTGGACCACTGGAACTCGTACTCTTTAGACATTATGCAACAGCGGAAGCTGCTTCTTCAAATCGGTATTCTGTGGAAGTGTGGTATTTCACCAGTCTAGCCGAACCATATATTTTTGTGGCCATATAGAAAGCCTATTTATGAACTGTATAACTTAACATGACAAGGGATGAAGGGGGTCTAAGAGATTGTCACATTCTCAATTTATCAAACAATACCACTTTATTTTTTTATCATTACAAAGTGTTTGTTACTGAATATTCAGTAAATAATTTAAATTATTTTTGTCCATAATTATTAATAACAATGACTAATTTATAGGAGAAGAGGCCAGAGCTTTAGTGTCATAATATTTTCAGGGGGATTGCTGAAATTTCAAAGGGGAAGGGAGAGATCCAAGAAATTCGACTAACATATTTTATGAATGGTCCCTTTTATTATAATGTGATACATAATAATGCTTATATAAAATCATGCCTATTTCCCAGAAGGGTAGGCAGATAATAGATTTCCACACGGTGCGATCTTTGCATATCTTTCTTGTTTCACTAATATCCATCAATCTTTTCATGCAAGCTCCCTTTTTCATGAATCTGAATGCTGGATCCGCCGATGTTACAAATTGCTAAAAACTGTTCTTAATTTTATATTCACTAATTTTTATAATTTTTTTTTTATTTTAGGCCCTCAACTTTAATCGTGCTTAAAACTAGTATAAATAGTTTATGTACATAAAAATTTCATACATATTTCCTTTAAAATTTCAAACATTTTTCTAGCGATACATAAAAGTAATAATCATAGTAAAATCTGTTTACAATGTAAGTAGTCAAGCAAGATGTGCCACAGCGTGTCAAGCGGATTATGCAAATGTGTGTCCTTCTTCACATGCTAATTTGGATGATATTTACCTAACCGAGTTTCATAACATTTTTATTTTTGTCTGTTTACGCATCAAATTATATTTGAAGAACAGTTTTGTTAGAAATCACTGAATATCGTTTATACTGCATACTTTGTGTCTGCACTGACTCCATGATAAATCTTGGGGATTTTCATATGTATTTCTTTCATTTCACAGACATTTAAACGTTGCCAGTTCATGTGGCCCATAAATGTTTTTATATATACCTTTTCAAAAATCAGTCAAGTACAAAGCAGTACAATAATTACAAACTAAAGAGCATTTTAGCGGTTTTCAAAGATGCTGTATTTTTAGGAATTAGTACAATAATACAGATCACGTTCCAAGATCATATTATTAAAATACATAAAGCAACTAATTTTTTATATAATTATTTAAATATTGTATTACAAAAATATTTGCAATTGAGGCAATATTAAAATTAAAAAATACTTTTCAATGAGCAGTCACTCGGCTGTTGATTCCTTTGTTGGGTCCATTTTCGGTTAATCATTTTTCATATTTTTTTTCCATCATATTTGTTTTTTGATCCTTTTATTAGGCTATATAAATACATAATATTTTAATTGAATATTTGAAATGTAAAACTTTGCAGTGGAAAAGCAAATTGGGCATGCATATGAAAAGATTTTCAAATTTGTGTGTTGAGTTGCTTTATTTATTTGGTGCAATCTTGTAAAGGATCAAATAAATTTGTAAGCTAATCAATACCATTATGTAGAATGGATATATTTATGAATAATAAAAATTACAATTGCCATAAATTATATGATTCTTATTTGGCATTAATGTACAATCCCTATATGGTAGTTAGTTTATTTATTTATTTAACATATTTATTGCTCCTTTTTCATGGTGCTAGGTATCAATGTTGGAACAATTTTTTTGTAGTAAGAACATTAGTCAAAAAATTAAGTAATAATTCAGTTTCTTACATAGCACTAATTTTGATGATTATCCGAAGAAGTAAAATGTTGTCGAGATTGCAATATTATGCACTCTGCAAATGCAATGTAGTCACCTGTTATCTAAGCAATCAATGATATCAGTAGCATGCGAACAGCATGTAGAGTCTCAAGTGATAAATTTTTGACATGCTGAAATCTTAATTATGACTGATTTAATGTGTACGCGGCCACCATTAAAATAATGATTGGACTATTTTTTTTGCAAAAAAAAAAGTAATGTGCTTTATTTTGCTCTGCTGGGAATTAGTTATTATAAGTGTAGTATAAATTATATTACAGGTATTTATTTGTCGAAAGATTCATAGTACATAAATTGACTGCTCTGTATAAAATAATTATTAAAAAAAAATTTGTAAAGGTGTAACTAGACTAAGACGAATGGAAGTGCCCACTTATGAGTCAATGTGACATATTAAGTATTTCATTTCAATATGACAGGTTTTTTTTTTTCTAAATAATTTCTTCAAAGTAGCTTTGTTGAACAGCAACCTTATGAAAGCATTTATAAAATTTACTTTTATTGTGTGGTATAGCATATTTGTTACGGCGATTTGTGCTATCGTTGCGTAAGCCCGCACTACGGATTATCCTTCATAGGCTTCGGAGAGCGGATTTATTGCGGTGTGGTGGGCAAATGATGTACAGCGTTTTTAGGCGATCAAGACTTCTTTATTTCAGCCGAGCTTCATATGTGGCGGCCGGAGTACAACTGCGATGGATGCATCAATCTAGCTGCAATTTATAGATAGCACATCCGCCTGCACATATGATTTGCATACATTTTAATTGAGGAAGTGTGGTCATGCACTTTACATTTTTTACGCATTAGGGCCACATGCGTTCGGAACACCGATTCGTAGCCGTACCGTAACGACTGCCGCGGTTCTAGGCCTCTGATTGGTCCTCCCTTCCAAGGCACAATTTTCTATGTAACACATATGCACATCACATTTATAATACGATATATCACAATAAAAATACTAAATAATACATGAAACTCAATAAATGTACAAATTTAGGCAAAATATACAATTTCTTACAAATAATTTCTACCCGGGTAATAAAACAAGACAATCTAAAATACTTTAATAAAAACACAAATTTATGATAAAACATAAAACAATTCTTAACCTAAGTCCATATAAAACAAAATAATATATTTATCGTCCGATTTAACACTAAATATGTGGCTGTGCATAACTGTATTTTATAACTCAAATTATGTGTCCCGTTTTAAAGGAGCTATTTATGTAATGATTGCTGGGGCTATCCCCAACTATCTATATATGAATTTTGAAATTAATACAAATCTAATTAGTCCCATAAAGACAACCAAAAACAATTTTTCTATCCTTCAATTATTGGTTTATGTTATGATATTTCATAAAGATTGTTTAGTTTACAGAAAAAGTAAATAATGACATAAAGTAAGATAAGAATACAGATAGATAAACAGGCTGCTCCTGTTTATTCATTTCTTTGTGGCTCAGTGGTTGAAAGTGTTGACTTTGGACCAGAACTAGGTATAAGGTTCAAATCTTAACTAAGGCTAAAACTGGGCATTGAATTTTTAACTTAAACTGAACCACTCACTGTGTGCCTCGAAAAGAAGTTTAAACCGTTAGCTTTGTATGTTATCGTCTCATTTATTACAATGATCGTTAATAGCTTTTGACCTGCATTATGGTAGGAGGGGGGCTAAGACACAAGTTCCTTTATTTGAAATACAAAGATTGTGGGAGGGTATGCCTCAACAGTGTGCTTTTATTCAGCAGCCTGTGATACAGACAGATTAATATAATAATAATGTAAACTCACACTTATATATCAGAAAGTAGGTAGAGACTATAGATTTCCACAGAGAAGTACGATCTTTTCATATCACTCTTGCTTCATTCAAACCAATCGATCTTTTCAAACAAGCCGATCAAGCTTTTGGATGCCTAAAATTTGACCCTTTTTAATATGCCACTAATTCAGTCTGCATAGGATTTAAACAGATTGACATGGTAAGAATTCTCAGTTGTTGACTATGTTTTAAAAATGTAATGTTTTAACATTTTACAGGGCAAAGATATTAGTGAAGAAGTGCTAGGTCTGCTTAGGGCTGCATCGGGAAAAGCGCGACTCTTGGCCACTCAAAAAATGCAGCAGTTTCAAGGTATGCCTTGATTTCACAATGTAGCTTAAGATTGATTATGAATTCATTAAACATGTCACTATAAACATTTTTAATCAAATTTCTATTATTTCAATAGATTTTAGAAAAAAATTGTAAATATAGTCAAAATATTATATATGCAATGTTTGCTTTTTTTACATTACAACATCCTTTATATCTCAGATATGAGTTTCTATAAATGTTGATCCGAAATTTCCTCAAAAATTTCAATATTTTTTATATATGCAATTAAATTTTTTAACAAACTACAACCTACAGAGTTTTTAATATTATTAATCTTTAACCCCATTTTAATATTGCCCTACTACTATTATTTTACCACATTTGCCTGAGCATGAATATAATATATTCATCATGGCGCTATATCAGACCCTGTAGATGGATATCTTGTTCGTTTTTAGACAACTTGTCATAAAACTTTCAAAAAATTTATATTCTATCTTCTTCAGCAACCTTATCATAGCATTTTTTCTTGCAATTACAAGCAGGGCCGATCTCCACTTTATTTACTAGATTATTCTTGTGATTTATATACTCTTTTTCTTGCACATGAGCTTTTTTAATTACATTTCTTGCATACTTGTCAGATGCGCTCATACCACGTTTACTTCTCTTCCTCCAAGCACCAACTTCCTCTTCATCAGTTCCTGACTATTCTATTTTTACACAAAACACTGATAGTGCTAATGTTTTTAAAAATAAACAAGGTTTTAAATTTTAAATCAGAAATAATGTGCAAAAATTAACCTCTTGATTGACAATTGATGAACAATGACAGAAAGGCGCGCAAATTAGAAAGAATACCTAATGACACATGACAGAAAATTGAATGTTGCCAGTTGGATTATTTCAAAAACCACATTTGTCCAGGACAATTATTGTTTCTGTAATAGTATTCCTTTTCAAGTTGTCGTAACTCTATCGATAATACTCGGAGATATGTTATTTTAGCACCAAATTGTATGTTTACAGCCGGAGGACAAATAAAAAAAAATGGTTTTGAAAAAAAATGTGACAAATGTTGTTTTTGAAATAATCAATTCATGTGATATACTATTTTTTTGTCCACGGATCCACTCGCATAAAATGAAATCCTTCATTTTGTCTATCATCACATCATGAAATCCAGAAGATCTCGATCAGTATCCCGTAATTGATTCTGGTCCCAGTGCTGCTTTGGACGTCAATTTCTTTCATTCTCAATTCCGATCACGGTCTCGCTTTTGGTTCCGACTTTAGTCTTGGTCTATAGAGATTCCGGCTTCATTCTTAGTCCTGGTCCCATCTTAAAATTTAATATCAGTACTGCTTCTCATCCCGATTCTGATTACTCTCTTGATTTTAATTTTGATCCCCACTCAAATTTGGTCTTGATTTCATTCTCGATTTTCATCCTGGTCTTGGTTTTCAATTCTGTGTCTCGTCCCATGTACAATTTTGATTCTGCTCACAATTAGGATTTAGATCAAAATAAAATTTGGGCTATGTTACTTGAGGATAGTGTAGCTTTCTTAGTGAATGAATTTTTAGAATCTTTAGTGGTAGAAATATGAAACTAAAGAAAAGTTATTTCTTCAAAAATGTCTCATTTGCATGTAAAATGTAGTTAGTTTCATAGAAAGTGAATAAATGGTTTAAGCGTGCAAAATAAACTAGTAAAATACACATAGTGGTTTCGATTCTCCATAAAACATTTCATCCCTTGTTTCGCCCCCTATGACCTACTTTTCTAAAAATAATACATTAAATTATTTTTTGTTTGTAATAAGAAGCTAAAAAAGTTTACTTGTCAATAGCTTCAGCAATTCTGTTTTCTAAAATAAAAATTTCAACCTTTATTTCACCCCTTTCAGGGTTATTTTAAAGAAACGATGCATGTTATTGTTTTTTATTAATAATGATTAGTTGGTATATAAATTTTTGACATCAATAGTTTTAGCCGTTTTGATTTTCCAAACAATATTTCATTTCTAAAAAGTACAGTAAAATCATCTCATTTTGAAGAGATTCATAAAGTTATGAAATTATGCAAATTATTGTGATATTCTAGTATTGTAACTTTTAGATTTCAAATAAACAGCAAAGACGTATCTGTCCATTATTTTTCAAATTTGTATATCTTTTATAATGGCATTTTTCTATTATCGATGCCACCAGAGTTTTTTTAAATCACTAATCCAAGATCTGCATAATAGTTCATCAAAATCGTTTTAGTAGTTTTTCTTTGATGAAATAGCAAATGGTAATTCAAAAAACATTTCTAAAAATATATTTATTAGTAATATTTTTAGTGTTGTAATGGGCATTTGTCAATATACAAATTTAGTTTCATGTACTGATAGATTTGTATGGTACTCACTATCTCATTTTATGTACCATAGTAGTGTGTTATTATTAAAAATTTCATCTGATATTTTGATTTGCAGTTAAAAAATCCATTAAAAAAAATTGCTGCTTAAAATATATACTTGTAAACAATTAAGTAATCCACCATGGTTGTGTTTCAGGTTTATGCTATAACAATATAAATGAAAGGGCGGGCGAGCCCTTCCCTACCACGGTCGAAGATTTACAAGGCTTCTGGGATATGGTTTGTCTGCAGGTCAGGAATGTGGACGCGCTCTATGAACAAATAGCGCGTTTAAAAGAAAATGGTTGGCGGGAGGTGAGTCTCAAAAATTTATTTGCTTGTGAACTCTTTGATTGAATTTACAAACACAAAAAGTGTTTGTCTTTGTAAATTCGATCTTTGACTAATGGCTTAGAGAAAAAAAATAAATTTGAAATATAAATGGGCTAATACTAATAGCAATAAAATCTTCGGGCACACAGTGCTATCTGGTCCCAGACTAAACACGGAGGCTTCAGTTAGTAGATAGAATACATATATACTTTTATTCGTAAGTATATGTGCATAATAAATAGAGACACCACGGCTCAAGTCGAATATTAATTTTTAATCAAATACAGTAGAGCATCGATTATCCGAATGTCGCTTAACCGAACGACCACTTATCCGAACAGTAGTTTGGGCGGGTCAACACCCCCTGTCCCGCGTATACCTCGCTCATGCCTCCCGCGCTGCAGTTATTGCGCACTTGTCGCGAAACCTTCGCTTGTTATTGTACTCGTATGTCACTTTCAAATAACCACTTGTCGATATTGTACTAAATAGTAAACTCTATTTAAAATGCAATATACATATAGGTAGTTCGATTATCCGAAAATATCGGTTTTCTGAACACCCAAGGCCCTCAATTAGTCCGGATAATCGATGCTCCACTGTAAATGTTTGACTTGTGTGGGAATTGGACTTTTTCTTCAGTGCAGCAGGAAGGGTCACTATCAACTGCACCGATTAAGCAGTTGGTAGTGATAAAAACTTATAATAATGAAGAAATAATTCTAATTTCGTTTTGTTGTGATGTATATGTATAAATTAAATAAATTGAGACTTGTCTCTAAAACAGATTTTTCAACATTTTCCCAAAGAAGTTTTTTTTTTATGCAACTCATTCTAAAAGCTCATATTTGAAAACCATTGAACAACACTACCAACCATTATTACACAGAGCTACAATGATTCCATTTTATAATTTAAATTATATGAGTTTTTAGTTTTAAATCAGAACATATAGCCAGGTTGATAACCTGTACATTAACAAGAATGTTATTGCTGAACGCAAGGTGCATTCACTGTATAATTAATTTATTACATGATACTTGGGATGATGAAATTTCTTTGCATGCTTTGTTAAGAGATCAGCTATCTGTGATACTGAAAATCTTTTACTAGCATGAATGTGTAAATGTTAATACAATGTCCTTTTTGAGTGATGTGAACAGATCAGGAAGAAAAGTCATTGGAAAGAGCTTTTATGGAAATCACTTCTGAAAATAAGTTTCCCCCTTAATCGCCTAATTAGTTAAAAATTAGATTAAATGATAGAAAGGAATAGTGGGAAAGTTCTATCATTGAATATTTGGTACATACGCCATTGCATAATTTAATTTAAATAAATTCAGTTAATTATTAAGCATGTTTCATGTTGTTTGAAACTTGTATTAGCCTGGCACTGACTCCCAAAAAAAAAATTATTAAACAGGTATTGTGAATATTTAATAAGTAATGACTTTATGTGCTTTCTTTTATTTTGTGGTCTGTAAAATTTATCATTAACACCATTTTAAATGAACAGTTTTTTGAAGTCAGTTTTTATTGAATTCATTTTTTTTTGGAATATTTATTTTATTTTTAAATTTTAAGCAGAAAGTGTAATTTTGTTTTGAAAGTGGGTGTATATTTGTGTGAGTTTTTATTTGTGAAAGTTTGTGGTTTTTTTTGTACAACTGATTATAGTTCCACCTCCCTCTACCTCCTGACTTCATCATTGAACCCTAATTGCAAGATGTAATGTGAAAGGTTTGTCGAACTAAAACCAATAGGTCCCGAACTCGAAAGATTTACAGTAGCCTTTGAAGAATCGTACTATCCACCTTATGGTTTCATCATTAGACCTCTTTTACAAAATGTAATGTATCAAATTCATCAAACCAAAATAAATGACTCAATCTCGAGAAGTTTACTATTAGCCCCTGAAGAATCCCACTATACACTTCCTTGTTTCATCATCAGACTTGTTAAAAAATGTATTATGTAAGATTTATCGAAACAAAACAAATGAGTCCAATCTCGAGAGGCTTACTAATAGCTACTGAAGAGTTCCACTATATACCTTTTGGCCTCATCATCAAACTGTCGATACTATCAGATGTTAAAACAAATCAAGTTATCCTAAACTACTAGAAGGTGTACTAATAGCCGTTTAAGATTAGTTTCTGTTCCCAAATCACAGTATTATTCAGTAACTCTTAACCATTACGGAGTGCTGTGACTTCCATCATCAGCTCAGTGGCATGACATAATGATTTGCAGATACAAACACCTAAATAACTAAAAAAAGAACCTCAAACACAGTATGTGTGCATAGTATATGTGAGGATACCAAACAATTTCCTGGAGATCCCATGTTCAGATTCTGATTTGATGATTGTGGACCACCTATATAGAGTCATACCTTTCAAATAAAAAAATAATTTTCGAAATTGGTTTACAATTGACGAAGATATTGTGTAATATATGCAAAAAAATACAGACATATTGAGAACTCTCTCCTTTTTTAAAATTCATTAATAATATAGATTAACAAATGAGGGATCATCTGAAGAATATGTTGCTACCAATTAATGATTATCTTAATTCTATTTACCACACGCAATTTAGAAATTCTCGCGCCTGAGTCGTTTTATCTGCAAAGCTGCAGAGGTATTGGAGTTGGAAATGTACAGAAAGAATAATCACCATTTACTTACATAATCTTTTCAATATATGAAATTACAAGTCTCTTGGACCAGCATAGAAATCGAGTTACATAATTTACAGGTGACCCCGAGTCCGAGCCCCTCTGCGCCGGCGGCGTCGGTGAACACCCCGCGCGTGCTCCGCGCGCCCCGCATCTCGGCGCCCGCTAACGAGAAGGCCAGGCTGGCCGCCGAGAAAAGGGACGCGGACCGGCGCGCGATGCTAGAACACAGGAGGTGAGCGTTGAAATTAGAGGAAATGCAATCCTTGAGGATAATGATTACTCGCAGTTAGAATGCTCTGCAGTCAAAGAACTGTTTAGTATCTCTATGTGAAAACATTACATATTTTCATTTAGCAATTTTATTTTGTATAGTCACTTCAATCTGTAATAATTTCAAACAGTTATTATTTGGAATTTGCATCTGAATTGCCACAATTTTCATAACTATCATTTCTATTTTTCATATTTGTTTTATTATTTTTTGCTAACTTGAATGTCTGTATATGTTATTACATTTCATGTTTACATTTAACTCGGTTGTATGTAAATTTGTTAAGAGTTCAATTTTAACAGTAAGTAAATGTTCAGTCCAAATTTTAAGACGAGATATGAACGTATACTGACAACATTTTTCTTAACCAAAACACCAATAAATAGCATTTTAAACTATCGCTGGCAGGCGCGTCGCCCGCGAGAAGCAGTTGGCTGCGCGTGCGTCGGACGTGCAGGGGGTGGTCGACGTGGCGGCCGATGGGACACAGGTATATTGATTGACACCCATTTTTTATGACATCACTAACTAAAACACTTCTTTGAAAATCAATGGAGAAGTATCACAGACGTGACAAATAAATGTCTGGTTATTTTTTATTGATTAATTGTCAATTTAGTCAGAATTTAAAAAAAACCGCGATGGTGTCTGTTTAAAAGGAGTCCATGCACCAACAGACAGTACCATAATGTAGGGCTTGGCCATAATATTTATGTATCGACCACATTTAACCGTGGCTTTAAATATCGATGAATATGCAACCTTGGTTTACCCGTGATATCCAGGCGAGAAGTCTGGTCAATTTAGAATAGAGTCTTACTTTTTATTGAATGGTGTGTTCATCTAGCAATCGTTCGTTACTCGTACCACACACTCGCATTGTCCATGCGATTGTTGTATTTTAATAATAGGGATATGGAAAATCCTAAACAACTAAAATAAACTATGGTCTGCCAATTTAATATTATTATGCAGTGACATATACTCAATTTGTGGTCCTCGTAATCTTCAATCAAATAAGCAGTAGCAATATATTAGGAGTACAAATAAGTTTCCGCTGTTTTTTGTCAATAAAATAATATTTATTGTGAAAGAATGGTAATTTAATTTTTATCGAAGTATTGTCCATCACTAGCAACTACTTTTTTCCATCTTTCAGGCAGCGTTCAGAGTCCAAGTCTGAAGAACTCCTTGTCTTTTGAGGCTATCCATGAATTAACCCAATTTTTGGTACCTTCATATGATGTGAACAGTTGCTCTGACAGAGCATGTGCCATTGACTGGAACAAATGATAGTCGGATGGCGCAGTCTGGTGAATACGACGGGTGGGGTAGTACTTCCCAATCAAGTGTTTTCAAATAGTTATTCACCGGAACCGCTACATGCGGACGAGCATTATTATGTAGAAGAATAATTTTGTCGTGTCTGGAGTAGTATTGAACGCGGTTTTCCTTCAAAGCTCGGCTCAATCTCATCAATTGCGTTCCGGTATAGTTTCAGTGATTGTTTCTCTTGGATTAAGCAACTCAATACACCACACCCAACTGATCCCACCAAATGGTTTAGCTGTGGAGGTTGATGCGTAGTCAGGTAGTCCCCATGATTTTTTTCTTTTTAAATTATAATGTATCCATTTTTTTCACCAGTAATGATTAGAAGTAAAAAAAATTTTTTTTTGCCTAACAGCATTTCACTCATGCATAATTTGCATTCAACATCTCTCAGATTTAATTCATATGGAACCCAATTACCTTGTTTATGAATAATTCCTAACGATTTTAAACGATGCGAGACTGCCTGCTGAGTGACTTCTAAAATAAGTGGAAGTTCCTTTTGTGTTTGAGACGAATCTTCCTCCAATTCTGCATCCTCATAATTTTTTGGCCTTCCACTGCGATCTTTGTCAAAATCACCATTTTTAAACTTTTGAAACCACTCACGACATGTTCTCTCATTCAAGGCAGCCTCATTATATACTTCTACGAGCAATCGATGTGCCTTAGCTACAGATTTTTTTTAATTGAAGAAGTAAATTAAAAGTTCTTGCAAATGATGCTTATTTGACTCAAATTTAGACATTTTTGGATCAAAAAAATATATGAAGCTAATATGAAGTTAATAATATGATAGGGTTATGTTGTTCTTGAATGAGCAACCTAATATTGAAGCCGGTTATCATCTGCGAATTCTAACGTAAACCTTATGCCACGCCATCTCTCTCAAAATGGTGGAAACTTATTATTTGACGTATGACAAGTAAATGAATAAAAATAATATTAGGAGTAATATTATTTTTATTCATTTACTTGTCAGATATATCCAACGCATGGGTTATGGGAATAATTATGCCAGATTCTTTTTTTTTATTACTCTCAGGGACCAAGTCCCATTTTCTAAACACACCTTGTCTATTTCTACATTTTTATTTTGCGAATCTAATAGCATTTCACTATTTGAAATGTACAAATAGAACTAACGTTCATGCAATTGCCACATAAGCCGGTTGTCTCGCGTGCATTCTTATATTATTATTTTTCTATCCACTGAACTAAAAATTCTATTAATAGCTGACTAAGTTTTAAATTGATGCGAAGACACGCACATAGGTTTGGATGTGGACGTAGACATTTATCACTTTGACTTCGAATGCGTAGCGACTTGTGATTTATTAGTTGCATTCACCAGCTTCAAGCTACTTGCTCGTTTTTCTTGTGGGATAACCGCCTTATGAATCAGTAGTTGTTAAAAAAAAGTGATGATTTTAAAATATTATAAATTCTTTAAATGTTATGACATATTTCAAGTGCTATATTATAACTAGAAATAAAAACATCTTGAATTTGAACATGAAATGATACATGTTTATTGTGAACAACATAGAAATAAAATATATGGAAAATGTTGTGAATTCTAAATTGTATTTTCATTAGTCAGTCTGTTTATATATACAAAATAAAACACTATAAAAAGCAACTGGTTAGGTCATCATTTTAATTTCAAATATATGTTAATATTAGCAATTTGTTCCTAAAACTAATCAGATTTGCACTCTAAATAAATGTGTAGATTATGAAAGTCGTCTAAACATTACTAAAAACTATTTTGTTGCAGTTAATAATATTCTTGAAATAGTAATGGTTTATTTATTTTGGTGATTTACTTTTAACCTTGTTCACATTTCATTTTTGGATTCTATTCTATTGCAGGAAGTGGAGATATATGTATGCAAAAGCCCACAGGTAGCCAAGAACGCCGTGATGGGTGACGACCAGCCGCCGCGCGGCAGCTGATGTGAATAAAATGTCTCCATAACCTCCCCATCCTAGCCCATCACTCTAAGACCAATCCACCTTTCCCGAAGATCGATATTTTCGCTACAAGACCAATCCCCTTCTTACACCGATGCTATAAGAGATGTAATTATTAATTTTAATGCATATTTTCAAAGTTCTTGTCGATCCTCTGTAATTTTTATATGTTATTTGTATGTATTTGCTTGTGACGAAGTCGTTTTACGGATAAAAATCAGGTTATGTATCATGATAAATTTTATGTAATGTGTTTTTTTTTCAATATTGTACATAGAATTTTTATTCGACAATGCATATAAGAAACGGTTTCAATTTAAGGCCCTTTCAAACTTTGGAAATTATTAAATATAAAACACAGAATTTTTATTTTCCAAACGCACTACTATTTAGCTTTATCCTCGTAATTTAAAAGTGTAAAAGAATTATATAGAAGGTTAATAATAAAAAAAGATTACATTTATCGTATTGGTCATAAAATCATGCATTAAAAGAAACAGCCTATAAAATTATATATTTTATATGAAAACTATTTGTCTATTGTATGTATTATGTCCAATTGCAATATTCTATAAATATTATGTGTGTGAAAAAAACCCTACATATTAAATAAAAAATTTATTGATGTAATGTTTCAAAGAAATATCTAATAACCCCGCATTAAACTCTCTAAAATATAAAGCAGAGAAAAAGTATAAACCACATCAAAATCATATTTGCATACAATATAATGAACGTAAAGGAATCTAATTTGCAGAATTAACAAATTTCACAATTGTCTATTGAAATAATTTTTATTAGCACCTAAGCGTCGATTCGTTTGATGGCGGATCATATGACATGTCCTTTATTAAGCATCAATAAGAGACGACATGTAAACGCCTTGTACGATATATTATTTTGGAGGTCTTTATATGGCATTTTATACTGCTCATTTGAGTTGGAGAATTGAAATGGATTTCTGCCATTGTTGAAAGTTAAAAATATCATGTCATAGGGGTGTCCATGTTTGTTTCAAAAGCAATGTCCGCTGTTATAACGTATTTGTTGTGTTTGTTGTTTGAGAGAACGGACGGTTGTGTAGTTAATCGGTTTCCCATTTAAAATACTATTTTAATAATGTACACCAGTCAAAGAACTTATTACAATTTTAGATGGTTTAATAAAAAAAAAAAGGATAAAGATATCTAATGCTTTAAGATTATCCCATAACTTATAAAGCAATATCAAGTCAGCATATTAGCATAAAATATATGTATCAATGTATGCAAATCAAGTAAAAGTATATCAGTTTTACAGTGAATACAATTGACAAAACCGTACATTAGATAATTTTGCTAATAATTTGTTTTTCATGACAATAAATTTGTGTTAATATTTAATTTTATGCAGTGAAATTTTCCATAATCTATTTGATACTATATTTATAATATACCAATAAATTATAATAATTTCAAAGTAGATGGTAATCAATATTTAATGCTCAATAGTGTTAACTAATATATTTAATCCATAAACATAAGTTAAATTTTATTTGTGACAACAACGATGTCCAAAATGTATGACATTATTGTAGTGATTGCTTTTTCGTATTTCTCACAATATTAACTTAAATTAAATAAATATAACTGAAAATATGAAGCAATTTGTCATTATATTTTGTTTTAAAACAAATTGTACATGTATCTTGAAGCTTGTTATTAAAAGAATGCATTTCTATAAGTTGTATTTAATATTCTTTATATTTCATGCCTTTTATTAAAATCATTGATAATGACATGTCATTAGAAGTAAATTTTACAATCTAAAAAAGTATTTAATTATAGCTAATAGGCTCCACAAAACATATATCACTAAACATTTTCAGTGACTGTAATAAATCATTAATTTAGGCCTAATGTAAAAAATATTTAATTGATACATATTTTTAATAATATCATTTTCCATGACAATATAAATAATTACTTTACCTTTAAGAATTCATGTATGAAATATGTTATGTAATTTTTTTTTGCTACTAAAAATCATGAGTGTCACGAAATCATATTTTAAAATAATTTATGAAAATTGCTTTTAATTTATTTATTTTGTACCAATATCATCAGACCTTATATTGAAAATCAGTGCATAAAGAGATTATTTATAAACTTGAGTTGGTATTTTGTACTCTATTCATATCTTTATTGAAATTAACTGTTTGAGAGATTTCAAAATGTCAAATGTAAAATATTGTTTAATAAAGTCATCAACATTTATTGTTTTTTATTTGATAATTAAAATTGATTGCCTGTAGATATAAAGATATATAATTACATCATTGTATTTAAAACTCGAAACATCAAGGAACAATATATGTACATGGAAATACAAATCAAACAAAAGTAAGTACCCAAAAAAATCGGAAACATTATTAAACCTGCAGGCCATACCTAAACCTTCCCGCTATGATATTGATGCTTTTAAGCTCTTTTAATTAAAAACATAGATCTAAAGTTTTATGGTTTTCAAGCACAAAAATTTCAAAGATGGTTGACCCCTGATTTCATCCCTGAAATCTTACTACTTTTGAGTTTGGAGCGTTCAACAATTTGTGTTTGTATTTCTCAAGTTCATTTGATCGGAATGGAATTAAGATAAGCAGCGGAATTTGCAATTGATTGCGAGATAAGGGGCCATCCATGAATTATAAGATTTTTGACCCCTCCCGTCTTTATCACAGTTGTCACATTTAAATTGAAACAGCAGTTTTTACAATTTTTTTTTGTTGAAAATACTTTAAATACTGGACAAAACGAAAGATAATTTTTTTCGATTTCGGATTTGACGTCATAAAGCTTTTGACCTGCTCCTTGTCGCGCATTGTCACATTTCGTTGACCGCCATCCACTCAAAACGTGTGACGTAATTTATGGATGGCCCTAAGTTGAAATACAAGAAAGAATTCATTTCGTTGTAATAGTCAAAGGCTAGTACACATATATACTTATAGTTTATAGATGCATGATGACAAAAAGGAAGACGATATTTCGGATACGAAAAATATGTGAGCAAGAGATAAAAAATCGACCAATAGCATGTCGGACTATTCACACTGTAGAGTTCAGCAGCCGTTATTATAAAGAAACGCACTACAGATGAAAAAAAAATGTTTTTTTTTCATCTGTAGTGAAAGGTGAAGTCGGTTTACGTACAATAATTTTACGTGATAATGTCATAAGAAAACATTGATGAAAAATTGTATTCTTTTATGAATTGAATTGAATTATTATCACTGAATTATCATTATTTTGTATAGTACAAAGAAGGAGTTAATTGATAATGACAATGTTTTCGATAAATTAACATTTATTTGCACTCGTTAATTCACATATTTTTCTATTTAAATTATACAGTAAAGAGATAGATGCATTACAAGCCGATCGTGCCTCTATTGTTCCGCGCTCTCGCTCGCACGCTCGGCTCAGGCGGAACGCGACAATGAGTCATGCTTTTTCATGCGTGTAGCCGGCGTTCATCGATTTATAAGACATTATCACGTTAAAACTATGTTGTTACATTTTTTTCCATATTTATTGCACAGAATAGGTATTAACACTTTAATTGCCTATTACTTAATTCCTTTTCTTGAACAGCGTAGTTTTTCGGCAGTAACTCAAAAATGGTATAACTAATCATACTCAATATATATTTTGTTAAAAATATTTATTATGCGTTATCTTTGTATTTTATTTTTTTAATATTTTCGGTCTTGAAAGTGAAGGTGCTGGGGGGATCGAATTTATGCTACTTTCGGAGAGATTATCTCTAAAATTATTCACAAAAAAATGCTTAGAAAACTTAATATTCTTAAAAGAGCTGCCGAAACATGTATCACATATTAATGTTTGTTCATAAAAATTTTTTCAGCTTTTGTTACATGTATGGAGTACACCCATAGAAATATTTTTTTTTTGTTATTTAACTACCAAACTAAATACGCTTATACGAGATACCTACACTGGAAATTTTATGGTTATATGCATAAAATACCTTTTTTTTCTGCTTCTGAAAATCATATTGTTATGAATTTGATGTTTCAATTTAGACAATACAAAAAAGTCATATTCACTTTCTGAATGACCATTATAAAACATTGAATGAATAAATTTTCTGTCAATTTTGTGACAAAAAGAGACTACTTTAGAGAACTTTTTGCGCACATCGTTCATAATATTTCAATAATATTAGATATTATGATAAAATATATTGTTTTCCCATTATTTCGATAAACATCTTTGAGCCACTTATCCGATTTGAAGGTTTTTTTATAAAAAGGAAATATTATTTTTTTTATAGCGATTGGTTAAGAAATCGAAAAGATAGTTAAGCAATAAAAGTCATTTCGATAAAACCGTTTTTTTTTTTGTAATTTTTTTTCACAATATCTTTTGAAATATTTACCCATTTTGACTAAATTTATATCATTCAATATAATTTTAATAAAGAAGTACTGTTTAAGTTTTAGAATCGATTGGTTCATCAAGTTGTCAATGATTTTAAAAAAATATTATTTTTAAAATGACTAACTTTCATTTGATTCTAAAAACTCCATGCCTATCTGGTTAATCATTAAAATCATATTTAAAATTAACACATACACAGCTATGGGCATTCTTAAAATGATCAGAGTAATTTCTTAAGCTACAAATCATCGACATCTTAAAAACACTATTTACGAAAATAGAGGTCCTGACATAGTCCAGGAGCTCATAACATACGTTTCAAGAAGTGTTTGATTCAAAAAGTTATGCACAAGAATATCTATAGGTAAGAAGTCTAGGCAATAGAGTGTTTGCCTGACCTAACTTACTCAGTTACCTGGAACCTGGTTAAGAACCTGGTGTATTCTCCACGTTCTTTGTATATAAGAAAGGTGTAAAAGAAATATATGTGGTATAAAATTTTTTTAATCCAGAAGTTTAGTTCTATTCATAAAACAAGTTGGCTTTGAGTAAAAAAATGAATAAGGTGGATACTTGTGAACGAGTTAACTTTACACCGTAACTTTCAAAAAAGGTATTTTTGTAAATAAAAAAATAAGGGATTGATTTACATTGAAATTTGAATAGCATGTTAATTAAACATATTTAAAAATATTTGCAAAAATTCTTTGCGGGATTTTAAAACTGGCAAACATAAAATAAAATCTTGCGCGTGATAGAAGGAGACACGCTGCTAATACTACCGAATGCGAGTGAGAGCAACGATCACAGGTGTAGTGTGGTCATTTTCTGTCTTCTCATTAGTCGTCCATTACGTTATCTTCCACAGCTGTGCTAGCTGATATTTTCTGATTGATATTTTTGATATTTCTGTAAGATGTAAGCAATTCGAAAGGTGTCACAAAATTTTAAAAAACTAAATGTCTAAGGGTTCTAATTGGTTCTAAGATAACAGTGACATATTTTTTTTTTGATTTTGACTTATTTATATATTTTTTGTTTTTAAAAATAAAGAGAGAAATAAATCACAAGTAAATAAAGTAGGAAAATATTTACCTCTCCATATATATACGAATATTTTATTTGTGATAAACGAATGTTATAGTCTTAAAAATATAGGTATAATTTATTATAATTAAATATGATTAGTTTGGTGCTGTTGATCGGAAGTTTTAATTTTTTCTCTTACGCAACTCTTAATTATAAGACACGTTTGAAACTATTATCAAATAAACCTACACCTTAGTAACAAATTAGTAGTTGAATTCAAATCATAAATAATTTTTATAATATAATAAACGGTATTTTCCCTTAGTTATACTATAAGATAACTCTTTGACGAAGAGATACTAAGCTGACACTATGCAGTACAAAAGAAAAAAAAAACTATTCTTAAATTAAAATTTCATTTCGAAATAAAATGTTTTGTTTTTATTAGTTAAGAAGTCTGAGGGAGTGATCATAAAGTTAAAATTTTTTAACTTTTAAATTTTATAAATAAAAAAATATAAATTTGTTTCAAAAAACTTATTTTTTTTTACTTCTGTGTATGTACATTAACGTCAACAAAATTAAATCACTAAAATAAACTAGAAACCATCTTCAACATTACGACATGAGCGATTTGAATCCAATCCTTTCTATAACTATTTCAATGTCGTCAATACAAATGGTATATTCCTATATTTTTAAAAAGTTGTTTTTTAATTTTTCAAAGTTTTACTTATTATTGTAAAAAATGCAGTTTAACTTGATGAATATTCTCAGTCTTTGTTAACCTATATTTATCGTACTTTATTTATATTCGCCATTATTGCAAGCAAACATGATACTTTTATTGAATAATAAGTTCATTTTGCTCTTATGTATCACAGATTCTTTTAATATTCTTTATGATCTATTTTAAATAACAAGTCGATTAGATGATTAGAAAAAAAAAATTCAAAATGTTACATAATAAATTTCTTGAATTTAGCTGTTATAGGAATTTAATAAGCATTTATTTTATAAATCATAATATAAAATCTATTGAAGAATTAAAGTAATGCACTGTATGTGTTACGGATGATAAGATATTAAACATAATATAGTGTTACGAAAGCTGTATAACACTCGTATGCTTATATAAAATATATGACGTTAATTAGATACACATAATAGATTAAAATAATAAACTCTAAAATGTTGTAAATAAATTAACTAAAACTAATAATTAACAAATTCCATTAAATTATGATAGGATTCGCAATACTATAAAATTTTAATAAAAACATTATTATATCAGATTAATTAATATAACTAAATCGATTTTAAATAAGTAAGCCATTTAATTTCTTAAATTCATTATAGGATTTTTTTCTGTTAGCCATATATGTATAAATATTTATTAAAGATTTTCAAATTGACTTGGAACCATTTAGATTAAAAAATAAATGATTTTTCGATACTTTTCATTGAAAAACATTATTTTTACGTCTTATATTCATAATAGTGTTTTAATCTGCGCTCTTGTTTTTGTCTAATATTTCTTTTTGATTCTCACTTAGAAAAAAGTCATGTATTCATAATAATTTAAACGTGTGTTTTATATTACGTGAAATGAAACGTTTCAGATAGTCTTCTACGATTACTTTGACGGTTTACACCTTCGTCGTTACACTTTTATTATTTATGAATATTTTTTATAAATTTTACTAAAATTTTCTAAATAATAAAATTACAATATATTTTTTTAAATTAGAATACATAATTATAACTCTAATATGTCAATAATTTACATTAAAAGTTTCAAAACTGGGGGATAGGTTTCCCGCGTGTTTCCTTCCCGCGCACAACGAGCGAGGTGGAAGTTGGTCATGGTCGCTCGCCAAACGGAAAGCCGCCATGATGGCTTTCTGTAAAGTACGCTCAATATGTAAAGTTTCGATAGTGTTTTTCGTTAATTGTGACTGAGTGCGCGGAAAAATTAATCATGGGAACGAACTAGAGTGTGCAAAGTTCAGTTTAAGGTCCCTTGGGACCTCCCAGAGGAGATAAAGAGTGTGTTTTGAGTGCATTTTCGTGTCGACGCTAACGTGTTTTCTTCTGTCAACAAAATGTCGAAGCTCTCGTTTAGGGCGAGGGCCCTGGATGCTTCGAAACCGATGCCTATATATCTCGCCGAGGAGTTACCTGATCTCCCGGACTACTCGGCGATTAATCGTGCTGTACCTCAAATGCCCTCTGGGATGGAAAAAGAGGAGGAATGTGTAAGTTGTATGCGCATTTAGCTGTTAAGTCATCGCAACGACCGTGTCGGCCATTATGTTTTTGGTTCTTTTTCTCACCGCTAGGGGCGTTATTTTTTTTAATTTTCAATTTTTGTAATTCTATGTATTTCTACCTTCTATAAACCAACTGTTACATCGTAACATATAGAAAATAATATTTAGGAAAATATACATTATAAAAAATGCGTGATGTTTGGGAACTGTCAAAATTCGCGCCATCACAACATGGTGTATACTAAGAATTAGGTTCTTCCATTACGTTTTTAAATTAAAATATCTCTGTTAGTCTGTAATAAATTCATTTGAAATTTTAGGAATTTATCGGTCGTCCTATTCGGGATTTTTTGAATTTTGATAGATATAATTGGACGCGCCAATCATATGTTAGATGTTTACAAACAAATTGTTACGCCGGTTGTGCAGTTTAACCAAAGATCGTCAAGAGATATGATTATTTTTTTTTAAACCCTTATAGTAACTTCTTTACTTAAATTCACATAATCTTCTATTCTCTCGTTATCAAATAATTCCGTTTTGCAGAATTAATTAAGTACATTCTTAATCTTGAAATTAAATTCTAGTGTGAGGCAAATTCAACAATAATTTAATGAGGATAAACAATTTTTTTCTGTTAGGTATATAATATAAAATTTTAATTTTCATAATTATCATTTTGCTATGTGCTTAGAAATATTTATTTCACTGAAATACTTTTATATTTAAAATTTAGTACCTACTTACTACACTGACATGCAAGTGGTATTTTTAATCTCTGTTGTGCTATTTTAGGTAAGAAACAAATAATATTGGAATCGATAGTATCAATATGGAATTTGGGATAGTATATAGTTTTGATAATCATTATATATTATTCACGACTTTCCGTTTGCATTTGTACAATATGGTCAATCTTTTATTGTTGAAAGACTAAATGTTACAAAAATTACTTATAATTACAATATCTTACAAGAATATTTAATTGTTAATGGTTTAATGTTTTTGTAATATCATAAATATCTAGACCAGCTAGTAAATTTCTCCATGCTCAGGTACATGGTAATAGCTTTGATCGCTTCAATTTTTCAATGAGATAATTCCCGATTTACAAATAAATTTCTAAATTTGTTAGGGATGCCGTTAGTGGACACTTAAAAATCGCTATCTAATGACTGTAATATTCGTTCAATTACTAAGATGTTTATGACATAAAATTTTTCTTAAAGAATATACTACAAACGTATTTAATTAAAAAAAACTCTCCTCAAATATGAGTAGGAGTATGAACATATTGACATATGTGTATTTGATTTTTAGACTTTTATAAATCTAAAGCCAAAACGAAACACTCATATAATCAATTTGTTATCCATCTATCTCTCGAGACTTAGAGATAGAACAACTCGAAATTAATAGTAAATACTAAAGTATTTAGTCCTTTGAACGTGTAAACATTTAAGCTTCTAAATCAATGCGAACAATAGATGCAGCCATTTTGATACTCTCAAACTCGCTTATCCAGACCTAGTTCTTCTCGTTGATTTAGAATCATGAAATTTGATAGCAAGCAAAGACTCCAACAGTAGTAAATGGGAAAATCCGAAAGCCACATTAATTTATGATATTTGCTATTGGAGTATCAACCGTGATGTAGATTAATGTATGGAAGAATATCTTTAACTTCCCTTTATGATAATTGAACAGTTTCAAAAATTCAGAAAGTCAAAATATTTTTTCAGTAAATGAAAAAAAACTATTTAAATAACATGGAACCCTCAGGTTATGATTCCTGCATGCGCGTGTCCGATTTTTTTTTTCTTTATCATTGGATACTATATCTACCAAAATAAATATGTTTGGTGAAAATTTTAACAAGCTATTGTGAATCGATCTATGTAGCCCTTTAAAGGTAAGTCAGATAGAAGATCTGATGGATAGATATATGGCATAAGTAAAATACTTCCCTTGGGCATCTTTTGGCTATTAAACCCTAAAAAGCAAGTACCAGTAATGTAAGTGTTGAAATTCAAACACTTAAACATAATTATAATTATTTACAAACATTTTATTTGGATGCATATATGTTATATGAATTGGCAAAACTCCTTTTGCAAACACTAAAAATATGTTCAAGCTCAACAAGGCTTTACCTGTTGTCAATCGAAACACCCAAATTCTTTATTACAACAGTTTCATGTAACATCTATTTGTGTAAATGAATGTTGCCTGTTATCTCAGATTCATGAAAGTGAAGTATTAGGACATTTTTTTAATATTGAATTTATTATTTGTATGCCATTTATTTAGTTTATCATTATCTTGTAGGAATACTACTTATTAGTCATATCTTGGATTTGTCCTATCGCATTACATCATTCACAATCCTCTTTGTTATTGTGTGAATGTATGACATCGAATATGGTTTAAATGTGATCCTCATGGTATACTCAGTCATCATTAGAGATGGAACGGATTGTCTGTACCTATTCAGTATGGGGCCTGTCTGATTAGATACTGGATAATAAGTGAGTATCCAGTTAGATACAGACTATAAAAAATGTATGAAATGTAATAGATACTTTATCTAATTCATATAACAAATATAATCACCATATTTTAGAATAAAAAAAAATTAAACCTCATTGCGCTAAAACAAAATATTATGTTGGATGAATACCAAATTTTCCTGTATTGTGGCACCAAAGCTGCAATTTGATAAAATTTGATAAATTTGTTGTAAGTGCATTATCATAACACTATTTTTTTTTTCTTGTAGATGTTTATATTCAAAATGATTTATTCTAAATCATAGCACACAGGAGATTGTATTCATGTTCATTTATATCCCATATATTATTGTGTTGTTGAATATGGTTAAGGAAAAATCCATAACTGTTTGTATTATTACCGATATAAAAAATTGAACTCATTGTGTTCACATATTTTCTGAAACTATTCCAATGAATTTTGTCATATACATATATCTATAATTTCGTATTTTTAGGATTTTCATATTTCAAAAGAAAAAAAGGAATCCTTATAAGATCACTCAATTGTCCATCTGTCTGTCGAGACCCTTTTCTCAGGGATGCATGGAGGTATCAATTTGAAGTTAATGTCAAATACTTAGGTCTCTTGGAGCCATAAAAAAAAATCAAGGTTTTAGGTAAACATAATCAAAAATATTGCAGAAATATGGCCATTTATGCATTATATTTTTAAACTTGCAATTAAAGCCTATAGACTGGTCACCTTTGACCTATAATCATGAAATTTGGCAAGAAAAAAAGCTTACAGCACAATTACAAGAAAATCTGGAAATCATGGTAGTTATATCACATGTAAAAAAAATGTTCAATTAGAATGTAGACCAATATATGGGAGAACATCTTTAAATTTCTCGTTATATAAACTTTTTCAAAAATTTGTGTATTTTTAAAGCATTCCAAAAAAGTGATAAAATAGCAAAAATTTCTTAATTCTAGGCACCGATATCTCCCAAGTTTCGGTATCGGAAACAGACAAAAATCATCTATGAATTAGCTACATATATAATAAAGTTAGTACAGAACCCTCAGGGTGCGAGTGCTTTTTGCACTTGTCTGGTTTTTTTTCTTGTTCTATTCTCGTGAAAAGTGTTGTCTTTATAAAATGAATTGGAATTTTTACTACTAGCTTATCATAGTTCAAGAATGATCATGTATAAAGTGGTGATAACACTTATCTTTATCAGGCAGCACGCTATCATTCACCTTAGTCGGCTCTTGAAAGGAAAATAGATAGCCCATGTAACGGAACTCATAGCTTGATGACAGCTGTGAAAATTATAACTTGTCTAAATGTAGTGTGTTCCAAAGTCTAAGGCAGACAATTGAAGTTAGCTACGAGTCTATGACTTTGATATTGGCAATGGAAATTCCTAATATTTCAGAAATACTATCACTGCTTGTGCAAATTCACTGTGTTCATAATCCGCTATGAATATTGTGTCTGCATGAGCAGTGTTTTAAGTTTGGCAATATTAATGAATATATTAAAATGTCAACAGTGTGCTTGTATTGACTAATACCTAAATTCAATTTAAATTATTCTGCAAATGCACTTGTAATTTAGTAAAGGAGACAAAATAAAGATATATATTATGACTTTTAATATTTTAAGTTTTACTATTAATCTGTAGAAGTGTACCCATCCACAGTCTTTTTATTTGAGATTCAGATCAAAGAGTTGGACTTTTAGCTTTTCATGCTGGCCCAGTATGGTTTAGAGACTACTAAATACCGTTGTCATTAGTGCGGTGACACAGTCTGGGACTTACGGCTTGATGTGTTCTCTGATACACAGAATTAATTTAAGTTAAACACACATCAGTTAATTTGCCTGTGATGCTTTTAATCACTAGGACGCTAGCGCTTAAAATTTAGTACATAGTTAAATCTAGGTTAGTTCATTTACTATGGTAGAGCCATACTGCGGCCAACTTGGCTGCAGCACAAAAATAGGTCCACTGGACCTATGAGATATACTCACAGAATGCGGACGTGAAGTGGCTGCTTCCGATTCGTCCGGTGACTGAGAGTTTCGGTGGGACCCTCCCCTCTACCCCTTCTATTGACTTGATTCCTGTCATTAGACATCTATTCCTTCTCAATAGGCCGGCAATGCACTAGTGATTCCTCTGCAATTGTAAGTGTTCATGACGGTGACTATTTACGATGGCTCACCTGCTCATTTAGCCCTCAACTATGCTATAACATTACATATTTATACAGCATCGGCTGTATATGTAACTTTATACAAATCTCCAAATTTGGTTGAAATTTCGTTCTGAAGGCGAGGTTAAACTGGGACTGCCCACTATTTTTGTGCTTGTCACACAAAAATAACAAGAATTTCCTTATTACCTTTGTAGAAATTATTTAAAATTAAAATAAAAAATTTTTTTTTTCTTTCAATGTGTTATATTTATTTCATATCATCATTCAAAAAGAAGGTTCTCTTTTTTGATTATTTTATTCTTATAGGATTTATTAAAATCACATTAGAATAAATCATTATGCAGCAAGTGTGTTTTGATTGACGTTTGTGAACATGTCATTCAATAAAATTATTCATCAAATTCGCTGTTTATGTTTGTGGTGAGTGTTCAGCTACTCTTACAGCTAACAACCCTCCGAAAATAATTCCAGTTTCCTGCACCGGCGCGGCTTCCCGCATCCGTTTTATTTAAAAATAATAAAGGGCGAGATTTATTTGGCCCTCTCCAGCAATAATGTCTGCTCACCCCCATATTGGATTCTGCACATTTACATACATATTCTAAATAAGTGTATATATAAAAACGGTTAAGTCTCTTTATCAAATTTCTTTGTCGACCAATCTTTTTTCCATTTTGTGGCTATTGTTGAGTTTTTCTGTTATCAATAAAAATAAATTTGATAACGGTTCATTTTTTTTCGAGAGTCGAAGCCTTCTTTTAGAAGTTTTAATTTGTCATATTCTTTACCTCTGTACAATATACAATCCTTAAGAAATCATTATATCTGTTACATATCATTTTCTATTAATTTTTTCATGTTATCATATGTACTACTATTTATAGTCGGCGTATTCAAGTATGATGTCAATATCCTCATCTTCGTTAACAGCAACTGATGATTTAGAGATCTGAAGGGTTGTTCATAAGTTACATATGATAATTTTTAACACTTTTAAGCCACTCCCCCTTCATTAAATTTTATGTAAGATAAAGTGTCTACTATAATTATAAATAATTAGTGAGAGCAAAAATAAACCAAATTGTTTTCGATACAAATTTTAATATTGTGGTGAAAATTCACTTAGATCTCTACGTGTGATATCACGATCAATCCATGGGCTCAACAATCACTCAGCATGTGGATCAGCCATCGGAAAACCTCTAACTTTGCATCGATTCCAGTGCCTCATCCGTGACTATAACGTCGCCTCTTCAACATTATCCTTGACGTGACAAGTATCAGAGTCATGAAGTTTCACATTCCTTTCGATGCGAAATACTTGGGAGTACACTGAGCAAATTTTTCCGGGCGGCGCGGGAAACGCGCGCTTTTTGAAACTGTATTCGTAGCTTGACCCACTTTCGCGGTCTTGCGAGAACGGCGTCCGCCTGCATCGGATATAATAATCGTTGGCATTCGCCAAGCTTCCGACGGGCCAGCGTCGATGGAAGCTCAAGTCCTTTAGTCTGAAAGATTGCGGGAAAATATTGTCTGTGAATACAGATTAAACTTAAATACGAAACAAAAGTAGTACAGCTTTATTTACCCTAATTTACTTATTTGTATGTGTTACCTAAAATTATTACGTATTTTTTTGGCGGTGCGTCGGACATAACCACGCCGCATCAGTCTTAGAACCTCTTCCACCGTCTTATTTTAAAGTGACATTTAACAAGAAGTAAGTCACTTTTAAAATTAAAATTTCCTTTCCACTACTTCCTTTTAATTGGTTTCAACCCGAACAACCGTTATAAGGAGGACGTGGAACACAAATTTTATTTTAAAAGCGACTTCTTGATAAATGTACGTTTAAAAGATGGCGAAAGAGGCTCTTAGTGGACTGACATACCATATTAATTATATATCCTTAAACGAAGTTGGTTGAAGAGCTACCGTATTTATTGCTCAGCGCCCGCCGACAAAGCGACCGAGCAACGTTTTTAGGGTTCCGTATTCAAAAGGTACGATCGGGACCCTATTAGCAAGGCTCCGCTATCAGTTTGTCGCAGGCTTTTGAAGTGTAATAGGTAGACACTTAACATTTTCACAGTTTGTATTACTATGGCCGATATAATAACAAATAATAAATATAAAATATAATTAAAAATTAAACGAGGGTTTCCATACAAGGAATTTGTTTTTCGGCGTTTTAGGCTCGATCTTAATGATCATAGTATAAACGTCTGACAACTATAATATATTAAAAAAAAACAACAAATATTAAAAACCGACTGAGTGTTAGTCGGGTTACGTTAACTCGTTCCTGCTCCGTACGGGGGCATCAAACTATGCCTGGTTTAAGCGTACTGTTGAATATGAATACTCTATTTCTTACTGTATGTACTACCTTTAAAAAAAATACCTATTTTTTAAATATTATACTGTCGTACGGAACCCTTCGCGCGCGAGTCTGTCATATCGGTTTTACTTTCGACTTGCGCACGCGTCACGTCAAGCACGCTCGAACCGCACTCTAAAATTAGCTTAATATTTTTATAAACCATCTTAAATAAATATAATATACAATCAAAATACTAGCGCACTCTTATTTCAATTCATTATTGTACCTGCAATTGTCGAGATTAGTGTGTGTATAGCATAGCACAGACAGACAAAAAGTGTATTTATTATTTTGTCTTATTTTATAGACTTCTGTAATAGTTGCGGCTATATTAAAGAGCCGTATGATTTGAACGGTATTCATACAAATCTATGGGCATGAATCTACAAGCGCTACACCGCTTAGTCGTACAAAGTATCCTAATTGAGCTCTTATATGCTGCAACAGGATCGGTCGCGTCAAAGACGACACGACATGTTTCTCGTTTCCATGTCGGCCGTTTGCGTTCCGGCAGGCCGTACGTCCGACATGATGTATCGGACGAGCCCGCCATCTCGCGGGAGCACCGGCGGCCGGCTATTGATCTAGCCTTTTCACAATAATTAATGGTGTGAGAGTGCATCAAAGGCGAGCGGGCGGGGGCCCATTTGAATGGACGATGACGCGAGTCGGTGTTGGGTAGGGACGCCTTACAGACGCAAACGGCCATGTCTTAATATTCAGTTTTTCATAACGGCTGACGTAACGGTTACCTGTTTTGTGTGTGTGTGTGTGTGTGTTTAATTTAAACTTTGTATGCATACTTAATGGAGCGTGCGTAATGTTTTCGAACTGTACCTTTCACTTTTTATTATTTTTTGCAGAAAATCGCAAAAATTAGACCCTAATAAGTATAAAATACTAAGAGCCGCTTTCATCGTCTATTTTTAAACTAACATTTAACAAAGTAATTTTTAAATAAAATTTTCCTTCCATGTCTTCCTTTTAACGGTTGTTCGGGATAGAACCCATTAAAAGGAAGACATGGAACGCAACTTTTTATTTTAAAAGTGACTTTGTTAAATGTCAGTTTAAAAGGTAATGGCGGAGAAGGCTTTCAGGCTCTGTCCGCACTGCGAAATAATATTCTCGCGGAAATAAATCGGCATCGCATCGCGTTCAATTTGTATCAAATCACAGATTTTTTTCCGCGTAAATTTTTAACCACTAGTTTGGATACTCCTATAAGATTCAATGTGTTATGGAATTGCGAGAAAAAATTGCACGGTAAAATATCGCACTTTAGACAGGGGGCCTTAGGAAAAAATTTATGATCAAATTTTTATGATAATTCTTTCACCCGTTTCGGAGTTTAATTCAACAAACACAAGCATTACTATATTCGTATAACATGCGTGCGAGTAGATGTCTGATGATATCTATATGCCATATGAGATTGTTTGAATCATTCTGGTGCAAATAAATTAAAAAGACGCAAATATTTATAATCAGTTGAAAGAGAAGAGATGGAGTTAAATCTATGATTTCATAACAGGGTGAAAGCTAAAATACAATTGTTGTTGAAATTTGGACTCTAAAATTAATATTTTTGGAGTTCAAATTTAAATACAATCCAGGTGAATAGTAAGTAGTTGCTTAAGAACGCGCGGCACCTATTTATACAGAATCGAATCAACGTCTGCGGGGATATTTCTTGCCATTAAGAAATAAGGGTTGATAATCAATAATTATTATAAAATATTAGATTATGTTTTGGACATTTATATAAGCGACAGTTTTATCATATATTACTGATTAAATCGGTATAATACGTATTCAGCACACAAATTTCAAGTTGCCATATAACTAATGGCTTGTCTGTTAATTTAAAATGATTTCACACAACGCCAGGCGAACGGCCTTAACGTGGCAGGCAGCAGGTCTAGCATGACGATCCAGAGAAGGCTATACCCATAGGGCCATGGCTATCGTTCGTTAAGTCGACGCCGAAAGGACGGTCTTACGAGAATTCTCCCTGCGGCGTCACGCTAGGCCCGCAGGTCGCTTCGACCTAGGGCTCAAAAGAGATTAGGTAACAACAATCCTAGCGCTAATTACATCCAAGACCGCGCTATGCATGACGCCCTTTGAACGTCGCAGGGCCGGATTCCAGCGGTCTCGCGACTCCGGCGAAGTAATGCGAGAGCACATCTCGGTTCGTACTTTGTTACTTAACGCGGCGCCAGCGAATCGCTGTGCTATGAGCCGTCGGTCGCAAACGCCGCCGAATAATGTAACCTACTCGACGGTCCTTATAAACATAATTATTTCTAATCAGTTCGCGAGACCTCGAATCGGTTTTCGTTAATATACTTCATCAAAATCTATGGTCGACGCTAAAGTAACTTCAATTGAGCGACAGTGGCGTCCGCACGCTCTTCATTGCCTTTATATGGTTCCCATAACCATGCGGCCGACGACAATGTACACTATCCCGTGTCCATCGACACCATTCTAGGTGTTAGGTCGCTTCATGGAGACGCGACAGACGTAGACAGGCAAACAAAAGAGGGCTTGTATATATATTATAATAGGTGCGAAGATAAGCATTGACATTGCCCCGTGGCGGTGGCCGGGTAACCCGCGTCGGCGATAGCGCGCCGGACGGTCGTTAGCTGATGACGAATGCCATTTTCCACCCTTTGCGCAATGCCGCGTGCACGTTGTCCGGACTATCGAAGTTTCGGTTGGCCACGATCCCGGTTCTGGTCAAACATTGGCGTATTATTGTTCATATATATTATTGTCCGAATAATATATATGATTAATATTTTTTGAGAGTGGGCCGGCTCGTTTATTATAGTTGATAGTTCGAATATATATATTCATTAATAAAATTCATTAATAAATAATAAATTCCATATAATACAAAAATTATCACAATAAAGTTATTATGATACATATAGAAACGTTTTCTTCTTCTCTATATATATGGACAAGAAAACGTTTCTATATGCACCATAATAACTTTATTGTGATAATTTTTGTATTATATGGAATTTATTATTTATTAATGAATTTTGTACATAATATGGAATCATTGTTAATTTTTGTGCTTTTCTTTTCTTCTCAAACTGCATTCAGTGAATATGTATTCTCAAATATGTTTTTTTTTTCAAATTACCTCAAGAAAAAAAAGAATTCACCATCATTAACATTACGAAAGACCGAATATTTCAACTTTATCTATCAAATAGTCAAATTCCATGACGTATTTTCATTTCGATAAAGATGGCTTACACCTCGGAGCCATACAGACTTCGGTACTTAAGTTATCGGCCGATGAGTACTATAGTGTTTTTATTACAAATTATGATCACTATGCAGTCAAATTACATTAGTAGGTAACGGTGGTAACAGCGAGTTATGGCATGGACATCGATCACGCCGAGTACATCTGCTTCCAAACGTGCCGTACCTCCTGGAATTTCAACTTGAGATTTTCCAGCGCTACGCCACAGACGTGGTCAAATAATAAATCACTGACAATCATTTTTAAAGCTATTGCATAGCTATTATCGCGGGCTTTGAGCGCGGCGATCGAATCAAGAAATTCCGTAACGAAAATAAAACCTAACACCCCACACTCCGCCTACCATGTAGCTCGGCCGAGCGATCGCTTAACGAGTATGTATGCATATGGTACGACTGTACGAAGCTCGCACGATCGAGACGAGCTGCTCCGAAATCGGACGAATACGTAAGCAGCTGTTTGTGAGAAAGTATATAGGTGTATAGGTATCTATCATATCTTTATGTTGCCACACTCACCGCATGTGCCCCGTAAGTATGCATGTAGGTATATATGTATATAGTATTACATAGGTGTACCTATGTACAACAGTGAATAGCAGTTGCTTGTGAATATACGCGTAAAATTTGTATGTAAAGTGTTTTAAATATGAATGAACAAAGTGCCTTTATTAATGAACAAAGTGCATTTATTAATGAAGAAAGTGATGAAAAACTTGAATAAATATCAAAGAAAAAACTGCATAAATAAATAAATAATTATAATTGCATAAGTTGATAAAAAATGCTATGCAGGTAGCTTTACCGCGGCAGTTTCCGAGTGCCACACGTTTATATATTTTTTTTTTAAGTAACACGTTGCCCCATCTTTCCTCGTTTTCGAAAGCGAGGAAATCAATTTGCCGAAAGATGTAACTCCGAGTATATTTTTTTAACGCAAAGCAACGATACAATGTGTCTGTCTGTCTTGCTCGCTCGAATGTGCAGCAATCGCCGTTCGTGTATTTGTTAAATAAACATCAATAGGGCGTGTTTGTAGGTGACACCTCGTTCCGTTTTAAATTGCACCCACTAGGAAGAACTTTAGCTCGACGGTGTTACGAACGAGTGTTTTTGATCGTATCTTCGAATGGTGCGAAAGGAATATTTCGATGCTAATTAAAACTAAACATAACATTTACTCTCAACAAAATTATATTAAAAAAAATATGCAATTATTAAATTTGTCATTTCACATACGATTGCTCTGTTTTTACAGAAACTTTACTTTCAACTAAATATCTACCTCCATCGATATTGAACTCGGTATGAAGCTAAAAATGTCAATAAAATCAATTGGTCGTAGTGGTGTATATATATATATATATATATATATATATATATCAATATAATCTGTATTGTGGAGTGAATACCTCTACTTTATTTAATTGAAGTACTACGGTACTACGGTCAGTGACATCGCCATATTCATGTTTTAATACTTCGTAATGTGTAATATTTTGTATAAAACTGACAACTTTGATTTGGACAAAATGGAATATATATATATATTATTTTTTATATACTTATATATATAGTTACCTTTTTGCATACCAATGCAAACATACGTCGATACAAACTTTCGTAATCGACGTATGTTATACATTGATTAGACTAGTCACTAGTGACAAAGGTGAAGTTATTAAATAAATTAAGTCGGACGGAGCGGGTGGTGGTGGTACAGTTTTTCTGCGCGTCACAAATGTCGCAACATTCGCGCCACCCACCCGACTCGTCTTAATCCCGCGTCCAGCTTATGTCCGGGAAAGTCACGTGGCAAGTGTCGAATCGCACTTGCCGGTCGCTTAGATACCGAAATTATAATAACTCAAATAGAAGCCGGTATGTCTGTGGTCTGACGGCGACCCGTCCGCCGGCCGCCGGTACTGACGCGTTCGCAAAAACCGCGTTCACGTGTTTCTTTTGCCCGGCGACACGTGACCAACCCCCTTCCCCCCTACGCCCCCCAGCCCCTTCCCTCTGCCTTTCTCCGCCCGCCCTCCGATCTGCGTCCTTCCAGACGATTCCGCGCTCGGCGGGGCCTACGGTTTCGGAGCGTCTAGGCTCCCTCGACGGGTTGTCCTCCCCGCCGACGGGCGCCCCCCGTTCGGCCGCGTCCGCTACGTAAAAACGTTGCGCAACCGTTTCCATATAAAAAGAGTCGCGACTTGTATCTGCGTAGTTGCGCGCGCCCGTCTGTCCCGTCACTTCTCCGCGGTGAAGCGTTGAACGTCTGTTAGGCAGCGCTTTGCCTATTTTAGGTATTGTACAGTCCGATGGATTTTCGATTTGATAACACGCCCGCATCCAGACAGACCGGCGACCGGCGTCACGCTAATGTTGTAGTAAAGAACGTCTACAAGTTGCAATATTATATCCGTTGTAGTGTTTGTTTTGTTATAGACATTAAGAAAAGTCTAAATACATTTCTACTTAATAATATACGTATAGGGTTCCATGATATTATTTTTTTTTTGTCTAGAGCTATTTATCTTATGAATCTAGTTTCGGAAGTCGACGGCAGTAATAGTTTTTTTTAATAAATTTTTCGTAAAATTTATAAATCTTTCACTATAGGTACATGGGCTGTATACGGATTGAAGTACGCTCATTAACAATAGAGTAAACAATTCTTAAACATTTAATAACAGAATAGGCCTGCAGAGATTTGTTTACTTCGAAATACGTAGTCGTAGTTATTTACCTAAAAAGTACTAAACATTTTGTATGTTTACGTCATACGTCACGTGTTTACTACCTTTTTCCGTAATGTAATGCGACATATTAATTTCTGACCTTGTTTACATGTAAGGTATGTACTAGACCGAGTCACTCGAGGACACGCATTAATCGAGATTAAAATGCTGACGGTTATCTCTTGGCGATCACTTCGTTAACAAATCCAATGCAATCAGCCAAATGATTCCATATAATTGCATATGCACCTTGTTATCCTTCTCAATGTTTATTTCCCATGCTTGCTCAACACTCGAATTCTGATAGGCACACATATAGTAGCATTATGTAATATTTATTATTTTTCTTGTTTTGCAAAAATATCTACGTAATTTAATTTTTTAACTATCAACACAACAGGTAATTAATAAGTTTCAAATTTCAAAAATAAGCAAATCGAAGACCCTCCCACTCGCCGTTCACGTAATACTTGGACCGACCCGTAACCGTTTTACCTAATTATGATAATGCTCATTATCTGAAACTGAAGAGTTCTGTATGAGGACGAAAAAAAACACATACCGTAGTTATATTTGTTTCTACTTTGTTTTGGTTCTATATCGGCTTTTTCTTGCGAGTTCGCCTGCATGGATACATTGGAAACTTTTTGTTTGATATTGGAATCGGTTTGATTCCAAACTAGCTCTTAACGCGATTTCTAAATCGTTCACGATTCCGGCCTCGCTCCTAGTTTCGGTCTAGTTTACGACTTCTAAAATACGTAATCTCTTTAGACTAAAAGAAGTTCGGTATTTGCATTCTACTGTACTAGAATCGTACTGGGGGCATTTTGGTCGCAGCACAAAAATGGACCGGTTCGACCAGTGAAATATCAAACTCTCAGAGAATACGGACATACAGTAGCAGCTTCCCCTTTTTCATAACGTCTAGCGAATGAGAGTTCCGGTGGCCCACTCCCCCGTTCCATCGATCCAATCCCCTTCATTACGATATCCTATTCCTTTTAGAGATACCGGCAATGCACCTGTTACTCCTTTGAGATTGTGAGTGTCTATGGGCGGTGGCAATCGTCTACATTTTGATGGCTCGCCTGCTCGTTTGCCCTTCGATTATGCTATTAAAAAAAATAATAAACCGATAACCAAAGCGATACGTGGAGATAAATTTATCAATACCATATTATGTATAGCGATTAGTGTTGTAGTAAGTACTAAAATTGTTCCTATTAGTGTATATCTCTAAATCGGAATACATACATATATATATATAT